>OU015743.1:10129713-10146511 GCA_907169655.1 Acomys percivali | reverse complement strand
TCTCTCTCTCTCTCTCTCTCTCTCTCTCTCTCTCTCTCTCTCTCTCTTTCTCTCTCTCTCTGGTGTGTGTGTGTGTGTTTGTGTGTGTGTATGTACACGAGTGTGTGCTTATGCATAGGCATGTGTATATATGTTGGTCCCCATACTCTTTACATTCTTTACATTCTTTTTTTAACTCCAGTTCAGTATTTAAACTTTTTCTACTGTAGTACACCTTCTTAATAAACATGATAATAACAAAATACTGTTTATGAACATAGATTTAAGTTATGTAAGCTAGTTTGGGGGAACATTAAATTTTATGGAAATATGTAGAGAATACAAAGTACTCCTTTGAGCAGGATTTTTTTATAAAGGTGAAAAAGGAGTGAAGGTATTCTGTACAACCGGTGGGACTACTCAGTGCCATTTGCTCCACTGTTTTCAAATTATCTATAAAAATTAAGGTAATTCCACTTACAATACCACATGTTTAGCCTCACAGAATTTTAAAAGTTCATGCTAAAATGACTAGAAAATTCACTTTAAAATTATACTGAGGTAATAGATGTTTAAAATCTACTGTAACAAGACAGCGATATTGTTTGCACACATGTGAGATTTCTTGCCAGTCAACACTATTTCAAACTGTTTTATGCTTAAAATCTCACATATTGTCCACAACACACAAACAGGTAATATGATTTCATGGCACAAATTAACAGTGACTACAGGTTTTGGATGGCAGGACCAGCTTCACACAGTAGAAATAGTTAAGTAGAGACTAGAGAGAAAACTTGACCGTCTAGCTGCCTAATCTTCTCATAATTGTTACCTCATTGTCAAGATATGATTGACTTCAATTTATTGGAGTGTGTTGTATTGTTTTAAGTAAGTGCTAACTGATTGGAGGTTAGATCTATAATTTGTCTGAAATAAGTAGTATAGTAAAGGTAATTTTGATAAGTCAGTGTGAAAATGAGGCTGAAATGCTCTGAAACATTCTGTTTGGCTGTTTTAAGAACAACAAAATTAGATGTAAATTCAGAGCTAATAGATATCACATGAAAATTAAAGTTCATGCATAATATTTTAAATATTGATTGGGACAGTATTTGTTGAACATGATTTAAAAGAAAAAATAATGATGATATTGCTATGAAAATCTATGTATCTACAAATAAATAAAATGGGAAAAAGCAAATAACCAGAAAGATATATTTCCTATGTACAAGAAAGGTTTGCTGTTTAAAATGTTTATTAATCCCCAAGGTATGACTGAAAAGTCTTGAGGAAATGTGCACATTAGTTTATTTGGTAAAAGTGAATATAATTTTTAAAATATTAATGTTATTTGCTTACCCACTGCTACACAGAAATCTGTCTATTTGTGTGCAGGAAGACATGTATGGCAGTGTTACAGCAACCTGGTTTTGAGGTTGATAAAATGTGGCAAGCAAATGTTCCTTGCTGAAGGAGTTGTCAGTGCAAGGGTACACTATTATAATGGAATAATAGTAATTAATGAAGACTGTGGCTTAGATTCTGGATGTAGATAAAAGTGTTAAAATGACTCCGAAAAGACAGACTGCCTGCAACTATTTACTTTAAGCTATAACTTTAAAGCCTACAGTACAAAATGTCAACAGGTATATACACACTGGAACCTTGAAAATACATTTAGAATATTTGAAATCTAGGGTAATAATTTCCTTTTTCTGAAATGAAGAATGAACAGTAGAGAAAACATGGTAGAAAAAATCCTGAGAATTTGTGTCACTTTACATCTTAATCTGGCTGCTATATTATGAATGAATACAACTTCTCTGTAATTTGGTATTTCTTTGAAAAATGGTGAAAAAAATGAGCTAAATAAACCATGTTTTGTTGCAGCAAACTTCATTAATGGTTGTCTATTTAGGAGGGAAGAAATATTTTTCTGAAATCAGAACTGACAATTTTTTTTTGTTTGTAATAAAACAAAGAATAGATAATACCAGGAGTAAAAGCCTTTTATCCGCCTTTGAAGAGCCTCATGGCTGCCAAAAGTTGTAGGGATGATAGCAACTGAATATTGCTCCATATGTGAACTATAATTAAGATAGCTTTGAGGAGAAATGAAACACCATGGTGTTTTGTAATAATTATTGCTTATATTAAAATTGTTCAGAAAAAGATGAAAGTCACATTAAGATATTGCTTTAGAAGCAACATGTTCCTAACTGCGTTTATTTTTTTCTTTTAAATCTGATCTCTTTTAATTCAAGTTAATAATGAGATTCCCCACTCATTCAATGCAGGAAGACATAATCTTTAACCACTATAGCCACATAATATATCCTCCTGGTGGGTGTTATCTCTGTACTATTCTTTTGATTTATGGTTTAAATAGAATATTATAAACTAGTCTTTGCAAAGGCTTAATTTAGTACACATCAAATGGCTTAGCAGAAGAATTACTACCAGAAGGAAATAAATAAGATGTATTTGCCTAAAGGAGTTAGTACTGTGCACTAGGTTGTCATATTTAATCTCTTGCATCGGGACTGACCATAACTTCTCTTGTGGATCTCCCTTCCAAGGTCTAAAGTATTTCCTCCTATAAGAAAGAGGCAACAGTGTCAGAGAGGTTGTGGTGATAATTGTGTCTCTTAGTACTGTCAGAAGCATAGCCCTACAGTCCCACCAACATGATTACTTAGACATGAGCTTAACAAAGATGACACCAATAGACATTCCAATGTGGTTAAGGGATAGCCCACACTGCATTATCCCTATGCAAAGAACTAAAATCAAGAATGGAACGTTTCTTAGGAAAGATAGATAGCCTTCTAAAGGAAAGAGCATACCATTTGGTTATCCCGTATCAACCAGTCAGCTCAGAAAACGTACATAGGAGTAACACACAGACTGAGTTGGTTATAGTAGCAGTATCTACATGCATATACATATATGCACGTAACATCAAATGAAGAAAAAGAGGTCATAATTTTTTAAATTTTATTAATTTATTCTTATTACATCTCAATGGTTACCCCATCCCTTGTATCTTCCCATTCCTCCCTCCCTCCCATTTTCCCCTTACTCCCCTCCCCTATGACTGTGACTGGGGGGACCTCCTCCCCCTGTATATGCTCATAGGGTATCAAGTCTCTTCTTGGTAGCCTGCTATCCGTCCTCTGAGTGCCACCAGGTCTCCCCATCCATAAAAAAGACCAAGTAGGCATGTTTAGGGAGGTTGGAAAAATAAAAGAGAATGGAAAAATGATGCAATTTTAATCTGGAATAAAAAGAGAGGAAATCCTTCAAGGTTTATCAAACTCATAAAAGTTTGTGTGATTCACAGACTTCTTCCAGAGGTTGTATAAGCAGGAAAACAATTGCTGGAAGCACTGAGAACTTCAAATTTTCCAAGAAATCTTCAGTGACACTGCTTTTGTGAGTTATTGTCAAGAAATCTCCATAATTCTGAAAAGTGACCACAGTTAATCCCTTGTTTACAAAAACACACTGGCAATTAGTAGTTTAGTTGGTTTCTTGTTGATTTGTTTTTGGGAAAATACATTCTTGCTTACAACAAAAGTCACAAAACAAGCACCAACAGCATTTCATTTGTATTAGTCTCCCCTCTCATGTCTTCCTTTAGCACATACCCATGTTATATCATAATACATTTCCTAAAAGAATTCAGTACCAATTTCTAAGTCAATTATCTTTCACTTTCAAGCACAGTTGTGCACAAGTTCTGACTTCTCAGTTACAGTAATTATTATTAATTTACTAGCTTTGTTATATTTACTATATTTCAAAAGGATTTTTAGAAACACCTCTCTTCCTCTAATCACAAACTCGGCTCCTCCATTTCCGTTCAGAAAAGAGCAGGCTTCCACTTGCTCAACCATGTTCGTGATGTCTCTGTTTGTGAAAGCCATAAACTGAACCTAGATGTCCCTCAATTGAAGAATATGTGGTATGTTTCCACCGTGGCTTGCTTTTTAATCCATACCTTACTTCAATATTTGTAGTATTTTGAATGAGAATGTCCCCAATAGGTATAGACATTTGAATGCTTGGTCCCCAGTAGATGGTGCCATTTGGAAAGACTTAGTTGGCTGCTGGTGCAAGAATTAAGTCATGGGCAGTGGGCTTTGAAGTTTCAAAACCCCTCAACAATCCCAGTTTGCTTCATCTTCTTTATTCTTGTAATTCAAGTCATTAGACCTCAGGTATTCTTTCTTCAGTGCCTAATGCCTGAATCTCTATTATGCTGGACACTTATCTCTCTGGAACAGCAAGCTTTTATCTGTAAGCTGCCTTAGCCACAGTGTTTTATCATAGCAATAGGGAACTAATAGAGAAGTTGGTACTTAAGAGTGGGCTGTGGTCAGGGAGAACCTTGCCATGCTGGGTTTTAGGGGAAGACTAAATTTGAACTAGAAAGTTAACTGGATACTGTGAGTGCTCAGGGGATCACTGTTGTAAGAGATTGAGATAAAGTGCAAAGAGCAACACAGAATGTGGAGGCACAACTCAAGTGCTTAGAAGGAAGCAATACTAAGGAACTGTATTAAAGACCTTCAGTTTGAAATCTAGGCAGAGAATGTGGATGCTTTCTGAGCTTGTCCTGAGAACTTGCCTGAGAATAATATCAAAAGCATGGAGTAATTTCTTTGCTGGCGATTTCAAGATAATATGACTCTCTTATGCAGATCTATTATGAAAATGATCAAACAAATCAGTAAAGTACAAAATGAACAATTTGAAGAGAAAAGCACCAGAAAAAAAAATCATATTTCAGCTAAGTCTTATGCTAAAATAGCTAAAGAGATTAAGAAGGGACCTGATGTGCACTGGAATTTTCTGCACCTAGGAAAGAAAAATAAACAAAACATTGGGCCAATGTGGTTTTACAGTGTATGGCTCCATCCTAAACGGGCAACTAAACTTGGCAATGTTGTTCACCTTGTATTGGCTTTAGAATAATAAAGAAACTCAAGTAAAGAGGTCACGAAACCTTCTTCCATGATTTCAGAGATCTGCTGATGCCCGGCAATGCAGGACAGGGAACTTCTTGCATGAAGGCTCTGAGAGATTCATGTATAAACTTGTGGAAATGAAGAGGCTAGGCTGTGTGTGAGACGCCAAGATATTAGGAATGCCAGAGCTATGGGTCATCTGTCAAGAGCGCCATACACAAGGCTTGGAGCTGTACAAAGAGAGAAAAGTAGGTAGCAGGCAGTAAACCTGTGAGGAAAGAGCCTTAAACATACGACATGGAGCTACAGGATTTGACATTTGCCCTGTTGAGTTTCAGTTCTGCTTTTACCTATATTTCTTCAATTTAGCCCATTCCTCCCTTAGGGAATGAAATGTCTACTCAGTGCCTTTATATGTTGTAAGCATATGATTTGCTTTCTGATTTCCTAGGGGCTTACAATTAAAAGACTGCTTTTGACACTCAGAAGAAAGTTGCTTTAATAAGTGTTACAACTCAAGCAATACCTGAATTTATATAAATTTAATCATTATAAACCTTTGTGGAAAACTGTATGAGTTATTCTGGTGTTTAAGAAATATGTGAGAAAGACAAAAATTTTCTTCAAGAAATCAATGCCAAAACAGCAGTCTCTTTATTTCTTCTACATGTTATTGTATACCAAATTCCACAATATTTTACTATTAATGTGAATTAAAATTTTACTTTGTAGTCAAAAGACCCATCACTGTGGTTATCAAATCAGAAACTATAGGATTATAAGTTAAAAATAAAAAGTAGAAACTATTTACCTATATTAGTCTATAATATAATTTTAGAATAATTATTGCTCACTTTCTGTTACCCGAAAAAAGGTCTATGTGGAATTTTCTAAATAAAAACTAAATCACTAGGTGAGCATAGAGGCCCATGCTGTGTATCTGTTTCTTCAGAGATTAAAACATTTGATCCCTAAGGTCAATCCAATAAGACAGGAAATAAACAACTCAAAACACCTTAAGTAAATCATTAAAATGGACCAGAATCACTAGCTTTCTCCATCCCCAGTACTTTATTAACAGAAATGGTTGCAGAGAATTACTTCTAGACAAGCCAAGTTGTAAAGAAGATTCAAAGCAGAGACTAACTGCTGCACAAAGAGGAAGCAAGGACAAGCTGAGCTGCCCGGAAGAGGCTCAGACCAATTGCGCCACCTGGCAAGGACACTCTCCAAACTACTGAGCTGCCTACAGGCTGTCCAGTTTACTCCAAGCTTCCAGTGTTGGTAATATGTCACCAATTCTATAGAGTTTTTGGAGATACGGTTGTCTTTGAATTATTTCTGCTCCTGTAAGAAGGCTTCATCTATATTATTGTAAGAAAACACAATAAAACTCACTGGTTTGCTAAGTCAGATTCTGGTGGTATCCATCCTTTGGTCTGACCTTAGTTTCCTGTTTAGTGTAAATAGATGTATCCGTTCTGTGATTTCTCTGGAAAAGCCCGTCACACAGCAGCCCATGCCTAGAAGCAGTTTTCCAGGATGCTGGTAGCTGAAGCAGAAGACTTCAATATTACCGAACTTTATAAAATGATTTAAGCCCAGCATAGGGCAAAAGCAATGCCTTGCTTCGACAAGTAAAAGTAAAACAGATCAAACAACAAAAGTACATCTCTAGTGGAATTGTAAGTGCTGGGTGTGGTAAATTCTCTCGCCCCTTGTATTAGATTTTGTTTGCCACTACAATAAAATATACTAACTGAATACTACCTTTAAATGTGTATTTTAAATAACATTACTTTTGCAGTTATTGAAAGGGGAAGCTATATTAAAAGTGTTGATCCATAGGCTTCTTTTATTATCTCTTTAGTAACAAATGACCAGAACAAAAGTCTAGAAAAATAATCAAAATTGATTATTACTACTAGGTGAGTCACCTGTATACCAAACACCATGTGTTTTTGACTTTTGCTGATTTCTTTTGGCTTGCTCAATCTACAGTGAAGTCAAAGTCTAAATCCTATTTTGAAAGTCAGTGATAATACCATTAAATTTCTTCTAAATCATTTTTCCCTTCTTGTGTATACACCATGATAAAAAAAAAAAAAAAAAGGTTCTTTGATCTTGGGTTTGCTAGAAAAAAAATCTGGTCTCTGTGTGTTGTTCAACAATGCATATACAAATATGCAAATATATAGCATGGGAACAAATCTTATTCACAACAGATACTGTTTATGAAAGTCATAATTTGAGTATTTTGATGTGTATCATTCCCACTAATTATCTTTAGTTCAATACATTTTTAATGATTTCAGACTTTTCTTCTATACAGATGTTGCTTGAAGAGTATTCACTTTTTTATGCTGTTAGTCTGCTTAAATAAGTTGGCACCAATTTATTAGGTTATAAAACTGGGTACTTTGCTTGAACCAATTTTATATTAGCATAAAACTTCTGCATACTCAGCCTTGAGTGTTTCCCCATGGAAAGGAAGTAGCCTTTCTTGCCATTTTATTGCCTCATTCATCAGTGTTTTATTTCCAAACTGGTTGCTTCCATGGATGTCTTTCCACGCTAATGAGCTACAACTTAGTACTGCCCAAGAATTGTGCAGCCCTGTAGGGTTAATTTCAGTAATTCAGTACTCCAGAAATTCTCAGGAAGAGACCAGGATGGGACAGGATTAGTGCAGACATAAAAGCAAGCTTTAAACAGTCCGTCTGAGGTCACTGCTCATATATTCATCTCCACCCTTAAGCCTTAATTACAATGAACATTAGCAATAATGGCAATAGCATCACTTGTACTTGTTGCTTTAGGCATAGTGTGCAGGTTGTGAACGCACAGTTGTGCAATAACCCAACTTGATTACCCATGATAGACCAGATAATTGTCTATCTACTCAAAGTAATTGTTGACCATTATATACTGTCTACCGTAAAAGAAAATACAAGGTCTCACAGAGTCCAAAGTATTAATGAAAAATATCATAACTTCTAACACCATACTAAGGTTTTATGATTACAGTTAGCATTATCTTTTTTTTTTCATTTTTCTCATATAAGGAGTGAAGTCAGAATTTATCATAAAAGAAACATGCTCAAGGCAAGTGTAACTATGTAGAGATGGGCACTTGCCCTTTTTCAGTACTTTCCCAGGTACTGTCACAGTATGACAGACTCATCAGTTACAATGGCCGGACATAGAAGTAGTCATTTCTATGGCATCTGCTATCATCATCACTTGAAAGTGATAGATATGGTGTATTCAATAAGCTCTGTTTTCTTATACAGTGCAATGGCTCTAGGATTTTGGTGGAAATGCATCTTTAAATTAAATTAACTTTTTTTAAATATCATGGATAATTTGTTTTTTTAGTAATTGATTTAAAAATCACTTGATCTCCTCTATCAGATTAAAATTCTCAGAAAACTCTAACTCTATTAAATAAAACATTTTACTATTAAGTTATAGTCTAAGTAAAATAAATCTTTACCTTTAAACTTTCTGGTTATTTTTAAATATTGACATGTTTTAAAGATAATAATTGGCCAACTGTATCTTTCTTCCAAAATTTCAAAATTAACAGTAACTGTAGACCACAAAATTGGTCTGATGATCTAAAAAAATACTTTTGTTCATAATAAAGAATGGATCATTTATTCTGAAGTTAATTTGAGTGCCCATGACTAACGAGCAATGACTCATAAGATTTTATAGTCAAAGAACAAAGAAAGTTAGAAATAAGCATACTTTTCAAATGCATTGCAGTGTGTGTGTGTGTGTGTGTGTGTGTGTGTGTGTGTGTGTATATATATATATCAGGTAGATAAGCAAAGCATGAAAGCTATTATTCTTCTTCTGTACTGCCTAAAATATCTTGCGACATTTTATTACATAGCAGCTACATTTAGTCACATATTGCAATTATTTAATTAGTGTAAGTACCATACATGAAATTGCATAATTAAGACACATAATTAAGTAAAGTTAAGATGCATAATTAATTGGCATCAGAATGTCTATGTTTACACTTAATACTTTTAGTAACAACTGTAACTTGGTTAATCATTTTTATACTGATAATTTTAAAAGTCTGATATAGTGGATGCTAATTAATCATAACATTAGTCATCAAAACTATTTTTCTATGAATATACAACAGGAAAATATGATTTTTCTTTCATCTTATAGGTACTGCAAAATAATTTGTTAGTGAGTACAATTTGATCTTCCACATTTTTGTGACTATATTATACAATTTATTTTGACTAATTACTTTTTACTTCTATGTGAATTAATCTTACTTTCAAATGTTATAATACAAAACTAGAAATAAAATATTGCCAAGCACACTTTAAAATCCACTTATTGTAATTAACTTCCATCAAAAATATAAACATATATGGAAATATGGCTCAGTGTTTAAGAATATTGGCTGGCCTTCCAGAGGAATTGGGTTTGATTCTCAACATTGCACAGCCATCTGTACACCATTTAAAAAGATGTGGCTCCCTCATTTTTCCTTTTCAGGTAGGCATATGGTACATAAATACACATGCAGATAAACACGTGAAGACAAGTTTTGGGTTTGTTTCTTTTTTCTTTTTTGATGAAGCAAAGTGAAGCACATTCAAACATTTGGAACAGATATGCCCCATGTGCATGCTCACACACCCTTATGAAGGACAATTTGTGATTTCGGTATTCATGTTGAATTGAATATTTTATCCATTCATATATATGAATTCTTAAATAAGCAGGCTAACCTACTTTTTCAGTCTCAAAGCTATCTGTGGTGGTTTGAATATTTTTGAATGGTTAATAAACAGGGAGTGGCCATATTTGACAGGATTAGAAGGGTTAGAGGGTGTGGTCTTGTTGGAAGAAATGTCACTGAAAGTGAGCCAACCCCAGAGTCTCTCACTCTCTTACTATGATTAGTTTATAACTCTCAACAGTTGTGTCCAACACCATGCCTGCCATGTCTGCAGCCATGCTTCCTACCATTATGAGAACAGACTAACCTCTTAAATCGAGCGAGCACCCAATGAAGTGTTTTTTATAAGAGTTGTCTTTGCCATGGTGTCTCTTTATAGAAATAGAACAGTTACTAGGACACTTTCATTGTCTGTTTTTATTGCTGCCTTGAAGTATCTAAGACTGGGTAATTTATAATGAACAGAAAACCTTTTCTCATAGATTATGGAAGATGCAAAGTCCAAAAAGAATGATGGCAGCTCCCAGAGAGACTTTTTATTACAAGGTAAGAAGTGAAAAACGGGGAAGCAAAATGAGTGCCAAAGAATTTTCATGAAGGAACCATTTCTATACTGAGCATAGTTTTCATGCCGCTATTCCCTCCCCGTATTCCTCACTCCTAAAAAACACTGTAAGGGCAGTAATTCAACACAAGGTTTGGATGGGACAAATGTCCAAGCCATGTTTCATGAATGGAAAAGATTTTCAAAGCAATATTCCACTATGAATAATGATGGTATTCATGAATATGAAGCACTTCACATTTTCTCTTCATCACTGTTCATTTAAATACTGATGGCCATAATTTATCTGTCCTCTGGCATTTTCTATGATCTAACACTAGTAATCCTGCAAGAGTACTGTCTATCACAAGAAGCGAGGGATGCTGACAAGACTAAAATATATTTTGAAAAATGTTTAATTTCTTTAAAAAGATGGATTCTACATAAGATGGTTTGTCTACATATATTACACACATATGTAATATATTACAATACATTATATATATATATATCCACACACATACACACACACATACACACACATATTTATCATATTCCTTCTACACCCTCTAGCCTTTTCTTTTATAATTCTTTCCTCTGATAGTCTCCTTTGTTCATGAGACATTTTACTTATATTTTAATGTCATATGCTCATGTGTGTGTGTGTGTGTGTGTGTGTGTGTGTGTGTGTGTGTGTGTGTATCCAGAAAATATAGTAATCAACTCAGTTGACAACCAAAATTAGCCAGTGTAATTATTAGGATAGTCATATAAAAATTAATTATTGGAAAGAATAGTTTGATAAAGAAAAGCCTGAGATATGAATAAGGTATAAATTTAGGCATGTTTGTGAGGACATTTGCATAGGTGGCTAACTGAGAGAGGGAGACTTGCCTTGGAGGCAAAAGACACTATGCTTATAGGTGAAAGCTTAAGAATATAGTGTTTCTCATAGGAGAGAGACAAGAATAGGTTCGGTTCTCACAGAGCACCAAATTGTACTAAAAGTTGGGTTGTAAAAGACTTATTAAATATAGATCTGAGTGTGGTTCTGTTGATCAAACTCAAATTTATACTCTTTCAACAAGCATCTACTATTGGTGTGTTACCATTTCCCTCTAACTAAAAATGATTAAATGATCATGTTGAAAACTTGAATGTGATTAAAAGAAAACAGATAACAGTCTATTGATAAAAAAACATACACATGTAATGTCTGCAACACTTTCTTACCATTTTTGGAGAAACAACATGCTTCTCATGATTATATTAATCACACAGACAATTTATATCTTCTGGCATGTGTTTTCTTTTCTATAATTTCTTGTAAAACTGGTTGTATTCTTTAGGCATAATACACAGACTTTCTGAGTAATTAATTTTTACAGCAATATGTTTTTTACTATTACTGAGCTAAAAGACCTGAACTAAAAATTAAGTAAAATAAAGAAGAATATATATTGCTTATCACCCTCACCTCTAAATCAGAATATGAGTGCAATCAAAAATTAAAATATTAAAAGTAGACAATTCTTCCATGAAAGTATTTCAGGAAAAATTTACTTTTGTATATTTTCATAATATTATGAATAGAAGTACCTTTTAAATGTGTCTTTTAAATGCAAGTGTTATCAAAATGTTGTGAAAAACCACCACAGGGTCTCTGAATGATTTTAGGCTGAACATCATGACTTCCATTATTTCTAAAATCGTTGAACTTCTAAACCAAGAATCACCAGCATATCTGACTATGTATGTAGACTCCGCATCTTTTAGTATGTTTCACTGACTTATTTTGTTTGTGAACCAGTGAGCATTATTGGAGTTACTTACAGGAATATGGGAGAGGCTATACTTACAGGATCTCAAGTGTCTCAGAGGGCACTGTGTTACCAAAAGCTCACCCTAGCATGAGTGACAGCTCATAAAACCTAGAAACCCACAGCACACTGCACAGCCTGCTGTGAGCTCAACAGATGGTCTGAGCTTCCATAAGGTTCAGCAGGTCTGTTTCTTCCGTTCAGTTTGGCTGGGCAGAATGTGTCTTTCAGCAGTCCATGGTGTAATAAATGTATCGGAGTGGGAGAAAGCTGATAGACAGTTTCAGGACTTCTTGAGCGTTGAGTTATTTACTTCCTGAGTTAAGGAGCTCCTTGCAAGAGTAAGTGTTTCACCTCCATTAGAAAATTCTGTTGTGAACATTGACATACACTTTTAAACATCCACTCTTAAAATATCTTATCTTTTATCTTCCCTTTAACACTCTGTCTTATTCGCATGTAATAGTTTCCTCTGAGTTTGAAAAAGTCTATCTTATTAAGTGTCCTGGTTATTTAGTCAACACTTTGGCAGGGATTTCTGGCTTCTAGATTTTAAATTGGCCCATTTTTGCTTTTTTTTTTTTTTTTAATGGTTAATGTTTCAGCAACATGTTGCATCTGCTCTCTCCTGCCTGTGTTGTTATTCTAGAGACTTGGAACTAATCAGTCTAGTAACAAATTATCACCCTCATGAAGCCAATGGTATACTCCCATACAATCATGACTGTATGCACAGAAGCGCATGAGCGTGTGTGTGCGGGTACACACACACACACACACACACACACACACACACACACGTGCTGACTCCCACTGTCTTAAAAAAATGCAATTACTTAAACTACTTTAGATTTTATTTATGTTATCATTCTGAGTATAAAAGTATATAGCCTAATAATTTGTGTGATACAATGTATACACCTGGTATATGCTGATATCATAAGAGAGTATTAAATCCTATGGGAATGGAGTTACATGTTATTGCTGGAAAGTGAACTCAAGATTAACATCAGCTTTTACCCACTGAGCCAGCTCTCCATCTCCAGTCAAGTTATCTTTAATTCTGCCTTTCCCCCATTCTTATTCTGTTCTTTTCAGTTATAAAGAACCAATATGAAATGATGTTCTCCATTGGATCTAGTAATTGATTCAAGAAACATTAGCGTATCTTGGCTCCCACTCTACAAACCTCTGTTCTTACTTAAACTCGACCTTTAAAATGAATTTGAGTCCTGGAGATATGTTTATTTATTTATTTATACAGTTACATTTGGATTCCATCATCAATATCTCTCATTATCATCTAGTACTACTTAAATGAACTGCTTTTTAGTATTGACTTTTCATTCTTTCCTTATGCAGACAGATTTTTAACCTTAATAGAGAATCTGACATCGATTTCTGTTTAATTCTTCTTTATGAGTTCAATCTCTCATTGTAGCATATCAAGATTTTTTTTATCTGCTCTTCTATCATAAAATAGACAATTCTCCTGTATCTGTGTCGTCCACAAATGTGTCACAGTCTAAATCACTGGTAGAAGTCTTACAAACTCCCATAGTTTTTATTAAATTAATTCACTCACTGGTATTGCCTCATGGGCCAGCCCTTTAGTGTTATATTTACTTAGCAAACAACTGGTTTCCAGTTGTATCCTGTGGCTCATCTGCATTTTCTTATCTTAAAAGATCACAATAGGCTCTCAGATAAGTTATTGGATTCCTGAATTATATTTCTCTGACACATTAACTTGCTCGTATGTTCTACATCATAGAAAAAGAAACTGATATGATGGAACACTGTGACTAGTTCTTGCATGTGAGAGATCTAAAATTAGCAACTTCAGTGATAGCTATCCTGATTGGGTCAACAGAGTCCCCAGTGGTCAGGAGATCATTCAGTTACTTCTCCTGAGTTCACCAGCGATGCTCCACTGATGAGGCCCTGTCTTTGTGGTTGTTTGTATGTCTCTTCTTGATGAGACTGAGAATTGAACGTTGAGTGTGTCTGTGTGTTTTCAGAGAGGCTTGGCTAGTGTTTACAACACAACAGATTTATGAATATCTGAGGCAACATTTTCTCAGCATTCCTGGGGATGCTGTGTGCTAGAGATAAAGCCCTAGGTCATATAAATCCCAGCTAAGGAATCTGCTATGAAAACATAATCCAGACTGGTTTAGAATATGTTTTTGCCTCTGTTGTTTTTATAGTTATTGTTGTTATTGAAGGAAATCTCTTGTGTGTCTGTGTGTGTGTGTGTGTGTGTGTGTGTGTGTGTGTGTGTGTGTTAACTCCAGTGGCTTTATTTATTTATTTATTTATTTATTTATTTTTAAGTTTTAATTTTTTTAAATTTTATTAATTTATTCATATTACATCTCAATGGTTATCCCCTCCCTTGTATCTTCCCATTCCTCCCTCCCTCCCATTTTCCCCTTACTCTCCTCCCCTATGACTTTGACTGAGGGAGACTTCCTCCCCCTGTATATGCTCATAGGGTATCAAGGAAATCTCTATAAGCAGTCCAGGTTAGCTTCAAGCTCACAGTCTCCCTTAGACTTTACATACTAGGGTCACAGGCACATGCCACTACATCTGAATAAAACTCTCAGTTTAATCTAAGTGTCTTCTTGTGTTTTGTCTTTAACAAATGAGAGCTGATGAATTGTTAATAGTATGTGTTAACAGGATGTTGGTAACAGGGTATTTTTTCTAAGATAGGCATATTCGACAAATAATTACCTAGTGACAAGTTTAAATTTTTACTTTGTAACCAATTAATTTCACTGCCTTTGTCATACACTTAAATATCCTAAGTCTCTGTGGTCACTTAAGGTGCTACTCAGAGGTGCAAGTATAAAACTCATCAGACTCACAGGTTCTTGTAAGGCTAGCGATCATATTTAGAGGATAAACTCAGGTATTATCTAAATGTGGACATAAATATTGATGAATAGTTACAAATTTAACCCTCTACAATTTCTATAGAATTCTGGATTTCACAATCCAAGTAGAAAGTATTCCAGATTATTTTGTTATTGATTTTCGATTCTTCAATATATTTATACATAATTTGCCCATTTTCCTTTACCTTGCTAGATTAGATAGCACATGAACCTTTCATTTATATAGGTTTTTATTAGCAACGTGATAGCTACCAGTCTTTGTTGTGCCGTCTTTAGTAGATCGTTCAGCTTTCTCATCCTTTGTTGATTGTAGAAGTCAAACTCAGTGTATCATTACAGTGTAAATGCCGAGCCTTGCTAAAGGGGATCATTTAATTATCATACAGCACTTTTTATATACTATAGGGTAACCATGTAATTCTCAATACTTTTGCAAAATGATCAGTGGCTACCCTAACATGTAATTTATATAATCACAAAGAAAATGAAGTCACCACCAACAATTTTAGTTACAGAGGCTATAAATAACATGTTTTTTCCTAGTTTTGTTGATTTACTTTTATCATTCAGGGTTCCAAGATTTTATATCTTCACTTTAAATCCAAAACTAAGCTCCATCTGTATACTTCAGTGGCATTTACTTGTCTTCAGAGATGTGAAAAAGATAAGTATAACTTCTGGGAAACTGTCCTGACTTAAAGGTGGCATGAAATAAATCCAAGTCCTCCTCAGCAGAAAACACATATATGGATTAGAGGTCCTTGATTCTAATCAGTGCGATAAAAAAGGGTATACAGCAGCCTATTTTCATTTCCTTTGCCCAAGAATAGAAATCTTAAAGTATCTTGTGGATGTATTATCCTCCATCATTCACATGTGAACTAGACACTGCTGAAAATAACATGTCTTTTCTAGTTTATAGAATCCCAGTTTATCCCTCTTAAGAGTGGTCATGAAAAACAGCATTAACTTACTTAAGCAATTAGAAAACTGGTCTAAAAATACAAGTACCTACAAAATATGTTATCACCAGGTTGTCCAGTTTCTCAAAGATGTCTTTGGGCTAAAGTTGCAGGAAGAGGTAGGATACTGACCATGATTTGCAAATTTCCAGAGAGGGAATGTGCACATATATTTGTAATTAATCAAAATGCAATGCTTTATCTGCCAGAATTAGAGAAAATCTGTTGAAATCAAGGGAAATACCTCCTTTAAAGATTATCCTAAAAGAATGATGTTTGAATAATAAAAAAAAAACTGGACAGGGGAAAAAAAACAGGTAATATACCTTTTGAAGAGAGAAATACTCATGTTTTAAAGTGATGTCTCATTGAGAGACAAAATGACAACTCAGAGGAAGATATGACAGAATGAGTCAGAGATAGGACATATCCAACTCTCATGAGAACTGAGAGGAAACAGAGGTGACTTAAGAGGGAGCAGCACAGGTATGGAGCTGAGAGACAGCTCAGTTGTCATGTGGGTCCCTTGACAACTGGAAAGAGGCCTGTCACTGACGTGGAGGCAGTTGGCTAATACTAGATTTCTTTCTCCTAGCTAAGTAATCTTTTCTGGCCTCAGTGGAAGAGGAAAGGAAGAAATTAATCCTGATTTGACTCAACGACATGAAATGGCAGGGTGAGATGGCACATGACAGGTTGGGAGGTTAGGACTAGGAGTTGAGGAGGAAGGAGACTGTTATTGATATGTAAAGTGAATAAACCAATGAGAGAGGAGGAGGAGGAGGAGGAGGAGGAGGAGGAGGAGGAGGAGGAGAAGAAGAAGAAGAAGAAGAAGAAGAAGAAGAAGAAGAAGAAGAAGAAGAAGAAGAAGAAGAAGAAGAAGAAGAAGAA
>OU015743.1:10102009-10129703 GCA_907169655.1 Acomys percivali | reverse complement strand
AAGAAGAAGAAGAAGAAGAAGAAGAAGAAGAAGAAGAAGAAGAAGAAAGCACAGAAGGGGAGAGAGAGAAGACAGTTTTTAATATATAGACAAGCTGTAGAGAAAACAAGCTAGACTTTGGTGAAGACAGAATGAGCCAGAGAATGAGAAGGAGCCAGAAGATTAGACTATATTGCAAAATTTAGTATGAGGCCAAGCAGAGCAGTCAGAAGCTGAAAGAAGCCAGTTTGAATCAGTCAGCTTGGAGAGGAGATTGACTCAGAACATCTGAGATCAACTAGCCTCCCAGGTTCAGAAAGAGAGAGAATGGGTGAGCTTATTCAGCAGTAAGTCTCAAAGGCTGAAAACACTCTCAGCTAGTATTAGTTTGTACAGAGATTAGAAGCTTCCAGCAGTAGGCCTAGGTTAGCAAATGGAGGAAATAAGCTTCTGCGACATTTCCTTCAAGAGCATAAAAGATACTTTTATACCATGTGTCTTAGGGTTTCTGTCGCTGTGAAAAGCCCCCATGACCACAGCAGCTCTTATTAAAGAAAAGACTCAATTGGGGCTGGCTTACAGTTCAGTTCAGAGGTTTAGTTCCATTATCTACATCTAGATTGTCAGGCAGCAGGAAGAAACTGAGACACACTGGCCTGGGTTGTGCTTCTGGGATTCCAAAGACCCTTCTTGTGACACACTTCCTCCAACAAAGCCACAGAGCCTTTGTGGGCAATTTCTGTTCCAACCACCACACCATGCCATCAGTTTTTACAACCTAAGCCAATGATAAGCTTTAATATTTTACTTTTGTAATCTTCTATGGCCAGATCCAGAGTAGTGTGTGTGTGCGTGTGCGTGTGCGTGCGTGTGTGCGTGTGCGTGCGTGCGTGTGTGTGTGTGTGTGTGCGCGTGTGCGTGTGCGTGTTTGTGTGCGTGTGTGTGTGCGTGTGCATGTTCGTGTGCGTGTGCGTGCGTGCGTGCGTGCGTGCGTGTGTGTGTGTGTGTGTGTGTTGTAAACATTTACTGAAAGTGCCCAACAGGTTGGAAACACTGGACTACAAATGTTACCGTAACTGTTGGAAGGAATAGCAGGATACAGCTTGAGACCTCTTGCTTGACGCACTGTTTGCTTTTCTGAGTGCTTCAGGATAATAGGAGACAGTGACGTAATTCTCCCTACACAACACTATGTTAAATACTTCTACAAAGTGTCTCTTGTGATGCTCGCTGAGATAGTTACTATATTAAACAATAAAGCCCTTTTCATATCCATAGGAACCAACAGGACACAGCATCCTGACAGACACAGACACATGCAGCAGGCAAATGGAGGTGGGGAAGGCACTGGAAGGGAAGTACAGAATTCAAGTTTGCTCTCACTTTTGATCAAATTAATCCAAAGAGAAATGTATTGTTTATACTCTTTAATGGTCTCCAATATATTGTTTCTTTGAAGTCAATATTTAATGCATTAACTGACAGATCTCATGTCTATAAATCAATACTTACGTTATTCACAAATTAAATTTGAATATTTAGCTCTCAGCTACAAAAAAATCAAATATACAAGTTATGGTACTAATATTATCTATTGTATAAACTTATAATATCCGTCCTGGGATTGGTAGTATTATGAATAGACGAAATCAGTCATAAACAACATATGAGATTTCATATTTAAATAAAGTTGCAGAAATTCTTCTGATACTTTTGGATTTTTATAATTTTACTTGGTAATGACAAAATCTACTTTTTGACAGTTTATTTGGGTGAATTATTTATGTTGATACTGAGGGTGATGATGGATTACTGGATCATTGTCTTCGAGCTGAGAGCTAGAAAGAAAATTTTTCTCATAAATTTCTATACTTCAAAATAAGTTTGTAATAGGAAATACACTTGTAGTTATGCATTGTTCCTGCTTAGTTCTTGAATAAAATTTAAAGTCAAATAAAAAATCTAATATAATGTCTATCCAAAATGTTAACGGACTAGCATGCTTGAAGTTTAACCATAGTAAGGCCATTTGCAAATATTTGTTTTTCTAAACACATTTGAGTAATTCTTTAACATTAATAAAAACTAAATATGATTATCCATGTTTCTTTTAAGGCTTATATAAGCAGAAAAAAATCAATTTATAAAGATAGTTGAACATTTTTATCACTTCTATATTGTGCAATTGTTTAATTCCATTTTTCACTTTTTCTGAAAGCTAAATTAACTACATCATAAAGAAGAATTTTATAGATTATCTAAAATATTTCAAATTATTCTCTACAGCCAAAGAATAGTCTTTAAGGTCATTTTTCTGTCTTATGCTAATAGGTTAGCAGTTTCTTATAAGTTTTAGCTAATTGGGACAGAAATATATCATCAGTCCATTTCACTCTAAGATGGAAGGCCAGCATATATTCTGTAGCAATATGTTACTTTTAAATATATGGCATGGATTTTATAGATAATGACTTTTCTTCAAGTCAGCATCCTGGAGGCACAAGCATGGTGGTATTAGCAGAGTTGTATTAATTGATATGAGTGGGTTTGTTTCCCTTCGAGTTCCTATGCATATAGACATAACAAATGGCAAGCAAACATTTACACACATTGATTTACAGATCAAATTTAAACTTACCTGTCATGGTTTTGGTTATTTTGGCTTATTGATAAAACATGTTTATTTCGTTAATTTGCATGAGAAATAAATGTTTCATATGTGTAAAGTGGCAAATCCTATATGAGAAGGTTAAAGTTTCTGATCGGCAGGGTGATAAGACCTGTGTGGCTCAACAAATAGATAAATATAAACAAAAAAAAAACCTTTTCAGTTTTTGAGACAAGATATCTGACTTCCAATTACATGTAAGTATCTAAGGAAGACCTTCAATTTCACAGATTTCATGAAAACATATTTACATTAAAAATGGTGTTAGATATAAATTAGAATAAGGCATAACATAAAATTGATCAGCTAACTTTAGTGTCTTATATTGGACCTCAAGTTAAACCATTCAAAATATCAAGAATAATTTAATAAATTTACACAAATCAAAGAAGAAAACCAGACATAACCAAGAAATATAAAATTTTGTAAGTGCCTCTTAGAGATGTGCAGCAATTAGAACATGCATGCAAATATAAACCATCACACGGAGGCAGACAATGCCTGCAATGCAGTCATTACGAGACATGGACGCGAGCACGTGCACAAACAACCTGAGTATCAAGGCCTCAGGGGGTCTGCTTGAGATGCTGGCCTTGAGATGACACAGCCCCAGCTGCCTTTCTGACCACACAGCCCCACTCATAAACATAGCCTCCCTTCTTTCTCTTAAACGTACCTACCTTCTTGAATCTCAGAAAATAGTTGCAACCTAAGGCTTAAAACTCCTATGTACAAGGAGACCTCTAAATAATGGCACACACATATATACACATAATCCTGCCACTTTAAGGCAGGGGCAGGCACACATGGAGCATGACTGTTCTACAAAGTGAGTTCTGGGACAGCCAGAGCTTTATAGCAAGAAAATCAAAGAAACAAGAAATGAATGGAAGTAAAGGAAACAAAAAAAAAAGGAGAGAAGCCACGAGGAAGGTGTCCCCCTCCCATATCCAGGTGGCTGGCCACAGAGCATGTGTTCTCCCTGAATTAACTGTTTGTCTGTTTAGTTCGACAGGATGGAAGACAAGAGAAAATGAAGTAAGAGAAGAAACCAGGGACTTTTTTTTTCTTTTCTAGAGGATGATTTTTTTTAACATTTTTTTACATAAACATTTATATTATTACACATATATACAATAAACTATAGCAAGAAGAACCATGAGACAATCAGGAATTATATAAATGTTACATTCTTAGTGTTTTTGCTATTTGTATTTGATAGCCTCGAAGAAAACATCTTTCCTATCATGGTATGTCTAAAATTCTGAATGTAAGTCAATCTCTTTCACAACTTGTCATTATCATCTTAAAACATCTATCTAGACATAAAAACATTTTAAGCCCTCAACAACTAAGCTTCATTATAAAACTAAGCTACCTGGTCTTCAACTCCATCAGACTTGAGAAGGAATGAACTTGATTACCTAAGTATGTAGGGAGTGCATGTTAGTAGCTTTCCAAAGGGGAATATGACAGAGACAGTTTGCTACCTGTATAGTCACCCAAAACTCTCTATTGTGTTGGAACATCTTCTTCAGCCTTCTGGCCCAATATAGTTGACAGACATATTTGTAAGGCAGGAACTACTGAGGACTTGTTTACCCTGTCTTGTCAGAGTTTTGCCTTCAACTCTGCCTGCATCCAAGTTTGCCCTTTTTTAGGCAGAATTCTGTCTGAGGTAGAATCAAGTACATTTTTCCCAGTGGATTGTTTGCCACATTTGAAGCCATCTCCATAAGGAGGTTCTTTGACACTCATCATCCTCTTTGAGGTACACTGGGTGCTGCCAGGAATTAACCTGTCTCATTGCCAGTGAATCTTTAAAATAATAAAACATTTTTAAATGCCACATTCTGCTGGATATTATCATAGATACACTTCTCTCCCTGATGAAAATGCCCTCAAACAGTATCCAAGACCGCACTGTATGACCTACTATTTCTAAATATATACTCAGAGAGCATAGCACAGTAGATGGTAAGCAACAGAAAAGACTCCCTATCAAATAACTTTATAAACTCATATAAAGTTCTGCTTTATTGGTTATTGTGTTGTTTTAAGTTAATGGCTCTTATGAATTTTTTGTTGTTGTTGTTGTTTAATTGATATGCTGCTAGTTTCTATGTAAAACTAAGTGAATGGGTCTCCTGTTGAAATCTGGCCTGACATAAAAACTACATAAAATTCTCCAACATTTCCACTAAAGTAATGGTATTTAATAAAATCGTTAATGTCTACCAAAAAAAAAAAAAAGATAGTAAGGATTTTCTCATTGGATTACAGTTTCCATTGATCACTATTTGTTTCCCAGGCTGTCAGTCCCCACACACATGACAGCTGTGTTATCCACCCTCTCAGAGCACGTGTCAGGGCTTCTTGTCACAGCATAGCAATGACACTGCCAGAGACTGCACAGAGCTGTCAGGGCAAGCAGGTGAGAACTGCAGTGCTCCCTGATGACATCAGCCAGCTCGTGGACCTGGAACTGATCACCTTCCTCAGTTTTCTATTGACCTTTTGTCTTTTCCTGGCATATCAGAAGGAGAAACTACCCTGAACTTCGGAACCCATGGACAGGGCCCAAGCACCTAACTGCTGAGTTATATTCCTGAGAATCGTGAGAGTTTGGGAGCAACTACTGTCCAGACCAGGGAGAGCCACAGAGGCTGGTGGTCAGAGACTTGGTCCTCTGAGGGCTTCATACTGTCCACCACGAGCCTCCTGGCTCTACCTTCTGGGACAAGATATCCCTTCTAAGCATACGAATAACAACCAGCAAAACATCACACATGAACAATCTGCAGGGCACCTAATCTCTCTCTACACACACACAAACACACACACACGTTCAGTTTTTTTTAAAATTCATGCATACTATTTATTCTCCATGAACAGTATTTCCATATTTCTGCACATGCAATAAGCTCATCAACTTCTGGGATGCCTTCAGTTATCTTTCGACTGTACTTCTTCCACTTTAGGGTTATTTCTTGTGTCTTTGTGTTTTCCTCCTTTTCCCATACTTAACACTATTCACCAAAAGTCATTTTTTCCCTGTCTTTATTCTTTCCTTGATCTTCCTAGGGTACAAATTTTCAAGAAAGCCATCTGACTCTATTAAAAGTAGACAATGAAACAAATGCTTCTAAGACCAGACTAGACTGGGAGAGTTAGTAGCCAACTACACTCCTCCTCCTGAGAAGACGGAGCTGTGCAACAATCATAGGCTGTAACGGTCCATTCGATAATGTCTTGGCTTCAAATAAATAATCCAAAAAGTAGGGCATATGACCTGTGTATCTCATGAGTCTCCTGCGAGTTCTGCAGTTAGCTATGACAGCTAAAACATGTTCAGCATTTGTAGGCGAGGGAAGAGTAGGAAAAACAAAAAACTAGAAGGTAGTTTTCACTTTCAACGGGTTTGAAATGCCTTCTGTGTGCACATGGTATACAGCATTGATAAATTATAAATCAGGACATTCACAGAACTGTGGCACAAATAGACAACATAACATGTCAAGATGGGTTCTCATATTATTTTTCAAACATAGTCTCTATTTTTGGTTATGTTATGAAACCTAAACTATTAGTTATCTGCTCCGGTCATAAAAGTAATTCAAAATTTTAATAAGCTGTTGTACTGCTTTGTTTTCATATGTAGATATGACACCAGGTGGGGATTGGACGAATACAGAACTAATTTCACTAAGCATCTAAATGTTTAAATTGTTTTTCAAGGAAAAACCTCCACACTTTCCAATAGTGGCTCCTCCTTCATAGTTGACTTTTCATGAATGGACACCTTCAAGAAGGCTGGCAGAAGGAGCCCAGCATCCACCACATGAGGCATAAGTTCAAACCTTCTTGTGAAGAAGCTAACTTCTCCAAATTAAAAAGGCAACTATGAAAAGAGATGTAATCCATACGCCTCTTTCTCTTTTCATAGGAATGAAATAGTAACAGGGATGTTTGTGGGGACAAGAGCTGTCTGATTGCTTGTCCTAGCCAGTAAAGGCTGTTATTCGCCAAGCTCTTTCTTCTCTTCTTATTAATAGCTTATATATGGAAAATATCTCAAACTTATCTTCTGGTGTTATAACTAGATGCAAACAACAACACAAAAATACAAGAGGTGAGGAGGAATGCCACACTGTCTCCAGGGCTAGGGAGGTTATGTTTGCAATATATATGTATATATTTGCCATATATGCCATATTTCAGGTATATGCCCAGGAGTGGTATGGCTAGCTCTTGAGGTAGAATAATCCCCAAATTCCTGAGAAAGCACTAAATTGATTTCTGCTAATCTGCACTCTCTGTATACTCAGGTAATTAATTTTATTCCTTCTCAAGTCTCTGATGGGGTTGAAGACCAGATAGTTTAGTTTTACAATTAAGCTTAGTCATTTAGGAGACTTGATACCCTATGAGCATATACAGGGGGAGGAAGTGCCCTGCAGTCAGTCATAGGGGAGAGGAGTAAGGAGAAAATGGGAGTGAGGGAGGAATGGGAAGATACAAGGGATGGGATAACCATTGAGATATAATATGAATAAATTAATAAAATATATTTTTAAAAAGATATTTTCAGGTCTAGATAGATGTTTTAAACTGATAATGACATGATATGATAGATATTGATTTACATTCAGAATTTTAGATGCACCAAGATAGGAAAGGTGTTTTCTTCATGGCTGCCAAATAAAAATAGCCAAAACACTACAAATTTAACATTGATATAATTCCTGATTGTTTCATGGTTCTTTTTGCTGTGGTAGTTAATTGTATATATGTGTAAATATATATGTAAGAAATAAAAATGCTTAGTAATAAATTAAAATAAAAATATCTTGCCTCAGAGTTTGTGTTTGTACACTCACTAGGCTAAGCCTTCTTCCATCTAGACTCCTCAGCTCTCATGCTACCAAACAAATGACACACCTGGCATGAATAGTGAACCTCTGGCCTCTTTACCAGCGGGCTACAAAATTTATCTTTATTGCAAAGTCCTGCTGCACTTGCCTTGATTTCTGTATATATCAGGCATCCACCTTTGAGAACTGTTATAGAAATAATCTTAAACACCAAAGTAACCATTTTTTCAGATATTTACAGTATCTATTTTAATAGTAGGTAAATGAAGAGTCTCTTATGTGGCTCGGATTTAAGAAATGTTCCTTAAAATCAGTAGCTATGTCAGGCTCAACGTAGTTCTTAATAGAGGTGAACCATAATAGGTGACAAGCACACAGTTACAACCCAAACAGCAGTGACTTGTCATCTTCCTAGCTCATTATAAACTCAGTAATGGGATAAATAATAGTGTACCTTAATTTTCTGTGTTTCTGTCAAGCACTAGGCATAAAAAGCCTTCCCACTGAAATGCTAATACAATCTGGGAACTTCTTTTTAGAGAGAACCACTCTGCCTTTCCATTTACTCCCTAGCTAATACGACTTTTTATCAAGTTACTCTTTTAAACTCTGCTTTGAAAGAAAAGAGGATTCATTCACATGGGCATTGTCTCTGTGCATTCCTGTGTGTTTCCAGCCAGGAGCAGGATGGGGTTTTGATAATCCTAACTCCTGGGCATCCGGAGAAAACTGTTTGTTCCAAATCCATACAAATGCTGAATCATAACATCTAAGGAGGAGGATGGTGATTTGCTATGGAGATTCAGTGAGCAGTAATCTTAACATTGACTGGGGATTAAGTAAATGGTGAGAAAATGGAGATCCCCTAGTACCCAGCAGTCCTTATAACTGCTAATTTACTGCATGATTCTAATTAAATGAAGCTGGCTTCATAATGGCAAAGTATGGTGCCTGTGTAGGAAAGCTGTTAACATAATTATATCTCTAGCACAGGGAGCAAAGCAGATTACAATTACTGGAGAGCCATGGGATACAGATGCCATCCATGAGTGTTACAACATTAGCAAGGAGATTTACAGACTAAATATCCTTACTACAATGGGCCCTTTGTATTTAAGTTTCTATTCATTAGGTGGCTTCTAATAGAGATATTTAAATATTACGTATCCTTCTCTAGCTAATCAGTTTTCATATTCAGAGGAGATCGAGCAAGGGAGACCCTGAACTTGTGCTATGTCTGTGTTGGGTTAAGTATTTTCCTATATTCTGGTGAGCAATATCCTCCTGCCTTGTTAAAAATATTACATTCTTTGAAGGATATATGATGTGACAGTTATCTATCAAGCTATAACTAAAATTTACCTGTAAGAGCAAATGAAAACTGAGGTGTAATATTGGATCCCACTTTTTACACACTTTTTGCTACTTATCTTCCACCATAGCGACCAACTATTAAATATCAGTCAAAACTAAAAGACTTTAAAAATATGACAAAATATAACATAAGGGTATTTTCAAAGCAGAGTCCATGCCAGTGAGGTCTATAAAAACATTTGGTTCAGTTTAGGTTGTGAGAGCCTGGCCCTGCCTCAAAAACAACAACAAACAAATAAAAAGAGAGAAATTAGGTCATCTGACTTTGTTTATTAGTAAATTTACTTATGTATTCACTTTACATCCCTATCACAGCCCCTTTCTTTCTTTTCTCCTGGTCCCACTTTCCAGCCCTCTTCCCGCTTCCCCCTCTCCCTTTCTTCTCAGAAACAGGGAGCCCCACCACCACCACCACCAAGCCACGCCAGTACATCAAGTCGCATCAGGATGACGTGCATTCCCTTTCACTGAGGCCTGACAAGGTAGCCCAGCTAGGCAAAAGTGATCCAAAAGCAGGAAACAAGAGTCCATGTCAGAGACAGCGCCCATCCCACTCACTAAGAGAGAGACAAGACCAAGCTGCTCATCAGTTACACGTGTGTCAGGGGCCTATGTCCAGTTCATGCAGGCTCTTTGCTAGTTGACTCTGTTGGTCTGTTTGTGGAGTTCTTGTCCCCTCCGTGTCCTTGTATCCTACCCGTCATTTTTCCACAGACTCCCCGAGCTCCGCCTAGTTTTTGGCTGTGGGTCTCACTGTTTCAATCCTCTGCTGGGTGGAGCCTATCGGAGGACAGTTATGCTAGGTTCCTGTCTGCAAGCATAGCGGAGTATCATTAATGGTGACAGGAACTGGCTTTCTCCTATAGGGCGGGTCTCATGTTGGGCCAATCATTGGCTGGCCATTTCCTCAATCTCTGCTATATCTACATTCCTGCACATCTTGTAGGAAGGGTAAATTTTGCGTCGAATGTTTGCGGATTGGTGCCCCCCCTCCCTCCACTGGAAGTCCTGCCAAGCTAGGAGGTCACCATATTAGCCTCCATGTCCCCTGCAGCTAGAACGCTTAGCTAGGGTAATCCCCATATCTTCCCTGGAACATACCCCACCACAAGTCTCTAACCTGCCCCAGAGATACCTTCCCCACATAGCTTCCCTTTTCTCAGAGCCCTCTCACTCCCCCGACCCCTGCTCTCACCACGTATGTTGCCCACCCTCGGTCCTCTCACCATGACCTCTCCCATCCTGGTTCCTCATTTTACCTCTTGCAAAGTCTATTCTATTTCCCCTTTCTGAGTGGGATTCAAGCATCCTCCCTTGGGCCCTCCTTGTTACTTAGCTTCTTTGCATCTGTGAATTGTAGTATGATTATTCTGTACTATATGGCTAATATCCAATATCAGTGAGACCACAACATGTGTGTCTTCATGGGTCTGGGCTACCTCACTCAGGATGATCTTTTCTAGTTCCATCCATTTGCCATCAAATTTCAAGATTTCCTTGTTTTCAACAGGTGAGTAGTAGTCCATTATGTAAATGTACCACAGCTTTTTAAATCCCTTCTTCTGTTGAGAGACATCTGTGCTGTTTACAGTTCCTGGCTATTATGAAATAAAGCTTCTGTGGAAATAGTTGAGCAAGTGTCATTGCTTTATGATGGAGCATCTTTTGGTTATATGCTCAAGAGTGATATAGCTGGGTCTTGTGGTAGAACTATTCCCAATTTTCTGAGAAAGCATCAGATTGATTTTCAAAGTGGTTGTACAAGCTTAAATTCCCACTAGCAATGTAGGAATGTTCCCCTTTCTTCACATCCCTGCTAGCATGTTCTGTCACATTGAGTTTTTTTATTTTAGCCATTCTGATAGGTGCAAGATGGAATCTCAGATTGTTTTTTTGATTTGCATTTTCCTGGTAACTAAGGAAGATGAGAAGAATTTCGTTAAGTGCTTCTCGTCCATTCAAGATTCTTCTGTTGAGAATTGCCTGTTTAGCACTGACCCACTTTTTTTATGTGGATTATTTAGTTTGTTTGGTTAGAGTTGCATCAAGATATTTTATATTATTTGTGGGATTTGTAAAGGGTGTTGTTTCCTTAATTTATTTTTCAACCTTTTTATGTTTGTCATCTATATACAGGAGGGCTACAGATTTTTTGGAGTTATTTTATTCAGCCACTTTGCTGAAGGTGTGTTTCAGCTGTAGGAGTTCTCTAGTAGAATTTTTGGGGTCACTTACATATACTCTCATGTCATCTTTAAATAGCAATACCTTCCAATTTATGCTTTCTTGATCTCCCTTAGTTGAATTATTGCTCTACCTAGGACATTAAATACTATATATATATATATATATAAGAGAGGGGGGAGGAGTCTTTTCTTATCCTTGGTTTTAGGGAAATTGCTTTCCATTTAATTTAATACTGGCTATCAACTTGCTATATATTGCCTTTATTGTGTTTATTGTACCTCTGGTCTCTCTAAGACTTTTAACATGAAGGGGTGTTGGATTTTCTCAAAGGCTTTTTCAGCATCTAATGAGATGATTATGTGGGTTTTTATTCTTTCACTTTGCTCATATGGTGGATTATGTTGAATTGACATTTATATACTGAACCATTCCTTCATCCCTGGGATGAAGCCTACTTGATATTGTAGATGATGTTCTGACATGTTCTTGGATACGGTTTGTAAGTATTTTATTGAGAAATGTTGCATCAGTGTTCATAAGAGAAACTGGTTTGAAATTTTTCTTTGTTTGATCTTTGTATGGTTTAGGTATCAGGGTGACCGTGGTCTCATAAAATGCATTCGGCAATGTACCTTCTGTTACTTTTTTGTGGAATCATTTGAGGAGCATTGGTATTACCTCTTCTTTGAAATTCTGAGCTGAAACCATCTGGCCCTGGACTTTTTTTGTTGTTGTGGTGAGGTTGTAATGACTGTTTCTATTTCCTTAAGAGTTATAGGACTATTTAATTTGTTGACCTGATCTTGATTTAAATTTTGTTAAGTGGAAGTTATCAAGAAAACTTTCCATTTCATTTAGATTTTTCAATTTTGTGGAGTTCAGGCTTTTGAAATAAGACCTAATAATTCTTTGGCATTCCCCAGTGTCTGTTGTATGTCCCTTTTTACATTTCTGATTCTGTTAATTTGGAAATTGTCTCACTGCCCTTTAGTTAGTTTGACTAAACGTTTGTATATCATATTGATTTTCTCACAGAATCAGCTCTTGGTTTCACATCTGTACTTATGGGACACAATGAAAGCAGCTAAGAGGAAAGTACATAGCACTGAGCACCTTCATAAAGAAATGGGAGAGATCTCATACTAACAACTTATCAGTACATCTCAAAGCTCCAGAACAAAGAGAAGTAAACATACCATAGAAGAGTAAATGGCAGGAAATAATCAAACTCAGGGCTGAAATCACTAAATCAGAAACAGAGAATCACAGAATCAAAGAATTAAAGAAACCAAGTCTGACTTTTGTTTTGTTTGTTTGTTTGTTTGCTGGCTTGTTTGTTTAAGATTTAGGCACGTAGTCCTAACCCTAGCTGAAGTATTATTTGCAATTGGTAACTGCTAGTTGGGTTTCTTTTTAGCTGACACTAGATTGACCATGACCCAGAATACATGGGCGGCACAATATATGAACCTGATGGGTTTAAGTAAACCAAGAGGACACCAAGTTTGGTAAGTGGGGAAGGCTGTGGTGGATCTGAGAGGTGAGGAGTAAATACCATCAAGTACATTGTGCAGAACTCTCAAAAGTCTAATAAAAAATCTTTAATATAATAATATAACATACATAATATTATATAATAACATAACGAGAAGGACAGTGTTAGATTTTAGGAAAGCTTAAGTTAACCACATATTCAGTTTACTTTATTATTTACTATTAATTTGTAGAACTAATTGCTGAAAAAAGTTCTTATTTCATTCAGGAACACTTATTAAAATTGTTCATTATTTCCAGTCCTAAATTGGTGAAGCACATACATTATCCAAAATAGACTCCAAATGTCAAATGGACATGACAGAGTGAGATGTCCTCAGAAAGTGAGCTCTGCTTTCTCTATACATGAGGACCTTCAGTAGCACCAGGTGACCTGATCAATTCCCATGTGCACATTACAAATCACACTGGACAAAAAGGCATCCATAGGCATCATTTTCATAGAAATTCCGAAGCAACTTAATGATACCTAAAGACCTGTCCTGAAGCTTTACCACATCAATCAACCTCAAATATGTATACATATAATCTATTCCATAAATTTTAGAAATTGTGTAAGAGCCGCATTTGAATGAAATGTTAATCACTGAGATCCACGGGCCTTAGTTTTTCAGCCTTATTATATCTACATATCCATTTATTAAATACTGAAAATACCATTTTTATGAAGTATTGTGTATTCTCTAAAATTCGCTTTGCTTTCTATAGCATGTAAAGATCACTGTAGAGTCATAAACAAATCTGTGTTGACAAGTTGCCACCGTGGTATCTGTGGAAATTTACCTTTTGTTCCCCTAGAATTGCTAGTCTGAAAATCGCTGAAAAATATTAAACAAAATGTTTTCTTCTCAGTTCTCTGTGTGTGTTAAATGATATTTCTAGAAAAAAAATATTTACCTTAGTGTACAGACCTGTGTAATACAAAATAATTTAAATGAATTTATATCTGAATATTGTGTCTTTTTATTCTCTAAAACAAAATTATGTTTATTAAAAAATAGTATTCTTAATGGCTGAGCCATCTCACCAGCCCAGAGACATGCAGTAGAAACAACTCGAAAATAGTAGGGACAAGAACTACCACAATGCAGGTGATCAGCTCTCTATACTTGTGGTGGAAGCTCAGTTGCAGGGAAGGTTTTTTTGTTTTTTTGTTTTTTGTTTTTCAGTGTTATTCGTGTGCATTGAAACTTCTCTGAGAAAAGAGCTTGTGGAAATGAAGAAGCTATCACCAAACCAGTTAAGAGGAAAGAAATTTTAGAAATTCCTAAATTTTAATCTAACCTCTACAGTTTGGTATTCCATGTGAATACAGAGATTGATTCATAAAAATATAGTGTATTCAAAGTATCAAAGTATAGAGACAGGTGTATATATTAATGCAAAATATGGTCCATCTTCTTAATGGATTTAGTAACCAAATGGAAAACACAGGATTAGCTAAACCTCAATGAGTCTGCCAAGTTCCAAATGTATCTTCTAAGTAAAATAATAATGAAAATAAAATAATTATAAATAATAATGATAATAGATGTGTTTAGGCAGTTCTTTTTAATGTATATTTATTTATTATAATTTATTTACATTATATCCTGATTGTTATTCCCTCCCTCTTATCTTTACATTCCCATCCTCCCTCCCTAGCTCCCTCCAAAAGCTAGTCTTGGACTCATTGTAGAAAAGATGTGATTCGGATAAAATATTATACATTCCATAACCTATCATAGTTATTCAGAGACTTAAGTGGAAGCAATGCTTTGAGATAGTGAAATGTCCTGGGGGAGACACATGCTCATTTTGAGTTCATGAGGAATGAAGGTGGTACCAGGCTCAGTGGAGAGCTCAGCCTTGTGAGAATTAGAAATTTTAGATTTTGTGTCAAGCTTTTTAAGTATTCAGGCTTTTCAATAATAAAATTGATCATCACCTAAAAAAACACACTAAGGTTTTGGAGTCAGGAAAAGGGAGGATTGGAAAGATGTAACTATATTGTAATCTCAACAAATTGAAAACTAAATAAAAATTCACTAGAAAAAAATACCCCAAAATCGTAGTTCATCACTTCACACTTGCATTGTCACTAGTATGAAAAGCTGCATTAGAATGCATAACTACCTAGAGGAGCTCTGAGAACACTACTGAGACTAAAGGCAGCAACAGTGCTCCAAGCACAGCAGGAGTGCAGCAGAGAGGAATACAAACTGGGTCTCCTAGGACACATAGCTACTATGATGAGAATAGGAAACCATTCTTCATTAAACTATATGAGTGAAAATGATCACCTTACAGCAAACAGTACTATTTTCCAGCAGAAACAATTTACATGTAAACTTCTAAGGGTTTTGCAGAAAAAAATCTGTAATGCAATGTAAATATGTATGTATGTATGTAATTTCCACTAAGTTTCTAAAGTTAGAATGTGCCTTTCAGTCAATTTTTTCCTTTTTATTCTGCCTGAATTGGTCAATACTACGTTGAAAAGAGAACTTTAGTAGTACAGCCTTTCTGGACAACTGGTTGACCTCTGCTCTTACTCCTGTGTCACAGTGATGAATAGGGTCATCCATCTGTCCACTTGGACCTTTATCACTTCTGAGAGAGTTTCCCGTAGACCTACAAATTTCTTTTACAGACAGACTAGTTTACCCTTAAAAAAAAAAAAAACTGAAAACTTGTTTCTACTGAATAGAAACAATAACTTACAAATCTCAAAACTATACATTTTCACCTGAAAATCAGTTGAGGAAAAAATAGATTTGGCAAACTTTTTAAAAAGTAACCAAAGTACTCTAATAGAATTAAGGTTTTCTTTCCTACATATTTGGTTTTGATCAACATCTATTCCTCACAATGTTTAATACCTCAGACTGTTTATAATAGTATTACTCAATATAGAGTCACATAGGTCATTTGATCCTAGAAGAGTTTTTCTAATAAAAATGACTTTTATCAAACTTATTTAAAAGTCAGCTTCATTTTTATTACAACATTTTCTTTTGCGGTTTTCCAGATTTCCCTTAAGAATCTAATATTGTCACAGTCATTTTAAGAATTTACTGTTAAAAACTGTTGGTACAAAAACAATGATCTTACCTCCAAGGAAAAAAAAAGAAATGGTTGATTCATTAACATAACATGAGTGACCACAGACCAGGAACTCAGATCCATGCTGTCCCCAAAACCATGTTCCAATGAGATATAACAACTTCACATGTGTTTTTTTTTTTACTAATAAGAGTAAAAAAATACTTATGAGTAAACAGACTTCCTGAATACATTGTTGGACAAATTTGAGAGACAGTTGGCTTAATCTAAGCAAGGAAAGTTCTGTTATTGGTCTCATTTTTTTTTCACATTTTTAGCTTTGGGGTTTATGGGATCCATGGATCTCTTGATATGTTAAAATTGATTTACTTACTAGTTAGGAGGACATTAGGTACATACACTGGGCTGCAGCAAATGATTCTTAGGCAAAATAGGTGTGACCCAGAGTGCCTGTATCTAGACCTGCCACATTCCCATCACATCACCAGCTTTCTACAAATCAGGCAAACAAGATTTGTAGGCACAGATTTCTGAGAACACTGTTCTACCATATCCTTTTCCTTTCTTCCTTGGTTCACTCATTTGTTCTCCCCTTACTCCTTTCATTTTCCTTCCTCCCTCATTTCCTTTCTGTTTCTTCCTGCTGTCTTTCTTTGTTGTCAGTTCTGAAAAGCGTGGAACATTGAGTTCCCATATTTTCCCTTGAGCTATATCCCATTGGATTGCACATCATGTTTAATCTATAGTATTATTAGAAACTTGTTTCATGGAAAATTAGGGAGAAAACTGATAAATCAGAATAAACTAATTGAAAGATTAATTAAAACCCTGTTGATGGTGAATATATAAAGTATATTTTACTGAGATAACAAGCTGTCACACAGTTTCTGTGATGGAATGTACATGTAAATATATGCAGATATGCTTCTTTATGAAGAATTCAATGGCTAAAATGATAAGAATATTCATTGAAAAAACCTAGACACAAAATTTGCAAGGTAAGAATGTAAGAATGACTAAGAAACCTCAGTGGAAATAACAGAATTGAAGATTGAACTAGAACAATTTAATCAAGTATGGTATCTATGTCAGGGGCATTTTCTAATGGTCCTATAAATTTAATGGCTAAGGTATTAAAGATAAAAAATTAAAATTTTGTTCTTTCTTGAAGAAAACACAGTAAGTTAATAAAAATTTGAAAAAGTATTAAAGAAAAATAATATCTTTAATTATTTTCAAGGATAAACACATATTTATGGGGTTTGTAGAGTTTTACATTACTCTTAAATGAATGGGAGAACATTAGGGAATTTACTAGCCCATATGTAAATATTTTCATTGTTATGAGTATAATCCAAGACATAGTCCTGGGTATGTACTTATGAGGTGCACACAAGGGTTCAGGAATACAGCCTAGTAAAAGATTAGACCTTCCTCCCACTGTGATTTAAACATGATCAAAACTGGATAATGTGTATTATTGCAAAGTTGATTTAGGTTGCTCAAATTCAGTACGTTTTATAACCTTATAAAACAGTAAAAATATACTTGCAATAAAGTTGGAAAGCATGAATTTTTCACCCATCATCAGATTTTTTGGAAAGGATTTTGCTGTTGGCATACTGACTATTTCTATGTCCCTAAAGGTGAATGGATTGATTGCAAAGAAAGATGTCCAGGTGCAGAAATCGAATGACATTATCCGGTGGCACTGAGTTATGATATTCTAAATTGTGAGAAAACTATTTCCAAAATAAAAAGTGTCTAAGCATGCATAAGGAATACACATCTCTGTTCTGGAAAAAAAAAAAGGTTTGAGTCAGAACTCTTTATATTACCATCAATTAAATATTAACATCATTTATTGTTAACACAACAATGAAAATATACAAGCATTGTGTGAGAATGGTGCTGAAAAGTATCCAAGAGGCCAGTATACATTAAGTCATTGTGTAATCATGGAATAATTATTGGCAATAATAAACTATAGTAACATACTTATATGGCTTCCCATTTGTTTTCTTACAGATTTATAGCTCTGAATGCCCCAATGCTTTTCTTCCAGAGCTATAATTTTTTCTTTAATATATTTTAAGATATATACTTATGCATATCTAATGTATGAAATAGTTACTGTGAGATGCATATTAGAACATGCTGAAGGTACACTATGTGCCTTAAATTCTGATATTGGTACTTCACTTTCAATGTGCATTCTTGTTAGAATTGATGACTCTGGGGCCTGTTTGAGTCATGGGACCTGAACCCTCACGAATGAACTATTGCTTTTCAGATTAGGGATGGTCTACTTATCACGTGAGTTTGGCGAATTTCTCTCTCTCTCTCTCTCTCTCTCTCTCTCTCTCTCTCTCTCTCTCTCCCTCTGTCTCTCTCTCCCTTCCTCCCTCCTTTTTTTTTTCTCCTGTGACAACTTGCTCCTAAGTCCTTGGAGTTTTAAATATGAAAAGCAGTGCTAAGAAAGGTTGATGTGTCTGTGTTAGTTGCAAATGCAAAGCTAACACATAGGCTGAGATATATGGTATGTGTCGTACTTGTCGTTTTGGACAACAGCAATTTTTAAAAATTAAGACATAAGTTTTACTTACAAGGGCCCTATGCTCGCAGATAAGACCTAGAGAAACCAGGAACACACAGTATTATCTTTTTAAAAAATTAGATTTATCCATGTTCTCTGCCTAAAAAACTGGGCGTGCATGTAGTTAATACCCGGATAACCTGCACTATCTGGAGGGCTAGGCCACATAGAATGTTCTACTATGTTTATCACAGAATTTTCCACCATAGTCCTTTATCTTGAGTATTGCTCCACAGTCAGTAGAACGTATCCTTAAGAATGATGTTGCATGTACGTTGTAGGTAGGTGATCCTCTGTGCTATCTGTGTGACTGAGAGAGACCACCTCAGATCCTCCTCTAGGCCTTGAAGATATAGAACCCATCTTTATGAAGGAGGTCACATGTTCTATGAAAAATGTTAATGTGGTGATGCTTTATTGTACACTTTGGATTAAAATAATTGTTACCAGGAAACAAGTTAAATGTGCCTAAAATTAACTGTCCAGATTCAGGCTCTGGAAGGTGAACCAGTCCTGGCTACTCTGTTGTGTTGTACAGGATTTCCTTCTTGTCTCACATGAATAACAACTCTGCCGTCCCTGTGTGTGTGGAAACCCCAACACAGTTTCCTTATAGTAAAATTATATTACTATATTACTGAAATTAGAGCTTTTGGAACACTCATTATAAAAGTGTAGGCTATCATAGGTTTTTTATAAAAGATACTTTTACATTCTCAAAGTTACATTTTTATATATAATGATTATAGCCTTGAGACAAAGCATTTATGTACAATAATATGTTAATGACACTTGAAAAGAGCTATAAATATGCAAGGAACTAAAGAAAGACTAGGATGAAGAGGGGAGTCTTCATCCTTTATATGCATTTATACACAAACATTTAGGGCAAGAGGCAACTGCAGAAATGGTTGTAAAAATGAGTTAGTATGAACAACTATGAGAAATAGTTGGACGCTAACATAGTTGACTGTCTGTTATTGTGATAAAAATGATGACTAAGCTCAATTTCCAGAGGAAAGAACTTATTACATAATACAGGTTAAAGTCTACCATTGAGAGAAGTCAGGACAGGAACTCAAACAGGAACCTAGAGTCAGGAACTAGAACAGACATCATGATGGGATACTGCTTACTGACTTCCCTTACATGGCTTGCTCAGCTTGCTCTCTGATACAACTCAGGACTTTTTGAACCGGCCATCATCCACAGTATGGCATGACCGTATAAATCACTAATCCAGGAAATGCTCACTACCATATGTCTGCATGCCTATATTATGGAGGCAACTTCTCAGTTGGGTTTTCCACTGTCAAGTTGCCCTAGTTTGTATAAAATTGACAAAACCTAATCGGCACAACTGACCCCTTGCCAACTTGAATCATAAACACATTAATATTATACCATAACTTTGTATCTCTTGTTTGTCCCCAAGAACTCATGTTAATATGAATATCATACTACAAAACACATTCCAATTTTTAAAAGTCCCAGTCTTCACAAATTTTCACACTTTAAATGTGCAATGTCTCTTTAAAATATCCAATTTCTCTCAGATGTGGGACACTATAACCACCTTCCTCAAATTAATCATTCTTATTCTAAGAGGAAACAACCGGGATGTAATTACAATCTGATCAAAGAAAGAGCTAATTCCCAAATTATAAACAGTTCATTTTTATGACACTGGGGACTCACTCATCGTCTTCTGGGTTCCATAGAGCTTGTACAACGCTGCTTTAGCTCAGCCACCCACATCACACACATCTTACTGTGAGATCAGTACAGTTCTACTCCACATATGCTGTTGTCCTTGATGGAGGTGCCACAGTGCTGGTGTCATCAGTATATCGGACTCCACTGCAACTAAGGCTTCACCTTCACTAATGACCTTCTGGTCTCTCATAGGTCAAGACTCAGATTCTCCCTATGAATCCTTCAATCCTAGAGTCTTCACTGCCTCATAACGTTGCACTTTCACCAGTGGACTTTCTAAGATCTCTATGGGAACCTGACTCTGGATTACGTTGCTGAGCTTCAACTTTTCTTCATAGCCCCTAGAAATGTGAGCTTTCATTTTGCCAAATCAAATATCACATGGGAACCTTCTACGCATCACCAACTATGACTGTCAACTTGAAATGTATTCTTCTCCCTCATTATGTCATAGCTTCCACATGCACTAATGCTAAAGAAACACTTTCAAGAAGTTTGAACTTCAACAATGCTGGTTTCATCCTCAATCTTCGCTGATTTTTCAACACTAACCAACATCAATTATCCTAGTAATGTAATTACTAATTTTTGTAATGGTGCTCTCTTGTTATTTACAAATTCTTCTTCATCCTCTGCTAAGGAGAAACCACAAATCCTTAATTTAATTATTGCACAGTAGCATCCCTGATAGACCCTTTCATTTTCTATAAAACTTCATATGTCAAGGCTCTATTGTCTTCATTTTATCAATGATCTTATATTCAAAGCTCTCAATGAGTAGCCTATTATAGCACTCAATAGCTTTTCCAGTTCAAATTCTCAAAGACTTCCACAGTCTTGAACAAAACAATATGGTCTGTTCTCTCTCTCTTCTCACAAGAGAATAACCAATTCTCTGGTATCACTTTCTATTTTAATTACTTTCAATTTTCTGTTACCTCGAAAACCAAACATGCTACAACTTATTATTTTTAAATCATCCTCAACTCAGTAAAAACTATTTATGTAAATCCATCAATCACATAATGGAGAATGCTACCCTCATATGAAAAGCACTTGAACAGCCTGTTTATACCATTGTTCCTTAACATTGCTTACATCTTTTCCAGATAAATGAGATAAGAGAAAGGATAAACAATACACATAGTAACAATTAAGAAGTTAGATAAATACTTTTCAAAAAGTCCTTTCTTCTATAACTTATAGCCTCTGGCCTTCTGCTGAGAAGTTACAATGTTTCACAAATAGTTTGAAAGGTAGTTTGAGATTCCCTGGAGTTAAGAACATACTTGCCCTAGCAATTCACCTCACAAAGGGCTTCCTTAAGGTAAACTAAACTAAATACTAATGCTAACACTTGCACACTAATATTCACGGTATGTCCATAGCTCCAAGCTGTTATTGATCCAGATGCCCATGCCCATCACTGGTGTATGGACAAAGAAACTGTGAAGCACTTGCCCAATTCAACAGCCCACAGCAACAAAAAAGAATAAATCACTCAAATATTGCAATGTGATTAATTATCAAATACACAAGTAAAATTTGCCACAAAGTCTATAGAACACACTTATTTATTTCAATGTAATGAAAAAAATTTTACTAGTGGCAAAATATTTAATAGTGCCAAGTTTTTCAAGTGTTTCTCTGAATCAAGATATTGTGTCCTTGAAAAGATAGATGATTTTAAATGAAATTTTTCTTACTAGAGGAAGTGTTCCATACCTTAGAGCAACACTAGAAATGGAGGTGCAGATATTTACTTTATGTCTATATTTATGTCTTAAGTCTGATTAAAACAAAAATACTAAAAATCATGAAATCAAAAAATAATACTTATTGTTTAAAAAGTTTTACAAATCTGGTAAACTTTAGGTAGAATAAATAAATACAGAAGAAAAAAGAAAAAGTACAGTTTCAGAAAGAAAAGGTAATCAGTCACTACTTATCACTGATAACTAAGCGATAGGAAATAACTCTTGGACAATGAATTTGATAATTTAAATACAATGACCTCATGCCTTAAATCTTCCTCAAACATAAAGTCATAGTGGTTAATCCTAATAAACTCATATATAGTGAAGAAATTGGTACATAAGTAATAGGAAAATAAAAACATTAGGCCTCCACTCACTAGTTAATTTTACCACACACTTTAGAATTAGTTTAGGGCAACTGAGTCCCTAATGGCAAAATTGCACCAAACTGGAGAAACCTATTACTCCATGGCATGCTATAGAGAGTAACCCATGCCTGTACACTGGAAGGATATAACCCTTCAAAGAATAAAACAGCAAGAGTTCGTGAAACTGATTTGATTTGATTTGGTGCCATATGCTTTGTATCAACTTGCTTTTATGCATCCATGTATTTTTATGTATCAACTTATCTATATAATATATATTGTGTTATAATTGGGTAATACTATATATTAACATGTTTTAATTTATCATCTATTTCTTTTTATACTTATGTTGGTATTATAAAATGTTATAATTTCAATTCTAATATGAGAATCAATTATTCTGTAGTTTTTTCAATTTTGATAAAAACTGTATATATCCTATCATTTGAACTACACTGTAGATATACTACATTGTTCAGAACAGTCATCATACCTGGGCCAAATTATACACATAGATTAATTTACATCTCTACAAGTCCCAGTGTATGAAAATAGATGTTATCTTAATATACTGACATTCAGAATTTCTGTATTTATTGAATTTATTGATATCCCGTTCTTTTCAAATTAAGCACATCCTGTTCCATTAAAGCTATATAAAAATAAAGGTCAAGTAATTTCTTATTGACCTTACAATCTTTAATAATAAAATTATTCAACAGAAATTGGCCAACAAGTAATTCACTAACCCACTCCACACGACCAGTTTCCCTTCTATCTCTTGTTGCCTTCTTAATGTTTTCTTCTTCCCTCTAGCATTCTGTGGAGCACAAGAATCTTCTTTCCCCAAAATTCTTTATTGTATTTTCTGTTTAATTCGTGGTGGTTTAGCAGATACTTAGTAACCATGTGATAGTCTAGGATGTTCAGCTGGGCACATGTTCTTCTTATGTCATTTCTATATCCAATTCCTCATCCTATGCCATGACAATGAAGAACCATAGACTATTTCCCTTGAGAAGGGATGAAAACTAGAATATTACATAAAGATATTGCTTCATTTATTTCCTTGAAGATTGTGTGATCATAATTATATCATTATCTCTTTTATCCTATTCATTTTCTACTGACCACCTTTCTTATTATCAACTTTAGCCTCTAACTCCCCCCCCCCCCCGTGTGTGTGTGTGTGTGTGTGTGTGTGTGTGTGTGTGTGTGAGAGAGAGAGAGAGAGAGAGAGAGAGAGAGAGAGAGAGAGAGAGAGGTGTGTGTGTGCAGGTCCTGTGCAGATAGACACTGCTGCATGTGTTCCTCATTGCAGTTACCTTGTTATGATCATGGTTCTCTTCAATATCCTCCAGCCCTTAAAATCTTTTGGGCTCCCTCTCTGAAGTGTTCCTTGAGCCTTGAAACTGGTAACAAATATATTACATTTATGGCTGAAAACTCACCAGTAATTTATTCTCAATAATATGACTTTTCAATTTTAGAAAAGATTTATATTAATTTGAGATGATAATAGAGTGCCTACGGATACTACAAGTGTTTAACAAAATATCAGGTATATATTTGTTAACATATAATAAAGCAATATGTCATATACTATTATAAACCAATACATTCTCCATACAATGAGAAACATTATCTCAAATAATAGCAACAGACTTTGTCTCTAACTAAATTCTTTGCAAATGACCTGCCATATAAATATAGACATGGAGTACAGCTAATATAATAATTCTATGTAATATACACTCTGAAGTTGTTTTTGTATTACATATTGTAAACTTCCCATTAAAGGACAGGTTGTAAAAATGCATTTGAATATCTATGGAACACATCTTTCTTGTTTCCCTATATAATATGAGTGCTATGACTTCTGACACAGTTGCTATAGAAACTGTGAGTTATTGGATAGTGAATTTGAAAACTCATAAAGACCTTTGGAAATACATAGATTGAATATCTTGCTTGGTTTGTTTATATATTTCAAGTATATCCTGAAAAAGAACTGAATGACTCTAATAAAGGAGGCAATATTCTTATTGCTATTATTTTTCTCATTCACTTAATAATACAAAGAAAATAAGCAGACAGTAATAGGCAAAAATAAATTATATGGATAAAATCTTTTTTCAAATATATTCACAAATATCTATGCATGTCTGTACATTTGCTTTATAAACTTCAATTGATTATAATTTTAAAGATTTAATTAACATATTCATGAAAACTTTATGTATTACACAAAGATAAAAAAATCAACCCTGTTATTAGACCTTTCTCTATATATTTCTAATATGCAAATACTACCTGTTGCACTCTCCTTTCTCTTGATTTCTGAACTCTAAGTAATAATAGAGATATACAGTGATGTCGTATGTAAATTTAATTCATTCAGTTGACAAACATGAGATTATAATGGTTGTAGCAGTCTATTATCCATGGAGTTTTCTATTTCTTAGAAGTTAATAGCTCTCTTTTAAATACCTACTTCTAATTCAAAACACAGATCAAGCCTATACTGCCTCAGTGAAAGGAAGGTAACATAATTACCTGGCGAAATCAAAGTCTGCTTTTGTTCCTTTGTGAGAGAAAAGAACCATTTAATACCTTTGAGGCAGGTACCACAATAGCACAGAGGAAAAGTAAAATGGACAGAAAATTCAACTGTAACTAAGAAAATATGAAAATTTCTTCAAGAAATCTAAGACTTTGTACATTTAAATTAAAAGGAAAAACAAAAAAACAAATGTTAAATATTTGCCAGAATCCCAGAATTACCAAGGGACAACCCTAGCATCTTATTAATATTGCTATGAGAATTTATGTCTAAAATAACTTCTGAATCATGACAAACAAACAGTACATATACAAATATAGATTCACTTGTTAAGTTTGTGTTGTTCAGAGAAAGAGTCATTAGCCACTGTAGCATGTAAATAATTGGAACTTAGGATAAAACAATTTGGGGATTAACCTCAAGTTTTGTTGATAACTGTTAAGACAGATAGCTCTAATTTCCATCTTTGTACTCAAACTAGAAGGATAAAGGCTGATATCAAGCATCTACAAATAAATAAGTATTGATATTTATTACAACTATATGTACAACAAAAGATTGAGCTTTTGAAAACACAATTTAAACAACTTAGAGTTGGATTGTTTTTAACTGTTTTTACATAGAAAAAGACCTTCATATAATACATTGTGACTATGCTTCTCCTCCCCCGAGGCCTCCCAGATCCTCCCCACCTTCCTTCACACCCAACTTTACATTGTTTCCCCCTCTTTCTCTTTAAAACAAATAAAACCAAATTAAACAAGAAACATAACTATATATACCCCCTAAAAATCAAATTTGGAAATTAAAATTAATAAGCAAAAGATCAATGAGACTAATAATTGACAGGGGAAAATGAGACAAGTCTACAGAAATAACACTGAGTTTGTTTTGTGTTGGTCAACTATTCCTCAACATGGAGGCTGATATACAGACAGCTTTGGAGGAAAAAAATTTATATTTCCTTTGCCAACAGGTACCAATTGTAGATAGTTTTTTAAGTAGGGCTGGGAGCATGTCCACTTCCCCCTTTCACTTGGATGTCATCTCACTTGAACCTCTGTATTACTAGAGCCCACTGTGACAGTCTCTGTAAATTCACTCCTATGTGCATCAGTCTTTTTATGTCTGGAAGACAGTTACTTTGAAGTATCACTCACCTCTGGATATTATAGACTTTTTGCCTTCTTTTCAGCATAAATCTCTGAGTCTTCAGGAGAGAAGTTTGATGAAGACATTCAGTTATGACTGAGTGCTTCAAAATCTCTCCACATTGTGCAGTTGTGGGTCTCCATGTTAGTTCACATCAATTTCAAAAGCCTGTGATGTTTGTGGGTTCACTCCATTGAGTAAATGTTTGGCCAACAACTCAACAAGACAAAACTCATTCTTAGCACCAGAGGATTTACTTGGTGGCATATGATGTCTAGTTGGGTCAGTGTCTTCCTTAATATTCAGAGGTTCCATATACCTTACTTTCATATATGAATACAGTTTAGGAAGCTTCTACAATAGTAAGCATCCATATGGATTTTCAAATGGTCTTGAATGTTAGTTATCACTTCTAGTATTTTTTTCTTTACCTTTTTTCTCCCATCATCCTCTTTATTTACTCCTACACTTCAAGTTTCCCCTATGACTTATTGTAACACCATAATCTCTTTATCTTCCCTTAAGAGAATCTTCCTCCTAGTCCATTACTAGATACCAAACTTCTGTGCTCATTTCAGATTTTAAGCACACTTATGGAAGGCATAAATAATAACACCCACATATAAGAGAAAACATACAATATTTGCCTTTTTGAGTCTGAATTACCTCAGTCAGGTTGATTTGTTTTCAGCTTCATCTGTTTAGAAATTTCATTAGATATAACAGATGAATATTATTCCATTTTGTAAATGCACCTTATTCTTATTATCCATTCATCAGTTGATGGAATTATAGGATGTTTCCAATGTCTGGATAACATAAGTAGAGTTGTAATGCATATGGATGAGCAAATATCTCTGTGATGGTTTGTCAAGCCGCCTTTGGGGTATGCCCATAGTGATACAACTGGACCATGGAATATATCTATTTTCAGGTTCTGAAGGAACCGCCAAACTGATTTCCATAGTGGCTGTATGAGTTTACACTTGCACGAGGAATACATAAGAGTCCTTAAACATCTGCATAATTGACTAGTGTTAAATGATATCTTAATGTAGGTTTGTTGTTGTTGTTTGTTTGTTGAGACAGGGTTTCTCTGTGTAGCCCTGGCTGTCCTGAAACTTGCTTTGTAGACCTGGCTGGCCTTGAAGTCACAGAGATCAGCCTGCCTCTGCCTCCCAAATTCTGGGATTAAAGACATGTGCCACCACCGCTCAGCTATCTTGTTAAAATTTATTTTCTATTTTTTACACACACACACACACACACACACAACTATGTACAGCAAGAAGAACCATGAAACAATCAGGAATTATATTAATGTTACACTTATAGTGTATTTGCATTTGGCAACCTTGAAGAAAACGTCTTTCCATCTTGATGAGTCTAAAATTATCAATGAAAACGAATATCTAGTATATCCATAATCTCATCTCTATCGAATTAAAATATCTATCTAGACCTAAAAACATATTAACCCCTAAACAACTAGCTTATTTGTAAAACTGAACTATATAGTCTTCAACCCCAAAAGAGACTTGAGTTGCTCCAATGTTATAGAGAGTTTGGGTGATCGTTCAGGCAACAAATTGTCTCTGTCATTTTTTTTAAAACTTTGGAAACTGTTAACCTACACTTCCTGTTTACTTGGGTAATTAATTTTATTTTGACAAGCTATCTTAAAGTAGTTTGTGTTTTCATTCCCCGATGGCTAAGGACGTTTAACATTTGCCTTTCATCTTTTGAGAACACACAGCTACGGCTCAGTTCACGACCACATTTTTAAATTGGGTTGGTTTCTTGATTTTCAGGGTTTCTTCTTCTTCTTCTTCTTCTTCTTCTTCTTCTTCTTCTTCTTCTT
>OU015743.1:10042359-10091872 GCA_907169655.1 Acomys percivali | reverse complement strand
TTTTTTCCCCAAGAACAAATTACTTCCTTTCTAAAATTATTTGTTCCTAATATTCATTTGTAAATCTGAGAAACTAGTTTACAGACTTTTTACTAAAAACAAAGGGGTCCATGAAAACCAAAAGTTATGCACGAGCAATGGCTTGCTTGGAAGGTTAGGATATATTTCTTGAGATTTATCAAGATAGTGTACTTGGAAGAAATGTATCTAGGTTATTATTTTTTCCTTTCTATTTTAAGTGCAAAATACAAAAAAAAAAAGTTGAGTTATAGTCACAAATTCACTTTTCCACTAATGCTAAAGGCAAGATACACTGATCAGAGATAAACCCTAACCTTAGGCAGTGCAGGCAAAGAGATGATCCCAAAACAGCAAGTCTACATCACTTTCACCAAACAAGCGGAAGTGGGTGTTGGGCATGATGAGCCATGAATCTCAGGGTCTACATTACAAAGCCTGGCATGATGACACACTTGTGAGAAACCCTTCTCACAGCCAGTTGAGATGATTCTGCCATCTGTGAAAAGAATGATGACTAATTAAGTAATGCTAAGAGTGGGAGAACTACACTTCCCCATGGAAAACACGCCAATCTGTTATCAAATCAAATGGTCATCCCTGACATCATGTCCAGGAGTGGCATTATACAGACCGAGCGGGTGATATTTACGCATAAATCTATCTGTATATATGCACATATGACACACATGAAGGGATGCACTAAAAATAATGAAAAATAGGCCATCAATTTGAAAAATAGAAAGAAGGGATGCGGGAGATTTAGGTGGGAAGGAAAGAAATCAAGAAATGTAATTATATTAAAATCTTAAAAATTAACAGAAAAAAAAGCCTTTAATGCCTGTACTCATTTGTTTGCCTGGAGCTGCTGGTTTGTAAGAACTGTCTGATGGAAATAGAGAAGGGCCTGCAGAAAAAAATCAGTTACCTTTTTAACACAATGTGCCTTTTTTTCTGGCACAAGGGTGATAATACTATAAATAGCTTCTGGGGTGAAATTACAATAGTGACCATTTCCTTATTTTCTCACAGGACCTATCCTCGGGTCCTATCCACGCTCTACAGTGAGAATGCACAGGTAGCTTACTGGCTGAAATGGTTTCATGTGCATCAGTGAAAGAATTCCTTCAGCAATCTACAAATGGCATTCATAATCTGCAGCTCAAGATCATTCTTTAAGGATCAACCTTACGTCAAGAGGTACACATATTTTGGGCTTTTCCAGTTTGTATAATCTTTTTCTCCAAGAGGCACTCATGAATAAGCACAGTGGATCAGGGTCTTACTGCATAGATGGACATGCTCAAGACTTCTTCATACATTCAATCCCACGCTCTGTGTATTATTTCAAACTCATAGATGCTGCTAACCACTTGGCATTTATACTTGGTTTCTTAATGTCTAATTCAATATGCACATAACATTCAATGATTTTGACACAGAAAACTCGGTTCCTTACCCTAAACCTAGTACTTTTTCTGCTCTTCACTCCCACATGAGGAAGATTGTTTTAGAACAAAAAACAGAGACATACTTCACTCTGCATTTGCACTGCATGTCTTAAACCTTGAGTCATTTTAATTTTTTGACAGTACTCATCATTAATGGATACTATATTTTATATTTTATACACTTTCCTTCACTGAAATAAATGTTCCAAACACAAGAAGTCAATCCATTTCATAGACAATATATTCCATTCCTCAAACAGATGCAATTCATAAATATTCAGGTAATGTTTTCTGTCAATAAATTTGAACGACAATACAAATAAACTCTTTAAAGAGACATAACAAAAGATGTACAGATAGAAAACTTTTAAGAATTATTGCTAGGGAAAAAGCTGAGGAATTCAAATTATTTAGAAACTGATTTATCTAAGAAATTATATACTTATATTCTCCCATTCATTGAGTCACTATTTACAATGACCAAGAAATGGGATCAAACTAAGTGCTTATTAATTGACAAAGGTTTAAAGAAAATGACATATACAATAGATGTACACACACACACACACACACACACACAGATATATATATACACACACACACACACACACACACACACACACACACACACACACGGATGGACTGAAGGTCATTGTTATAAGAAAGAAGCTAGGGCATAAAAAAGATATCATTCTTATATGTGATCAATAATAGCATAAAAGTAATTAATTAAATAGTAATTAAAATATTTTCAGATGCTGAGGAGAGATTGGTCAATCTCTAAGAAATTTACAAGTGTGTACAATTAGGTACTTGATATGTATGCATGTCTAAAATTGTTACATGGCATACACTAGCACATTCCCTTTTTACATTTTTATGTATCAGGTTAAAATGAATTCGAATGTTTTAAAAAAATTGCCTTTGTAGAAAACAAATGTCAAACACAAAGCATCAACTAATAATAATAAATGATATTTGGTGCGTTGTATTGATTTATTATGTAATTAACTACCTGGTTGGAACGAAACCAGGACAATGCTGACTCAGAGATGCACAGCACAGTGCCAAGATTACAGATCTCCACAGAACAGACCACATTTCAATATGACCATTAACAGTATCCACAAAACTTATACTGTTGATGTTTGTGCTTTTGTGTTTTTTTGTTGCTTGTCCCTTACTGGATATGACTCAGAATATTCTGCGCTATCTAAACCTGTAGAGGAGTAGCCATGGTTACGTACCATTTACTTGTAGGTCTGAATTTTTCAGAATACATGAAAATGAACCAATGATTTCCTCAGGGGAATTTTAGGCTCTTGTCTGATGTAGATTTTCCCCTTTGGCATACAGTGAGTTAAGCGTGCTTTCCTTGTACCCAAGAGATTGATCTAGATAGACCACAGCCATGGTGAGAGCTGCTGGAGTTTCTCATGAATGTGCAACTGAACACATAAAACTTTAAACTCCTAAAATACAAGGGCAAAGATGTGATGAGCACTCAGCAATAAATAGCAGGAGTCATGACCTTACAACATCAAAAAAGTAAGGAGAAACCTTTTACATAAAGGTCCTGCGGATGTTTTGCATCAAAGCAACTTCAGTGGCCAGTTCCCAAGGGTCAATGATGCAATTCCAGCAAAAGATTGTGTTTCCTGAACTTCACTATCCAGTTGGACAGCCTGTTTAGCTCAGTGAATTCAAACCTGCCAAGTTAAGTCAGGTTTGTACATTCTTGGAATGGTTTCCACATTTCCATTAACGTTATTTTCCCTCTCTGGAAGAAGTGGTGTACTCTTCTCCTAGGAAACTACTTTCTCTGTTGCTTTCATTTCAGGTGCACTCACACTGTACAGTAAAACACAATAACCCAACGGATAAGTCATGCCAAAGAATCATTTGGAGTAACACAAGTGCAGAAAAAAGATTTTTTTTCCTTAAGTCAAACTGAAAGCACCGTACAGAAACCAATGCTTTTGATGGGAAATCGGGCTTTTCAGGCATCACTGGTGTAATCACTCAGAAACAATTTCTCAGCCGAAGGTTTTACTTCCACAGTATTAGGAGGTAGACTTTATTCTAATCCCTGTCCGAATTCACATTTGCTTTCTACGAGTCATGTTTTAGTAAATGCAAACTATGAAAAGTCAAACGTAATTAAAAGGGAGTGAGGAAAAAAATGTTTAGTAATGCACATGTTGTCTATTACGAATAGTTTCTGTATTATTTAACCTTAAAATGTTTATATTAAAGAATATCCAAAATAGTATCTTATAAAAACCATGGTGACATATAGGCTTTTAAAACAAGGCAAACTTTCAATATTATTTATTACAAGGCTAATAAGTATTTAAATCATTCAGCTAAATTTTGACATTTGGAATTCTCTGAGTTCTCTTGCTCTTCTTTTAAATTGAACCTCAGTGCACTTTCTTTGCATAGAGTGAAATTGTCGATATAGAATTCCATATTTACTTAGAGCATTTTAAAAACAAAATTTTATTTAGGAAGAAGTGATATGTTCAGGATTTGTTTATTGTTAGCATATTCATATCCAAACATACTTGAACAAATTATTTGCATGTTGATAACAAAGACCCAATTAACCTATTTGTTTTAAAGATAAAAATAAAGATAGCATCAGTGATACATACATGATTGGTAAAGTTCACCAAGAAAAGAGAAAAAGAACAGGAAATACTTCCTGAGTTCTAAAAAGGAAAAAAAAAGCTAATTATGTCATTTTAGAGATGCACCATGCACATGTACTTAAATATAATATAACTGGTAGACTATTAAGAACAGTGATCTGAACGGTTCTTGATTCTTGTTTTTATATATTTAGGGAAATTCATCTTGCATGTTACAACACTTTTTCTTATTAAATATTAATGCAGAAGTGTCTGAATGTTAATCATTTATTACATTCACCATAGTTTATCTATTTCTTCTTCCTAAATTATTTAAAGCAAAATCATTCTTCAAAGATTTTTTTGAAGGACTTTCAGCCTGAACACATAACAAGTGGTCAATATTTGAAAGCAGACACTTATGTTGTGTCTTAACTGAGAACAGAGCTAAGGTTTGCCAACAAGAGCTCAGAGACCAGTAGCCAACTGTCCAACAAGCAGAGCCACCTGAAGCCACTGCCAGGATTTTGCAGAATACATGAAAGGAAAGTGAAAGTTAAACTCACTATGTTTCTTAACTAAACTTTACTCACAAATTCTGACAAGTGCTATGGATTAGGTAGGTTTATTGTGTATTTATTTTTTTTATGTTTACATGCACCTATCTCTCTCTGTCTCTGTCTCTGTCTCTCTCTGTCTCTCTGTCTCTCTGTCTCTCTCTCTCTCTGTCTCTCTGTCTCTGTCTCTCTTTCTCTGTTTTCATACACAAAGAAACTATTTGCTACTCCACAATGTTAATACGGTTAGCAAACCAATGAGTTTGTATTATAAACCTCTTAGCTTAAGTCTGGGCATGTCCACAAAAAGAGGAGTCATGTGCGTACGCAAGCTAAAGATATTTAAAATACAGCTTTCGAATTAAAAATTCAGAAATATCTGTTGTGTAATTATAACATTATGGCCCAAATGGGCCTTGGTATCATGTACTAAATAAGACTATTCCAGCTTATAAAGTCCACCAAAATTTGTTGCATTGTTTCATGCATAGTATTTTCTCTTTTTTTATTTTATTTATTTATTTTTATTAATTTATTCTTGTTACATCTCTATGGTTATCCCATCCCTTGTATCTTCCCATTCTCCCCTCCCTCCCATTTTCCCCTTATTCCCCTCCCCTATGACTGTTCCTCAGAGGGATTACCTCCCCCTGTTGAATAAATAACAGGTATACTGTGGGTGAAATGTCAGGAAATAGGAAGTATATCTATGAATAACTTCATATTTAAGAGGGACTTTGAAGAATGTAACTGACAAGATTTTGTAACTAAATTGTGGGGGCATAAAAGAGTACTTTTGGATTCTAGCTTGGATGACTGCAAAAAAAGAAAATAAATTCTTAACTAAGCCTGTGAGATTAACAGGATGATGATGTTTAATTTATATGTGAATAAAAAGTACTAGTGTTTATGAGGTGCAGGAAAACAAAACAAAAAAACAAAAATAAAATGAAAAAATAAAATACAGCTTTCCTTGCACCTAGAAGCATTTCTTTGCATCAGCAAGGTGTGTGTGGAAGTCATTAAAGATACCTTAGCATGAAGGTCATGACTTTTGTAAATAAATGAGAAACACAAGAAATAGACAGGATGTAGGGAATAATACAAATAAAAACCTATAGTATTTCTTACTCAGAGAATTTAATAATGTGAAGACTGCCTTGTTCACAATATCCATCATTCAGAAAAGAAAATGGTGAGAGATGTCGATTCATTCAGCCAAGGAGCTGAACAATTATAGGTCCTTAAAAGAACCAATGCTGCTTATTCTTTCTTTGAGTGACATCAGGTGTCCCCACCAAAGGGAGGCGGTCAAAGAAAGAATAAGCAGGCTACCAAGATAAGACTTGATAGCCTATGACCATATAGTGGGGGAGGAGGTCCCCCTCGGTCTTAGACCTAGTGGAGGGGAACAGGGTGAAAGTGGGAGGGAGGGATGAATGGGAGGACACAAGTGATGGGATAACGATTGAGTTGTAATCTGAATAAATTAATTAAATAATAAATAAATAAACAGACAAACTCTTCTTTTATTAAAAAAAAAAAAAAAGAAGCAATCCTGGGCTCTTTCAGATAGTGGTGTCCTCTTCCCTCCCTACATTTGGCCCTTCCAGTAAACTAAAGTAGCCTGAGGCTCTCATTGTCTGAGCAAGGTTACAGTTCCATCAACTTCTAATGGAGGTCCATAGCAACACCTTTTGAGTGCATCTGCTTTATCTGAAAATGTAGCCATTCACTTGAATAACTAGGAAAGCCACATTAGCACTTGCATATACATAGTCCTTTATGTTTGTTATGCATTTCATTTCCTGACAAGTTTCTGAAAGAGGAATGACTAGCACTGATTTTAATACTTAGTATATCAAAAGTGAAAAATATCATTATTTATGCTATACATATCATGAAAGTAGATATCCTCTAGTATGAGAGTATAGTGCTGGGACTTGAAGATGGGTGTTGCATTTCTCCAGGCAAAGGCCCTTATACAAAACCATTGACTCCGTAGTTAATAAAATCTAGCAAAATAGCATAATGGCATGTGTAGTGGATGCAAACATTTTATTGTTGTTGTTGTTGTCAAGTGTGGAGAGTGAAACTGCCTCGTGTGAGGGCATGTGTTGTCTGTCTACTAGAACAGACTCAGAAGAGGACATGTGATCTTATTCAGCTGGAAACTGTCTCATGAGAGGGTGTGGTCCTTGACAGTTGAAAACATCCTGGTATTGACTTTGAGAGGATAGAAATAGAAGCCTCTCCCGAAAAAATAGAGAGCCATTGTTTCTAATCCTTTGTGTAGCTTCATTTGAGATGCTCCTGGAGGGAAATGCTCTGGGCTTTTGGTCCCTGCTTTTGTTCCTTCTGCTGCTTCTTCCTGCTGCTGTGTTGGCTGTTGAAATTCTGACAATGAAGAGTGGAATAGGCCCAAGGAGCTAACCGGATCCACAGAATTCTACCTCCTCTGCTTCTACTAACTTCCTTTATCTCCTATCTAGCTTAGGTGTGTTGGAAGGGAGGTAGAGGCATTAAAAAGCCCCAAATAATGTAGATTTATAAAAGATCAAAGCCTACAGGCATGTGCTAATTCTGTGTTCTCTGTACAAGAGACATTAAAGGGACCAGTTGACAGATTTATTAGGCAGCAAGAAAACATATGCAATTGATCTTAAGATACAATGTGGATTTGTGCAGTTCATGTTGTACATAAGACCAGGAAACATCATGATCAGACTGAGGAGAAAGAGGAGGGTTTGATTCTGAGGCCCTAGGATCTGTGCTTGGAAGCCTGTAACACTCACAGGATAAATTAGCAATGAATGATAAACAAGGAAAAGATGGAACATTTCAGAACTGAACCGTCTTCCTTCTTTAAACTACAATTGTAAAATTAGAATTTCTAGTCCAGATAGATAACTACTGTTACTAGCTAGAATTTAAAATTTGTTAGTACTAGTTAAATTAATATATAGTTAAGGAAACAATGTTAATGCTTAGTGAAATGAGAAGTCAGAATTCTGGACATTTGGGGTCCCAACATACGTCTCAACAGACATCACATCCATCACACGACCTCTCACTTATGTATACAGTGCTTTGTTGTTTGCCTTCTTTCAAAGCTGGAAGTTTAATGAATTGGATTAACACCCAATTTTTTTCCCAAAATATAAAGCAATAATATTATAGTATGTTTGACGCCTATAAAGATTAAAGGTAAACTAGATCCTGAGTAAGAATATAAATATACATTATATCTATAAAGGTAATGTGTATGTAAATGTACAGATACCTGAATTTGTTTTGACTTTGAAGTATTTATTTCAGTACAGGGGTGAAAACTTATCTAAAACAATGGTTGATCTGCACTATTTATTAAGTGGTGCTTCAATGACATTCTTCGTCATTATTTTTTCACTTTTCTTATTGGTTTCGGAATTGCATTATTTTCTATTTAGACTAATATGGCTGCTAATGTGAATGTGAAAGTCTGTATCAGGATACACATGATTACTTAACAATGTTTGATGTTGATGTAAGGAATTTTTCACTTATAAGAACAAATTCAAATAAAGGATCAATTCATCATGTGGGCTCAAACATTATTGTTGTAAAAGTTTCAACACGCTTCCAGAGCCAGTGTCAAAGATTCCGATGACAAGTTTATACAAAATAAAAGGGATTATAATACCTTACACATGGTCTGCTGGGAGAGAGTTTAGGTGGAAGCTGTACTTATCCAAACAAGTGTCAAGAAGTCCCCTTAAAGGGAAACACTTAATTTCCTTTTTATTATTTATTATCATTTTTATTTTATGCTTTTTATTAGAGAAATAAAACCTCAATGATTGGTATCATCTGTAAGTCATTTCATTATTACGGAACCCTGAGAGTAAAGATGGTTGACTTAGTGGAATGTATAATCTTTGGGGTAAACTGGCATAGTTGTGCTAAAATACATCTTCCTAGGAAGCCATATCTGTCTGCTCATCACAGTATCAGTAATGTGTACCATATCTAGAACTAAGAGCATAAAGTCCACACTGTTCTGCCATTATTTGTGTCACGAGATCCAGCTGATGGATTTGGGGTATACACACACTTGTAGAAATAACCATGGACATTCAAGACAAAGTGACAGGTTCAGCAGACAGTGAAAGCAAAACAACAAAATTACAATAAAACAAAAGAAAGTAAATGACAAATCTCATGAACAGTGTGAAGTCATTCTCATTCCAGAACTTACGTATGTGGTTCAGAATAAAGAATCCACAGTTGAGTGGAGAGTGGGGACTGACTTTCACATGTACTCTGGTGCCTCATATTTGACCACGTCCCCTGGTGGGGGAGACCTGGTGGTACCCAGAGGAAGGATAGCAGGCTACCAAGAAGAGACTTGATACCCTATGAGCATATACAGGGGGAGGAGGTCTCCCTCAGTCACAGTCATAGGGGAAGGGAGTAAGGGGAAAATGGGAGGGAGGAATGGGAGGATACAGGGAGGGGATAACCATTGATATGTAATAGGAATAAATTAATAAAAAAAGAATCCTCGTCAGTCAAATGACCCTACTTCAAATGATGTCTTCATTTTATTATTTATATTCCAGACATTTTGTAAAGACCAACATAGGGATTTAAAAAAAACAAACCGACAGGCAAATACCTCTGTTATTTCAGAGTTACCCAAAAGGAATAAGAACTCAGCAGAACAAACAGCCACTTCCTCTAGTACAAAGCCAGTATTTTCTCATTTGGAATAATCTATAAAAATAGCATAGTGATGCTTTGTTGTATGTATAAATATTTCAAGGTGAAACTTGAAATATGCCTCTGACTCAAAGTTACTGAAGTCAATGGCAGGTTCCCTTTCTTTGAGCCTATCTTATTCTAATGTTAGGCAAATAAAATTACATTATACAAATACACACTAAAAGAGCTATATATTTGATATGTCAGATGCTTAAATTATTGGTGTCAATGAAGAGAGAATGTGATAGTAATAGTTTCCATCACTGGTTTTGTTGTAAATTCAATATGAGTTTCTAATGCATGTTTTATCTTGGAGTTACTACATTATAGTTAGCTTACATATATCTGTTGTAAGCACATGATCTAAGCCTGGAAGTAAGAAAATTGTGTGAAGTGGAGATGCAGGTTAGCTGCTTACAAAATGAGAAGTGAAAATTTGAAAAAAAAATTGTGAACAAATTTTGATAATAGTTTTATTTTCTTCGCATTCATGCCTGTTTTTGCTCAAGAAACACATACATACAATTAATGTTATATTCCAATCTGCTCGCACATCCTCTACTTCAATTTCTCTCTTATTCCCATTACTTTCCCCCCTAAATTCACATACTTTTTACTGAACAGAGTCCAGTGAGCACTGCTTGTATATGAAGGCTATCAACTGAAGAAAGGGAAGTCTCTCAGGGGTCACATCTTTGAAGCAAACTAAATATCCCTCCCCTAGAAACTTTCAGTTTTCAATAGCTCCATAGAGAGGGTAGGATTTCATGGGTCCTGCCACATCCATGCTGGAACTTTGCCTTCCTCAGTCTTGTATAGGTCTTATATATGCCATAAAGCCAGTGTGAGTCCATACTTGCAAGATTCTGTAATGTCTACAATATTGTCCTGCTGCATATGCCCACTATCCGTCTTTTACACTTCATCTGTCTCTTCTTCCATGATGATACTTGAGCCATTAGTGGGAGGTAGGGGTTAGATGTCTCACTAAGAGCTGACTACTACACATCATTTTATTATCTGCACTTTGACAAGCTGTGGGCTCTGTATTGATTTCCATTCACTGACGAAAATATGTTTTCTCATGAGGGTTGAAAGATGCACTATTGGATTGAGTAGTATCACACCAATGTCTGCCTTGAAATCTTTCCCATGCTACAATATTTTTCCCAAATTGAACACTGTCCTGATTTCTAGTAGTGTATATTTACTTGATCTGTTTTTATTTTAATTCAAATTACCTAAGAATTATTATTTTTTTGTATTCTATATATATTGCACTCACTTGGGAGACTCATGAGTATTATTACATGCAGAAGCATGTTCATTTCCATTTGTTTACATTCAACAGTTAATATACTTAGCCTCACGTTGAGTAATTAGAATGCACATATTCTGATATAGGTTAAGGTCACTTTAGATTAATCATGTGCACTAGCCTATCAAGCCATTTTACTTTTTGTTGCTTGATAAACATCTTGCTCAAAAGCAACTCGAGGAGGAAAGTATTTATTTGGCTTAGACATCAGGATGAGAGGACACCATTGATGGAAGGTACGTTAGGAACTCAAGAAAGAACCAGAAAGAGGAAGGTGAACCAAAGGCCATGGAGAAACGTTGCCTGCAAGTTTCTCTACATGACTTGTTTACTTTTCACCTGACCAGAGGTGGCACCCTGCGTAGCTGGCTGGAATCTCCATGTCCGTAACTAATCATGAAAATAGCCCACAAAGTTGCGTACATACCAAATTGAATTCTTCCTTTCAGTGGAGGTTCCATCTTTCTGGGTGACTCCACCTTGTGTCAAGTTGTCCAAAAATATAAACAGTACAACAGGTGATCAACTTCTGTAAAAATAAAAGTCTGTTTTCAGAAGGTTTATACTAACTCGCATATAGATATTCCCAAATTACATAAATATCATAGTTTTTCTGCAGCTTAGAAATGATAAGTATTGGCAGTATACTTATTTCTTTTTAGTTGCTCTTAAGTGTGAAGTAGTGTCACCCATGGCCTTCAGCTTTATTTCTTTATACAAACAGCATTGAATAATTTATACTGAAGGCCACTTGACTATCTGTTCAAGGATTTCCTCTTACATTTCCTATTGCACTTCCTGTAGTCTCAGTTGATTTATGTAGAGTTTAGATTTAGATTTTATTAGGAACCACACCACCAAAAATATTTTCGTTTTTTACATACGTTACAAACATCTTACTTAACTGAATGACTTATTTTTTAAAGCAATTAATAATAATTTTTAATGAACATAAATTCTGAAGTTCATATCAGTCTAGAATTTGCCTACTCTGTTGTCATTCTGAATACACACACACACACACACACACACACACACACACACACACACACACACCCCTCTGTGCACAAATAGTACAAGGAAATGTTTAAATTTCCCTTATGCCATTTGATGCTATCTGTAAATGGAATTATTCTGCTGGATAAAGGGTTTTCTTTCTTTAATAACACATAAATTAAAAAATACAGACTCAATTTTACTATTCTCAATTTCATATGACAAAATTTTACTCATATCCTATTGTTAATTTTAAAACCAGCAGTTGTATATACCTAGTAGAGATAGAATGTTTGCATTGCTGACACGAATTAGCCCTGGGACTCAACTCCTCACTCAGGTAAAATGATGGAATAAATGGACAAGTTAGCAAACTAAGTAAATACTAATCGTCCTGAATTCACTATCAGTAACCCATTAAATGAAAACCCAGTAACAACTGTCAGAAGGGGAACATGAAAAGAAACTTCTTTATTTTACTGGATTTGGGGTTTACAATTGTAAAGCAATGGTGGAATATGAATGTAGATATCTTATTATTGCACACAGGCCATTTCTGCTTTGAATGGCAGGGTATCGTTGAATCTCTTTTTCTCTTCTCTTCATCTGCATTGCTGATATTACAGAAGTACCTCATCACACTCGGCTTCATGTGGGGGTGAAGATCAGGCCAAGTGCTTGATGCCGAGTAGAAATCTGCTCTGGCAATTGGAGGTACATCCCCATGATCAAAATTGTTATCTTAAATTATATCATTCTATCATTTAAGAGAAGCTGGAATCTTATACATGCTAGTCTGCAGCTGTAATGAATTAGAATATCTTTAAACTACACATTTCAACATTCAACCTGAAAATTCATAAGATACTTGGTCAGAATTAATTTTAATTCTCAGACATCACAATCAAGTATGACGTTTCTAAAGCTCAGTAGCTTATTAACATACTTCACCAATTCTATTTTAAAACTACCCCACATTGCCGGGCGGTGGTGACACATGCCTTTAATCTCAGCACTCGGAAGGCAGAGGCAAGTAGATCACTGTAAGTTCAAGGCCAGCCTGGTTTACAAAGTGAGTCTAGGACATCCAAGGCTACACAGAGAAACCCTATCTCAAAAAAACAAAAAAACAAACAAACAAAAAAAAAACAACCAAACAAACAAACAAAAAAACTACCCCACATACACACACACAGCAGGTTGCAGTTCTGATAAAAAGCACACATACAAATATGCATGTCATAACAATGAATGATTTTTAAAAGCCATGGATTTGAAAGAAAGCAAACTGGATTATGGGAGGGTTTGGAAATAGGATAGGGGAGGGAGAAATGTTGTAATCATGGTATAATCTGAAAAATAGATATTTTTCTCATTATTTTGGTTTTATTGAGACAGAGTCATTGTCACTCTGGCTCTCTTGGACTCACTTTGCAGACAAGGATGGCATTGAACTCACAGCGATCCACGTGCCTCTGCCTCCTGAGTACTGGGGAGTGGAACGGGGTTGTTGTCAGGAGCTCCACAGGAGACAATCAAGGCAGGCAGATCTGCACAAACTGATTCACCGACCAAGGACGTTGCAACAGGGAACCTAGAACTAGACCCTCTGTTCAGACACAGCCCATAGACAACTCATTCTCCATGTGACGAATGAGTGGGGACGCCGGAAGTAGGAGACTGCTTCTGACAGGAACTCTGGTGCCTACCATTTATTTAATCACTGCCTCTTGACAGAGAGACCCCGTGAGAACACAGAAGAAGGGGATCCTGAGGAGATCTGATAGCCTCAGGTCAGACAATGGGGTGGGGGTGGGGGGAACCTCACCTGTCAGAGGTCTAGGGGAGAGGAACAGGACGGAAGAGGGAAGAAGGGTGGGAACAGGAAAATAGCAAGTGGGTTACAATCAGGATGTAATATGAGTAAATTATAATAAAAAACAAATGAAAACAATTTCCTCAAGTGATATTTTTTAAAATCACAAAAGTTTTGACAAAAAAAACTTTTAAAAGTTTTGATAAACTGTAATAAAACCTTCCGTGATAAATTACAGAAAGTATAATATTAATCCATATCTTTGTTTCAAGATCACATGTAACAAATTCTAAGCACAAGTAGAAATATATAGGTGATCACATATAAGGACTTAATTAACGCTGTTAAATTAGTCCCTTCCTTTTACAATCGATGATTCCAAGTGCTGGTTTCCATTTGTGTGTTTTCAGGGATCTATCAACGGCATCTGGAGAAATTTCATGAGTCTGATCACTGTTAGTAGTTTGTTTGTTTTGTGTCTTTTATTAATGCTTTTATTTTAAATAGATTTACATCACTTTCCTCATCCTCCCCTTCCTATTGTGCCCTCCCATCTACCCTTGCCTGACCCTCTCCTCTGTCTCCTCCACTCTCAAGTTGATAGCCTTTCTCTTGCTGCAGTATTGCTAGATATGTTTATAGTCATACGTATGTATTTGCATGACAAACATATATCCATAGATGATTGAGAGAGAGAGAGAGAGAGAGAGAGAGAGAGAGAGAGAGAGAGAGAATCTGTAGGGCTGAGCACTTTGCATTGAACAGCTATCAGAGGCATCACACTAGAAGAATCTGATTTTCCTCTCCCCCTCCCCCGCCCAGTAATTGTTATTAGCTTGTACTTATTTGTCTGGCGTGGGACCCTGCAAAATTTACACATTTCATCCTCAGTATCCAGTGTTGGCCCATTGCTCTGGCCTTATGTCAAATCGTTTTTAGCTCACTCTGAGAACGGAGGCATGTGTCCTGGGCCAGCTATGTAAGTGAGGCTAAGGGCAATTCCAGGAGGACTACTGTCTTTGCCGAAGTGGATAGTCTACCTTAATATTAATTTTTTTCAATTCAATCACAGCAGCTGTTTCAAATTTAGAAACATAGGCTTTGCTTCTGAAAGGAAATTTACTGCCTTTTTGAGGTGTTAATAAAAAGCAGAGCAACCTAATTTTTTACTTTTATTTTTGTTTTTAAACTCTGTACAAACATCATACCAATAAGTGTCCAAATCACAGGAGGCTCCTCCCAATGGCCTGACTTGAATTCCTTCAATACCATGAACTTTCTAATATCAAGAACAAGCCAAATTTTAATCTTTTATTACATTTATTATTTACTTTTCAGTAATGTGTTCGTGTCTCTGTGATGTACGTGCATATGAGTACAGTGATTAAGTAGGAGAGAACAGTGTAACTCCCTGCTGCTGGAGTTACAGGCATTTGTATTGCAGACTGCCCCTAACATACACGTGGGAACCGAGCATGGTTCTCTGTAGGAACAGGTGCTCTTATCCACCAAGGAATCTCTCCAGTGTCTTCAAAGTATTTAGTGCATAAAACTACAAGACTTTACAATAGAAAACATGTGCACACACACACACACACACACACACATGCACAAATGCACGCAAGTTCTCATGCACTTGCGCATGCACATGCACATGCATGCATGCTCGCAGACCATCCACATAATTTTCTTATTCTCCTCATCTGTCAGATACTAATATTTTTAACTTCCAAATGAGGAGTGTGTGACTTGCAGAAGAATGTAAAGAATGAAGGTAGCGATATTTACCTCAGTTTCTCTATCAGCAGATAATAATGTAGTTGACTAAAACCTTGCGTATGACATTCCTTTCAAACCCTACATTGCAGAGTAGTAAATCTATTTGTCCTACCTCACTGTTTTTACAACGTTTTAGTGTCGTAAGTAATTGAGGCTTTCTAATCTGAGTTGTATTTTTCATCACACCAACATTTACTTAATTGCAAAAGGATAAATCTAAGATATAGCAGGGTTTCAATTAGATTGTTTTATGCAAAGCCTGTGAGTGTTTTGTAACAATACACTTGATTTATTGAATAGTTGGTGACAATTCTCCTGCTCTCATCTAAGCAACATTAGCAGGAAACATATTACAGTGGTAAGAATCTGGAAAAAGTGAGCCAGCGAGCCAGTTCTGGTACACTCTAGAGGGTCAGGGATGATGCAGAATGCACCGTGTGCTTCATGGTAACTGTGATTTCATCTGAGTCTCGTAACATTTACTCTGAAAATCAGCTAGAAGCTAGGAAACACTAGGACAATGTTGGAGAATGTTCCTAATAGTAACAAAATAATAGTGAGTGAAATTGTGAGTGTAGAGTAATCATTATTAGCAACTTTGAGGAGCACAATAGGTTACAATAGTTCATAATTTACTTTCTCTAACCTGTATCTTAAGGTTCTTTCATAGTGATGATAAGAGAAAATATCTCATGGAGAATAGACAGCAAAGAAAGTGTACCAAGATTTTTCACATGCTCCAAATTTTCACAATTTCTTAGATTGGACTATATTTCAAATGTTATAATAAAAACAGAAGTTAAATATACTTTTATAAAGTTTTCCTGTTTGTACTTCCTCCTATGTGTTATGGTGACTGAATGAACACTCAATTCAGCTGATCTACTATAAATACAAGATACAATGACACTTTCATTAAAAATGGCATCCTTTAAATGCAGGCAATCTATCTATCTTCAAGGCATTCAGGCATTCAAAATATTTTCTAATTATCACATGAGTCAGGATCAACTGTAAAGTTGCACTGTATTTAACATAGTCATGCCCTCGAAATCTTTGGTTATACAGGCTTTTATTGGATTCAAGATTCAAAGTTTAAACCCATGTAGAGAGAAACTTGATTGATTCATCCATGTAGAGAGAAACTTGATTGATTCAAGTTCTAGCAAATAGGAACTATAATTATTAGGGAGCAAAGCAAGATACTACAATGTTCAGAGAGAGAGAGGGGGCGGGGGGACTTATTGATAAGCAGACAAATAACTCAACTTCCCAGTAGGATCGAATCTTGGGAAAACAACTTTATAATACACTGTATATGAAGTGTAATATGTGGGATTCCTTTATATGATAACCTGGCTTGGGGCACTATATCTTTTGATGCTCACTTTTTCTTGCCACCACTGATCAGTAAACACTGCTGCCTTTCCTGTTGCCCAGGTGATCTATGAACATGCATCCTTATCACGCTCACAACATTGTGCTCGCTCTTCATTATGTGATGAAAAGGGTAGATGTGAGCAGGAACAACACAGTAGGTGCTCACCTAAAATAAGGGAATGTTAGGTCCTTCCACTATTGGCTCCCTTGAATTTATTTTCCCCTGAAAGCATCACTCTCCAAGGATGTTTCAATATGAAAATGTAAAGACCCTTTCATTCTCTGTATATTTAGAGTAGCAGTTAGCCAATGACTCTAAGTCAATTTTGTGTTTTCCCCCTTGTGTCTTATATTGTTTACCATGATGCTTACTCTAGAATCTTAGAGTTTCTGTTAATTTTATCTTCTGGCTTACAAACATATTTGAAAACTATAGTCCTCAGGGTTTGAGATCCCTGATGTTTCTTTATTTATCTGATGTTCTCTTCATATTTCAAATTTAATTTTGTTTTCACCCTTTAAATTTTTGAGTTTTTAAATATCTTTTTATTATTAAATACTTTTTAATTTTTACATATACATTTACGTTATTACACACATATACAATAAACTACCTACAGCAAGAAGAACCACAACACAATCGAGAATTATATAAATGTAATATTTATAGTTTTGGCTATTTGTATTTGGTAGCCTTGAATAAAACATCTTTCCTATCTTACTAAGCCTAAAATTCTGGATGTGAATCAGTATCTATCAACTTAAAACATCTATCTAGACCTAAAAATATCTTAAACTCTAAACAACAAAGCTTAATTGTAAAAATGCAATTAACAATAAATTATATAATATTATTTATCAAGCTCTTAAAGTACTAACACTTATTTATCTGTATATTGAGAAAATGTGGACAAAATCCATGACAAAAGCTAGAAACTCACACAACAAAATTAAGAACTAAATATTTACAGAAATATTTCATGTTCTGGCATAGACAACTCAATGTTGCCAAAGTATCAGTTCTTAAGAAGTCAACCCAAGGATTCAAACAGTCTTGAGATTCCAGTAAACTATTTGTGAATATAAAAAAATGAACCCTATAGTTTATATGAAAGACCCAATGGCCCAGAATGTCCACAACCACAGTTTAAACATCATGTGTATAACCAGATGATCTGACTATTTTATTGACCTTATTACAATAGTTAATGTGGTGGACAGAAGAAGCCAATATTGGTCAGTAAATAGAGCAGTGGGAATGGATACTGGTGAAGATCAGTTGCTTGATGAAAGATAGTACTCTGATTTACAGGCACAGATGCAAGTTGATTATGCTGTAATAGAACAATGTCACTTTGTGGCTTTAAGAGCTTGGGACAAAGTTGAAGAGCCTGGGAAAAGGTCCACCTCACTTAGTAAGATTGTACAAGCCTCTGGGGAAACCTTCACAGAGTTCTTGCAAAGATTGGTTTCAGCTGTAAACAAAACCATAGCAAACCCTAATGTAAAACATGTGTTGATAGAGACACTTGCATTTGAGAATTTGAATACCAAATATAAAGGAGTTATTAGACCATTAAAGGCATGAGTAGCACCAGTGGATGAGTGGATTAGGGCCACAACTGATATCATAGGACAAGCTATTAATAAAGGTCTCTAATATCAAACTGCTCAGTGCTTCAGTTACAGAAAGTTTGGTCATTTCCAAAGAAATTGTGACCAAGTAGCTAAAACCCTCAGATATAGAAATATCTGGTGCATTAATTCTAAGAAACATGGTACTTTATACCAGAGAAGTGAAGAAGCCATTTTGTGGGTTTTCAGAAAGAATACCTAGGTTGCCCAGAGTTTGCAGACATACTGTCTGGAAACAAAATGGTCAACCTAGCAGATTGTAGCCCCACAGCAAAAAAGTACAAGCCCTATTCCTCTTGTCAGCCATAAAATAACAAGAAGACAAAACAAAAAAAACAAAACAAAAACAAACATAACAAAAAAACAAAAACCACAGCTAAGTATTGTTGATCTCACGCATGCTACTTTAGGCTCAGCCACAGATAAACCTCCTACCTTAGTCCTATAAATTCAGTATTACAAAATTAGCACTTTATAGGGTTTATGGATCTTAGTCCTCAGGAACAGTGGGCATGATTTTGGGAAGCAGAGGATTAACTTCCCAAGAATTTATTGTACATCCAGGAATTATAGGTAGGGATTTCAAAGGAGAAATTAAATTATGACATATGTAAGAAAAGAAATACAAATTAACTCAGGTGACTGGATTGCTCATCTGCTACTGTTTCCCTACACTGAAGCTAAAGCCACTCTGTAAGTAACAGCAGGGGTTGGAAGTACTGTAAAGTGTGTGTTCTGGCAAACGGTGGCTAATGATCAGAGGCCACACAATCCTACAGGACAAGCAGCTATAGGAAGTTCTAATTGCACTTTAAAAGAAAAGCTTGTAAGACATAAAGGAAGAATAAAGACCTCAGAGATAGACTAAATCATTCTTTCTTAACTCTAAACTTCCTGAATGTTACTGAAAAGAGAATTATAGCAGCCACGAGACACTAGATTATAGGAAAAAAAAACTGTGAAATTAAATCAGCCTATATACTGTAAGCATGTGTTAACATCAGAATTTAATTCTGCAATAGTTTTGTATTGAGGATGTGGTTTTGTTTATGTTTTCACGAGAAATAAAAAGCTGTGGATACCATCAAAATTGTAAACATTAGAAATTGATCAGGAGAAGTCTCCTGAAAACCTTGACCACTGATCTGAGGAGTTTACTGAAAATGTCTCTGTTTACAATTTTTCACTAAACACAGTATAATTAAAGGTTTAAAACAGAAAAAAAAAAAAAAAAACAGAAAGGGACAAATGTAGGGGGAATTTTGGGCTTCTTTCAAGAAGCCCACAGAAATGATATAGGATATATGTTTTTGTTTTGGTAGCAGGTATGGGATATGGGATTGATGCAGATTTTCCACAGCAGCTGACTGTGAGTTGCCACATTCTCTAGCATGGTCATGATTTGGCTCTGAGAGGGCTAAGGGTGGCTTCTGTTCCTGCTGCTGTTGCTGGATTTCTGGTGGCTGGTTGGAGAGATCCTGATTAGGAAGATCAAACTTGCCCCCAGTGAACTTGAGCCCCTAATCAGCAGGAAGTAGTCTAATGACATTGAAGGCCCATTTCCCCTCTCACCCTCTTTCTCTCCTACTTAGTGTTTGGGCGGTTGGAAGGAATAGGGGTATGTAAGACAGGTAGGAAAAAGAACACAGTAAAGTAGCCAAAAGGTCCAGTTACACATGTGCTTGAATATGTGGCCCTAACTGGTTGAGACTATGGAATCTTTGAGACACGGGGAATAGCTTGAAAATTAGATGGCTGGAGGTGAACCTTGAATGAGATACTCACCTCTGGCTTGGCTAGATCTCACTGCTTCTTTATCCACAAAGTAATGAGCATACTAGACCATACATTTCTGCCATCATAGACTAAGCTCCTGAATTTGTAGGACACTCTTCCATATAGGACCGAAATCCCCTGAGACATTCAGCCTAAATAAACAGCCCTCCATCACTACTTCCAGCACAGTGAAAGGATGATATCTACATCTCAGTAGAACACTAAAAAGGATCTGGATGAAAAGTCTGACATTGCGCAACTTCAGTAACTGTTAGAAAACTCCAACAATTCAACAGTTTCTTGTGGCATACCAGCAGATCATTAGGCAAGTGCAATGGGGTAAAGCATCAGAAATATGCTCACATGAATCTTAGAATCAACCTTAGATAGAACATAGGTTTCTTTATTTTAAAATGGCTTTTTAAAACAGTGGCTATAATTAAATAGTAATATAGAGTTGAGAATTGCTAAGAGATTAATTAAATGTCCTCATTATGAAAATATTGACAAGATTTAGTAGTGAATGTGTTAATTAGTTTTATTTAAACATTTGCAGTATATACATGTGTGATAATACTAAGCTGTTCACTTTAAAGTGTAAACGTATGTGTGTGTTCCATTATTATTATTACTGTTTAATAAAAATAGTGGAAAGAGTAATGGGATGTTTAAATGTCAAAGCAGATACAGTTCTATACCTTTCATGAAGAATAAACTACCTATAACCCTAAAGTTAAGGTGAGAAGCTTTAGAATTCTACAGTGAAGAATCGTCTGTGAGCTTGGTAGTAGCAATGGCATTTTAGATAGGATCTACGCAAGAACTCAGTGATTCATCCTAGAAACCATACTCTCAATTGGCCTATTTTTTTAAATAAAACTTCAGCAGTTTATTTTCTTTTAATAATCAGTAATCCAAACAGCTAAAGAGATGTTAAAATTGGCACGTGGCTCTTTGATTTTAAGTTCAGTAGACAAATGTTGCTTTTGCAAGTACAGAGATAAGACAAGCTGTCTCATAAGATCTGCACATGTGCTCTACTAGAGTTCAAATCATCACAACATCTCAACATAGAAAACTGAAAAAAAAAGGCTAAGTATCACAAGAAATACTTATGAGTTGTGGATGTGGATGGTAACTGGAATTTCACAGTCCAAAGGGAGTTCAGAACTGAGAGAGAGAAAAAGATGCTTAGAGGATTCTGTCCTTTCCTGATAAGCAACTTGCCAGAGAATGAATCCCATACTTGATGCTCTCCTGACAAAAAGAAGGAATATAATTGAGATTATAGGGAAATAAAGGGTAAGTGAAGGTACAACATGATGAATTGTCTGTTTTTTTTCCTTCCTCCCTTCCTTTTCTTCAATTGCTGCAGGCTGAATTTACAATATTCATTTAAAGTACTCTTTAGAGACTAATATGTAAATAATCAACACCTACAACCTCTGTTTTCAGGTTTCAACTAAGATAAATTTACATGGTTAGGGATGCTATTTTACCATTCTATTCAAGTAGAAGATAGTGCTTTACGAGATTATGCAAATGAAAATGTGTTGATGTACTTTTCATTCTTCCTACACTAGTCAGCACAGTAAATTATTAAGTCAGTAGTTTTCTTTAACCAGCTAGTTTCCGAAGGACAGACACAGAAACTATGGTTTATTTTTAAGCTGCAAGCAGTATGCTGGGCAGAATCTGAGCTACTCTAAACCCTAATATCCTTAAAAGCCACATATAAACCAATACCATGCGAGTCTGATGACTCCCGGGGTGGCTTCTCTTCCCTCAGTCTCTTTTTTCCACCACCTGCCCTGTCATCCTCCTCCTGTTTCTTCTCTGGAAACTTCTCCCTTCCACTTCCTGTCCTTCTTCCTTGCTGATTGGCCAAACAGCCCTTTATTGGGCAACTGCTACACCCACTTAAGGCATTCCTATACAGAAATGTCTTAGTGAAGTAAGGAATTAGGCTTTCTTTAGGCTTGATTTTTATTTGTAATGGCCTCTTAGGAAACATGCAGATCTGAATTTCTATCAAAATACCTACTACATCTTGAAATTAATCACCTTTCAAATTATGATTTTTTTCTGATATATAAGATGTATTATACAATACGATGGATTATAACATTAGTTTCACATGTAGAAATACTCTGTGTATGTATTTATATAAACATAATTCATGTTTATTAAGAATCCATATTTTAAAATTAGTACTTGAAGTCATGAGACAGAGCACTGTGAGTCATATCATCTTTGAAAGAGAATGTTAAGGTGAGATGAAATAGCATTGTACAAGACATCAAGGCAGTGAGTGCTACAGGTTCACTAGGTTGCTCCTCATGGAATATAAGTCTTTAAAAATGCTATTACAAACCAGAAGGCACAGAAGGCTCTTAGCAACAGAAGCATAAAGATGTGGAAACTGATAAAAACAAATAGTGATGTAGTGGGTAGACGAAAAATACAAATGAAGTCATGCCTAGACTTCTTGCAAAGTAAGGAGCATTTATGACTTTGTCCCAACATAGAAAGTCATACTTTTAGAATTTTTGAGATGGGATAAATTAAAAAGACTAAATAAATAAATAACACTTCAAAATATCTACCATGTTATGCAATTTGTTGTGTTTCCAATGTTCTTTCCAGTATATAAAACTTTATTATATCTACAAAGCCTTTCTAGTTTCTACTTAATGTGACTCATATAAAATGTATAAAATTAAGACTTCAGAGCATTCACTGACTGATTCCTGTAGCTTTATGTAGCTAGTCATGTTCAGTAACAGCATATACACACCTCTATAATTCATGTTCATGGATAAATATTTGTTCTGTAGCTCATTTATTTATCATATTGTCCTTGTGAACAGATGTTACACCTTGTGATTCATTCCATAATCTTGTTTGACACTACACTAGACCCAATGAGTTATTTACTTCTGTTGTCATAATATCACACACTGCTACATAAGAGAGAAAAATTAAGACTTAAAACAGGATCTTAGAACTTTGAGGGGGGATTTATCTCAGAACCACCCTCATTTTTCATAAAATATAAATTGTCCCACAAAGAGAAAATCATACAAGAATTACCCAACAGATATTTCCCTAGAGCTACAGAGAAGGGAGCTGGATGGAGATTGCTGAGATCCACCTGAAAACATCTTACATATGTCTCCCCACTGCTGTTATTTACAGATTTGTTCAACAAACATTTATTGAGCACTAGCACTTCACTGGGGACACATTGATAGATAAATAAAGTTTTCTCTTCTAGAGGGGCTTACAATTCAATAAAGCCATGAAGGCTGTAAGTAAATAGTGGCAGAATTCAGCAAAACCATAGATCTTTCCATGCTGTTCTGGGAACACAGAGAAGAAACTGCTGGTGAAGCCGTTCTCTGTTTATCAAAAGTTTGCTGAGAAACAAGTATGCACGGACTATGAAGCCTGCACATGTGACTGAGAGTCAGTCATCACTACACCAACATGCAGACTATCAACCTTTGAATGATCATAGTAATAACACAGGACAGATGTGGTAGAAGTACTTTTAGAAGTAGTGCACAGTAAGAGCACAATTTGACTTTTTAAGCCAGCTCACCAACCCACTTCCCTGTAATTCTTTTACATTGCTTTCAATACTCACTCCATTACCATGTTTTTAAACTTCTCTCTACACTCCCCAAATGAAAAAAAAAAGTGCTTAATATTTAAATTTTTAAGTCTGGTTTATTTCACTTTAAACAATCATTTCTAGCAACATCCTCATTCCAGGAAGATAAATAACTTAGTCCTTCTTTACATATGAGTAAAATTCCATTGTATATGTATGTGTGTGTCCTGTATTTTCTGCTCATTCATACATGTACTAGCACATATGCGGATTATATCATAAGGCCATTGTGAGGAGCACAGCAGGAAACCATAAACATAGGTGGAAGTGTCACTCTATGGAAAACTCATTGATTCATTTGGGCATAGAAGCATAATTTGTATGCCTATATTATAAATGTACAGTGAAATTTTAAGTAACCTCTATATTTAATTCCACAGTGGATGGACCAATTTACAGTACTACCAGTAATGACTAAAAATTTTTCTTCTGCCCTAATTCTCATGAATATTATTCATATTGTTTACAAAAAGAGAGCCATTTAGTCTAGTATGAGTTGTAAACTCAGTTTTGATTTTATTTCACCAATAGATAAATATATTGAACATTTTCTCACATATAAATTTCTACACAATACGTTATTTAAAAGGTGTCTACTGAGGGCTGTAGAGATAGCCTAGCACTTCAGAGCGCTGTGCCTGCAGAGGACAGAGGTTCATTTCTCAACACCCACCTGCTGACTCACAACCATCCATAACTAAGATTCAAAGGATCAGAGGTCCTCATTTGAGCCTTGTGGACACTATACATGCACATCGTGCATATGCACTTATAGGTAAAACACATTCTCATAAAATAAGTAGATTAAAAAAAAAACAAAAATAAACAAATGGATGACAATGTAATAATATGATTTATATGGTCTATTTATTGAGTTATTAGGTTTTCCACTGATTTTTGTTTCTTTACAATTTCAGTTGTTAATTTCCTTTAAGATGAGTAGCTATCCAAATTGGTCTCCCATTCTAGCATGTTTCTAGAGCCCTTAACTTTTTTGATGTGCTGTGACTTCGCATTTCATGTGGTTCCCATGTCAATTCTTGCTCTTGCTTCCTGAGTTGCAGCACACTATACAGAGAGTCATTGTCTATGTTTACATATTAAAGTATTACTATTATACCTATGTCTTAATCATTCATTTCAGCGTTTACAACACTATATTCCGGCATTTGAACCATTCTGAGTGGACTTTCATGCAGGATGCGAAGGTTCTAGGACATGTGGTTAGGTTTGGAGGGAGAAAAGGAAAAGAGAGAATATAACCATTATAAACTCAAGGCATAATTTTTTTTAAAAAAATGCTGCTGATCTAGGTGCGGTACTAGTCACCTATCTCCAGAAGAACTGTCAAAGTGGGCCTTCAAGAGAACCTACGAATTAATAACACCCAACCCGTACGCAGACCCCAAACCTAAGCCTCAGGGAATCTGCCACAAGTGGAAGTGGGAATAGTGTAATTGCCACAGGATCAGGAACTTTGCTGTGAGAGTGTGTCTCCTAATAATATCAGGATATATGCCCATGAAGTCTAACTGACGTGATTGCATAAATATGAGTGAAACAAGGATAATATGACAAACTGGATATGGGACAACCCATGAGGATAAAACGTTACACAAAGAACTATCAGCAATTAAGAAAATCTAAGAGTGGGAGAGGTGGTTTTCCCTAGAGAAGAGAGCAGCCATTGGTGTACAGTGCCAAACTGACAGCCCTGAAAACACACATATAATTAACATTATCAAGATTGAAAAGTATATATCTATTAATATAATTGTAAATACATATATATATATAAGCCCATATGAAATAACAATTAGTGGTGAAAAAAAAAGAAGAATGTGAATTTGGTGGAGAGCATGGAAGGGGTGGAGAAGAAAGGGAGCAAAGAAATGTAATCAAATTATAATCTGAAAAGGAAACTATGTCTTCAAAACATTAACAGTCTAGTAATGATAAGGAGGAAAAAAAAAAACTGGCTAAGTAGTTTTAAAGTGGGAACCTAGAAATGGAGCATGCCCGTCTCATATTTGGGCCAAGTGGTGAGAAATATTCAGGGCTCTTCCAGAAGTTTTGTCTCAGGCAGAGACCAGAAACGGCAGAAATATTTAGGGACACTGGTTCGTGTTTGGGGTTCTTGAATTTGTCTTTCTTCTCCGTTCACACAGCAACTTTCATGAGCATAGCTGCTTATAGTCTATGTATGATCAGATGCCCAGCCAGGTGTGCTGCCCAGATCTCCAGATCAGACACTAAAATAGACAGTGAGACAGCCAGACTAGGTAGCTGAACACGACATGCACAATAAATGCTTATTAACCACAGACCAGGGACAAGTCTTTCTTGGAACCTCTCCAAATTGGCTTCTAATTTTTTAATTATCTGTAGTATCAGTAGGTCCGGCTAGCCATCAATGAAGACACAAACACTTGTTATATTTTAAAATAGCCTTAGATAAGCTGAGGCATGGCAGACATTAATCCTTTAACTACTTCCCACAGTGGGACAGGTATAGGATCCTCCCATCCATAATCCCAAAAACTTGCTAATGTTCTTCATCTTGGCCGAATCTCCATCCATGCCTGCCATGATTTCTCCTCCATCTAACTCATGGTGGCTTTCTTTTCTTTCCCTCAGGGTCTCTCTAATCTGGTCTTTCTTTTCCTCTTCTTTCCTGGATTCCTGTCTCTCCAAGCCCTACCTATCTCCTTTGCCGTGCCCAGGTGGGATGGCTTTTTATTAAGCAAAAGGTGGGTCACAGAGACAGTAAGCAGTAATTAGCATTAAAGTACATTGGGCCATCCACCAAGAGGCTTCATACTCAAACACAAAATAAGTCTCAACAGATGCAAGAAAATTAAAATAAGACCCTTCATCCTATTAGAACACCTTGGATTAAAGCTCGCTATCAACAACAACAGAAAACATAAAAACTCATAGAACTGAAAAAAATCACCAGTGAATGAAAATTAGGTCAAAATAAAAATAAAATAAGAAATTAAAGGCCTTAGAATTGAAATAAAATGAATATACAACATGTCCAAACTTGTCTGAAAAAAAATAAAAAAGGCTCTACTAAGAGACAAGTTTATAGCACAAAATTCTGCATTTAAAAAAAAAGATGAGATCACAAATTAGCAACTTAGCTGCATAACTGAAAGATTTACAATAAAAATAAGACATCACACCCAAAAGTAGTAGATGTCAAATAATAATCTATCTCAAGGCTGAAATCAATAAAATATAAACAAAAATTATAAAGAATAAATGAATTAAAGAGTTGATATTTTAAGAAAATCTATAAGATTGGCAAACATTTATCATATCAAACTAAAAGGCAGATAGAGTATATCCATATTCACAAAATTAGAATGAAAAGCAGAACAAAGCGACATACACGGAGGAAACCCAGGGAATCAAAGCCTTTAAAACTAAATACTCTTCCTGGTAGCCTGCTTACTCTTCCTCTGAATGTCACCAGGTCTCACAGACCTAGTAGAGGGGAATAGGATGAAAGAGGGATGGAGGGGGAATGGGATAACAAGTGATGGGATAACAAATGAGATGCAATCTGAATAAATTACTTAAATAAAAAAAACATTTAAAAATACTATAAAATAAAAGAAAAAAACCTACATACTCCATCATAGATTCTATGGAGCTTCCATTGTACTAGGTTTCTCTAACTCACCTCCAAATGTTCCCAATTTCAGTGGTCTATGCCACTCTTCTCTCCTTCCATCCCCTAGGCTCTTAAGCTGGTACACTCCTACCTACCCCACACCCCAAAATGCCCATGGCCACATGGTTTTGGAGGAGAATTCTACCAGACTTTCAAAGAAGAACTAAAGCAAATAATCCTAAAATTTTTACACAAAATAGAAACAGAAGAAACATTTTCCTCTTAAATTTATAAGTCAACAGCCATCTTCATACGTGAATCACATAAAAACACAACAAAGAGAATTACAGAGCAATTTCTCTTCTGAATATAGATGCAAAAATATTTGAAAACTGAATCCAAGAATACTAACTAATATAATCAAAGAGGCTTTATTTCAGAGGCTCAAGAATAATTCAATGTACTTAAATCAATAAATATAATGTACCATATTAACAAATTGAAAGACAAAATCCACATGGTCAACTTATTAGATGCAAAAGAAAAAAAAAGCTTTTGACAAAATACAACACTCCTTTATTGTAAAAGACCTGAAGCCATTAGTGATACAAGGGACATACCTCAACATAATAAAGGCAGTTTACAGTAAGCTCAGAAACTCAAAGCAATTCCATTAAAATTAGAAATAAGAGAAATTTATTTCTCCATATTCATTCACTATAGTCCTTGAAGTCTTAACTAGAGCAATATGACACCTTAAGGGGAATCAAAGGAATACACAGAAAACAAAGAAGAGTATCTCTATTAGCAGATGATATAGTAGGATCATAAGATACACTAAAATTTCCACTGGGAAACTTCTACAGCTGCTAAACATTTTCAGCAATGTATCTGGATAAAATATTTACTCACAATAATCAGTAGTACTCCTATAACCAAATGCTAACCATTCTGAGAAACGAAGGAAACAATATCTTTCACAAAAGCCCTACATAATAAACGTCTTGGAGTAACTCTAAGCAAGGGAAATACTTGTTAGATTAAAAACTTTAAGACACTGAAAAGATATCAGAAGATCAAGAGATCTCCAGTACTCACTGATGAGTACAATTAATGTGGTAATACAAAACACACAAAACGAAAACAAACAAAAACTAGGACAGCTTTAAAAAAAAAAAAGAAAAGAAAAGAAAAAAGAAAAAAAGAAAAGAAAAACCTCCAGAATAATAAAAGAACTGCTACAGGTATCACCATCTCTGATGTCAAGTTCTACAACAAAGCTGTAGTAATAAAAAACAAAACAAAACAAAAAAAACAGCATGTTTTTATCACTAAAGAAGGCACAATGATCAAAAATAAATTCACACACCTATGGAAAGCTTATGGAAGCAAGATCTACACACTAGTAAAAAAGACAGCATCTTCAAATAATGGTATTAGTCAACCTGTAAGGCTGCATGTAGAAGAACACAAGTACATCCACACTCATCTCTCTGTACAAAATTGTAATCCAAATGTGCCTAAGACCTCAACATAAAATGAGATAAACCTGATAGAAGAGAAAGTGAGTACTAGCCTTGCACTCATTAGCATAGAAAAAGACTTTTTGAACAGAAGACCATTAACACAGGCACTAAGATTAACAATTAATAAAATTGAGAGTTTTCTGCATGGCAAAGGACACCATCCTTTAGACAAACTGGTAGCTAATGTCCAAAATATATAGAAAACCCAAGAAACTAGATATCAAGAAAACAAATAATTCAACTAAAAACAGGAGGTATAACTCCAGAGAATTCTCAATAGAGGAAACTCAAATGGGTGAGAAACACTTAAAGAAATGTTCAACATCCTTAGCCTGAAGGAAAATGCAAACCAACACTACTTTGAAATTCCATCATACACCTATCCGAATGGCTAAGATCAGCAAAAAAAGTGTCAGCGCATGCTGGTGAGAATGTAGAATAACAGCAATATACACACGTTGCTGGTGGCCATGCAAAATTGTTTGGCAGCTATGGAAATCAGAGTGGCAGTTCCTCAGGAAGATGGGCACGCATCTACCTCAAACCCAGCTACACTTCTTTTGAGCATGTACTTAGAAGTTGCTGCATCATACCTGAGACAACTGCTCAACCAAGTTCATTGCTACTCTAGTCATAATAGCCAGGAATTAGAAACAACCTAGATAGCCCTCCATAGATGAATAGATAAAGAAAATTAATTACATTTATGCAATTGAATATTGTTTTGCCATAATGAGAAAAGCTTCCTCCTGCAGCAGATGGGAACAAACATAAAGATCCACAGATAGATGTAGAGGAATATTCATTCAGAACATGGCTGCTCTGGCAAGAGATCACATCCAAAGACTTTCTAGGTCTATGTGATCTGGCTGGTAAGAGATCATCCAAAGATCATATAAGTCTGTGTGATCTATAAAACATGACTTTAATACTGGAGACAGAGGCAAGCAGATCTGAGTTCAAGGCCAGCCTGGTATAGACAAGTATGTGGTAAAGAAAAGCTTAGGTCCAGATGTGGTGGTATGTACATTTAATCCCAAATGAAGGTAAAGCTATTTTGTAGGATGAACCAACCTATTTGAAAGTGATGTCTATTGAATGAGAGAAAAGCCAATGAATCAGAAATTTGACAGAATAGGATACACCCAACTCTGACGAAAAAAGGAAGCTGCTTAAGAGGCAGTCTTACAGAGAGAAGAGGATTTTTACCAGGACACTAATAAACAGAGGGGTTGCAGACAGAAAACTCAGGTAAAGACAGAATGAGCCAGAAAATGAGAAGAAGCCAGCCAGAAGATTAGAGCAGATTGCGTAATTAGTTTGAGGACAGCACAGCAATAGAGCAACCAAAGAGAAGCCAGATTAAATAAATCAACTGAGAGAAGGGTTTGAGCAGGAACAGCTGAGTTGAACCAACCAGCCATCACAGAGCTCAGAAAGGACAAGTAAGGGTGAGTTTATTAAGCAGTAATTCTCAGAGGCCGAAACATTCTAGATCTATGTAAATTATACAAAGGCTAGAAACTTCCAGGACTAGGCCTAAATTAGAAAAAGGAGGCAGGAAGCCTCCCAGACGACAATTGAGCCAGGAGGATAAAAATTACTTTTACAGATAGACATTACATAGAGAGTGAGAGACCTGGGACACTCACCCTTAAATGGGAAGTCTCCATCAAATGCCTCCCCTCAGCACACAGGGAACACAGCAGAAGAGGAAGAGGAAAGAGTGTAAGACCCAAAGGGATGGAGGACACACAAAAACAAGGCTCTCTAAACCAACAGGATCGAAGCCTGCATAGGGCTGCATCAAGTCCTCTGCTCTGTGTATACATGATGACATCCAGTTTAGTGGGTTTTTTTTGGTTTGTTTTTGTTTTTGTTTTTGTTTTTGTTTTTTTCTTTTTTTTCTTTTTAATTAATTTATTCTTGTTACATCTCTATGGTTATCCCATCCCTTGTATCCTCCCATTCTCCCCTCCCTCTCATTTTCCCCTTATTCCCCTCCCCTATGACTGTTCCTCAGAGGGATTACCTCCCTCTGTATATGCTCATAGGGTATCTATGTCATGTCATTGCTGAGTGTGAGAATGAGTAGGTCTCTGACTCCTGTGCCCTCTCTTAGGCTCTTTTACGTATTTTGATTTGGCCTGTATAACCTTGATGTGATAGTTTTTATTTTACTATATTTTATTTTGTTATAATTAAAAATGAATGAATAAATGAACAAATGAAAGAAAAAAGTCAACCACTTGGGTAAATGTTAATAATTGTAGTGTAGTTTCTACCTGTTGGAAGAGGGAAAAACAGTTTTCTTCAATGGGGTAACAGTAGGTATATCAACCGCTCCAGAACAGACCTACTATTCAGAAGTAGTTGACCAAAATATAATATAATACGCTCCACAGTGTGTGTGTGTGTGTGTGTGTGTGTGTGTGTGTGTGTGCGCGCGCGCGCGCGCGCTTGATTTGGTTACAATTTTATGGTTTTTTTTTCTGGGGTGGGGTATTGCTTTTTTTCTTTTTTGTGTTATGTTTTGTTATTGCATTGGGCTGTTGTTTATTTTGTTGTTGAGAAAGAACTTAAAGTTGAGTGGGTAGGGACGGGTAGAGTATCTGGAAGAAGCTGCAGGAGGGGAAAATATGATCAAATATATTTAAATTTAAAAATTCTTCAAATAATAAAAAATATAATAAAAAGTAAATAAACACCAAAGCCGAACTAGAGTAAAGGAGGCAAAATACAAATTGTCATTGATGTATAAAGATTGTTTTGACAAGGGAATTTACAATCTTGGGAAGAATACAGCAAAGCCACAGTGAGTAAATCTCAACGGAAGAGTCAGTGAGAGAATCATGTGACGTGGGATCAAAGAGAACTAAATATCTTTGCGAGATAGAAATTTTGCAAATGCCCATGTCTCTGAGAAAGAGGCCAGGGAAGAAGAAAATCATGATAGAATGCAGAAAGAGAAGTGTTCAAACAGTTGACATTGACAGAGAGAAAAAAATCTAACACTGAAAATAGGCTACAAATTTCAAAAATAAAAACAAAAGAACACACTTATCCTTTTCAAGGAGAAAACAGAGTTGGTGGGGGGGGGGGTCTCATTTTGTCCAGGTATTCATCACTGGAGGTTGATATAAGTTGTGAGATACAGCTGCTATCTTGCAGGCATGGGTAAATCAAGAAAAAACAGTAAAACTTTCAACCAAAAGCCAATAGGTTATTAAACCAATTCCAGAATGCTCTTCTTCTAAGGTCATAATAATTTAAATTGTAAAAGGTTTTCATTTATTGCAGAATATATCATGTTTTGTATTACCATCAGCGCTATTAATCCTAAATGTTATATATTTAAGATACTGGTATGTAGATATAGCAAATCACCAATAAATTATACACTCTTATAAGATTGGATATTTAAAAGATTATTTATAGGAGCTTTTATGACTCAATAAATTGCTTATTCTGTAATATCAAACTATTAAAAGTAGAATACATGCAATGTATAATATAATTTACAAATGTGGATAAAACAGCTATTAATATATCAGAAGTATAATCATTAATATGACTAAAGGAAAATTGGGCTTAATCTTTTCTTTAAATTCTGAAGTTACACAAATGAATGGTTGATGCATTTAAAAGTGAATAGGATAGATATTTAATGATAAAATATCTTCATGAAATAAAAATATTGAATGGGTTGCCCATGAAATGAATGAGAAACATCAGACCACCTGCTCATAGAATTACTTGTCCAGACGTCTATGGTTTACATTTAAAGGTCTTCAAATTTGTAGAGACAAAAGTAGAACAGAAAAAAAAAAATCTAATCTCCCAAAGCAGTACATCCTTCAAATCTTGGTTCACTGACAGGCAGTTCAGATATCTATAGTGTCACATCTTGCAAGCCAGAGTTCCTTTGTGAGGGAATCTGACAAAAGATGTACCCAAATGAAGGAAGGCATGCACTGTGTCTTCAAAAGATTGAAGCCATCTTTATTTTATTTTATTTTTTGTAGTAGCTATCTGCAAGGTCTTAGAAAAACTTCAGAATGACAAAAATATTTACTTTAAGGCTTTATAATTTCTATAAACATTCCCAATACCACACCCCCTTCTTCTAACTTAGCATTTTATAAATGTAAGAAGAATAACAAAGAAGACATTCTGAACCACCCAACCACAAATTGTCATGAAAACTAACACCGCCTCAAAGATTTCCATAGGCAATTTCATCCTATCCACTTAAACCTGACTTGAAGTCTTGGTTATAATCCATATGTTTGTGCATATAAAATACACTATTTAAATAAAATAAGTTATAAACTATAAGTCCTGAGTACATGTTAACTAAGATATATCTATAAATGGGACTATAAAATTACAATTTAATTTGTATTTTGCAAGGCGGAATAAAAAGAGTATAGCTATTTATAGTGCACTTTTGAAGGCCTAAATTTGAGATAAGATGAAGACAGCAGCATGATATCTAGACATGCTTGATACATTGTCTCCTTTAGAACTGCCAAAAACAAATGAGCAATTTTCATTTTAATTTATGGATAGTTTGGTACTTTCAAGAAGACAGCATTGTCCTCTGTTACTGGACAATTTCACCATCCTTAGCGTCACATATCATGGAGTTCTGAAGCTTTTCAAGTTATACAAAATAAATTCTGCATCAGTACCCTGTTGCTTTCTTTTGTATTCAATATTCTGCTTTAATATGCCCTTTATTTTTTTTTTTAGTAACCTTTATAATTCTAACTATGCACTCTTAATAGCGGAGTCTATTAGACTGGTCATCATTACTCTTAAATATCTTATTTTTGTGATTAATTTCTAATTTCAACTATACCCAACAAACTTTTAAATTATAGTATTTTAAAATAATTATAACGTGAAAACCTTAAATTAAATAAAGGGATTTCTCCCAAACCTCTGCTCTATGTCCTTATTAGGCAGGGCAGGTGTGGCCTCATCTTGAACTAACATCATGTGTTCTTTGCGCTACGAATCTTATTTATTTAACTTGATCCTTCTGTAAATGACTTGTGAACTTTAAATATAGAAAGGTAATGTTGACTCTTGAGGAAAAATACATTTCAATAAAAAAAAATAAAGGTAAGACATCCATATCATTCTTGGAATTCTAGAGGCAAGGCTGTTGTTACTTTAATAGAATCCATGTGCCTTCATCTGTATGTTCAAGCCATCTTTCCACAAAAACACAGGCACATTGTGTGACATCAGTAAGTGGCACTTGGCCAGAAGCAGTTCATGGTAAGCCTTGAAGGACATGGTGCTCTTTAGTGTTATTTGATCAGTTACATGCTTATTTGGGGTTGCAGAAAAGGTGCATTCTTTAATCAATGGTCAGTAAACAATGGAACAAGTGGCTATGCAAGCTAACGAAGTCTGCTTCATATTTATCTAGACCTTCTAAGCTAATACTGATTTTTTTTTCATGTTAAAAGTTTAAAAAAGCACAATACTATATTTCATGACATATGAAAACTTTAAAAGATTTAAATATCCAAAATGGGACTTCAATTGTAATATATTGGCATGCTGTCTGAGGTTTTGGTTTTTTGTTTGTTTGTTTGTTTTGTTTTGTTTTTTTAATTGATAAAAGGAAAATAGGGAAATTGCAACTGTGAGAGAACAATCCACCATAATTAAAAATAAATAAATTCTTCTCACACATTATGAAAAGTCTCTCGGCTCGTTGTTTATGACCACACCGCTTTTGTTACTCATACCCTCGCTCCACGACTAAAGCCATTTGAGGCTTCCTGTGGAGGGATCCCAGTTGCACATTTAGCTTCAGGCCAAAATGTCTCCAGTTAGTTTGGTAGGAGCAATGAAACTATTGGCAAATGGAAGGACTATATGGTAAAGAAACAGATCTCTTCTTACATGTATCAAGTGTTGTACTTCAGAACTGTTAAAAGTAGAATGAGAAAAAAAGAGGGAAAAATGTTGAATGAGTTTGGATAGTGTGTGTGTGTGTGTGTGTGTGTGTGTGTGTGTGTGTGTGTGTGTCTGTGTGTGTATGTGTCTGGAGTCTGAAAAGTGTGTATACATGTGTATATAAATGAAATCTTGCTAGTACAGACTTATGTAGATGCCAGAAGTCAATACTGGCTGTTTTCAAATTTCTCTCTCAACCCTTCCTTTTGAAACAGTCTCTCACTAAAGCCTGAGTCTCACTCAATTGTCCAGATGGATTGGTGGTTTAGAAAGAACCAGTGACCACATGCTTCCGCCTTCCTTGCTGTCGAGCACTGAAGTGACATGTATGTGTCTGTGCACCCAGATTCTTGTTTGTGTTAAAGAACTGAACACAGGTCTGCATGCTTGGGCAACAAGGCATTTAGACACTCAGCCATCTCTACAGCCCCAAGAGCTTGTACTTTTTTTTACTTTTTACTTTTTAAATTTTTAACATATACATTTATATTATTACACATACACACTCACACACACATGTATATGTATGTATAATAAACTACCTAAAACAAGAAGAAGCATATAACAATCGGGAATATGTAAATGTTACATTCTTAGTGCTTTGGCTACTTGTATTTGGCAGCTTTCCTATCTAGGTGAGTCTAAAATTCTAAATGAAAATCAATATCTATCATATCTCATCATTATCAACTTAAAACATCTATCTAGACCTAAAAACATCTTAATCCCTAAACAACTAAGCTTAATTGTAAAACTAAACTATTTGGTCTTCAACCCCATCAGAGACTTGACAAGGACTAAAATTAATTACCTGAGTATACAGAGGGTGCAGGTTAGCAGCTTCTCAAATAAGAAAATGACAAAGACAGTTTGCTACCTGAGCATTCACCTAAAACTCTCTATAACGTTGGAGCATCTTCTTCAGCCTCCTGGCCCAATCTATCTGACAGACATATTTGTGAGGCAGAAACTATTGAGGACTTGCTTATCCTTGTCTTGGAAGGCTTGACTCTGCTTGCATCCAAGCTTGCCGTTTTTCAGGCAGAATTTTCTCTGTGGGAGACATTTTCCCCAGTGGCTTGTTTGCCACATTTGAAGCCATCTTTATAAGGAGCGTCTTTGATGCTCATCATCCTTTTTGAGGTAGGCTGGGTGTTGCTAGGATTTAACCTGTCTTATTGTGAATGAATCCTTAAAATAATGAAAATATTTTAAAATGCCATATTCTGTAGGTCTCTGAATTTTTTGAAGATATCTTTTTTTAGTTTTTCTGGTTCTTTATTCATTTTATTATTTAATTTTTTTATTTGAAGATATTTTTTAAGTGTACAAAATTGTAGAATCTTTTTAAAAGCTGATTGTGAACATTACAAGATCTTAGCCCTTTTGGTAATGATAAAAACCAAGTAAGCATCTTATAAATAAAAATATGAACTGGACTTTCATAGCTAAGAAAGGAAGGACGTATAAGAATGTGGCACTGACATATTTAAAGTCAAGTGACAGCATTCTAGTTTGATTCTCATATAGAATAAGGGTAAACTTGCTATCAAGTATGCAATTTTAAGGGTCTTAATCCTATTTATGAGTGTAAAGTTATAAATTATGACCACTAAAATTCCAATCTTCTTATTAATATCCCTTTGGAGGTCAAATTGCCAATGCATGGTTCTTGAAATTTGTGTAAATGCTCATTTGCAATTCTTTCTATTAAAAAGTGACACAATATACAAAATGTTTTAGAATAATCTTTAGATCAAGATAAGTAGAAATTATTATTATTATTATTAGTAGTAGTAGTAGTATTAGTAGTAGTAGTAGTAGTAGTAGTAGTAGTATATGAATGTTTAAGTTTATTCAAGGATTAGATTTAGAAGTATAATAAAATATGGCATTTAGATTTTTTATAAAAAATTTTTAAAAAACTAATTATGTCTGCCAATTTATTGCCATTTCAAATCTTTCTCCAAGAGCCAACACTGCTAACAAACATAGCATGATATTATTGGCTATTTTTCTCTGACAATTGGCAATGTCAAACCCAGGGTCAGCATTCAATAGTATGACAAAGTCAATAATAGCTTGTGCTCTTTCATTAAAATGTGATTCTGTGATAGCCTTTTTCTTCATTTTATAAGCACCATGAACTAAAACTTTGTGAAAGAAACAATCTCTCATAATGGTCTCTGAGATCATCTTCCCTTAAATTGTCCTTGTTCTGAGAAAAAGAAACTAAAACCTAAACTCAAATTTTAAACCAAAACAGAAGTCAAGTTACCATTGTTGAATATTTACAAATATACACATTTAGTGCAATTTCAAGTAAAGACACTTCACATTTATTTTAAATGGATATAAAAGTATATCTGGTAGATGATAAGACTTCCAATTAAAATGTCTTGTCTCCGTATGAAGCAGTGTATTAGTAAAATCATTATCTTTCAGCAAATTTATCTTTTGAAAGCATAGGCTTGCATTCCTATTAAATCACAGCTAGTTAGTTCAACCATTACACGGATATGGTATTTAATTTTTATCAGAATAAACTTTCTGTTTTTATCTGTAATAACATTTTATTTATACTTGAAAGAATTTACACAACTCATATCAAGTATATTCATCCCTGACTACATCTCTCCAACTCTTGCTGTAACTACCATATCATTCCCTCGTAGATTTTTACCTTTTCCCTTGGTTATTTTTGTTATTAATAACATTTTTGAGTTCATTTAGTGCTGCTCACATGCCCAGGAGTGTGTGATTATGCATTGGGGCTTTAGTGACTTCCCAACAGCCAAATCCCCAAAGAGATTGACCCTCCTTCCACAACAACCAATGGTCAGTAACTCCTCCAATAGAGTGGGGCTTTGGAGGCTTCTCCCTGTCCATGCTGGAGTTTTTATTTCAGATAACCACAGCTGCCACATCAGCTGTGGAACAGCCGTGTCTTGGCCAGAAGTCAGTATTTCACATCTCTTTTCTACATATGCTTGCTCTTGTAAATGCCGTTTTTATTTCCTCAGATGCAGGGATTACATGAGAGCCACTGCCAAGCCTTTCTAGCTCTTCCTCAACTCTTGCTGTGTCATTTAACTCAGCTGTTGTAGCCTACACTCCTCTCCAAGCTGCCTGATTCAAACTGGCTTCTCTTAGTATTTGACTGAGTTGCTCTGCCTGGCCTCAAACTAATTCTGGCAATGTGTTTTAATATTCTGGCTCCTTCTCATTAAACAGCATGTTCTGTCTGCACCTGTGTCTATCTTGGTCTCTCTGCAACATGTCTCTGTAAAACTGTCCAAGTAAGCAAATCTCAGTTAAAACACAAACCAAAATAAACTAACAAAACGTCTTTTCTCCCTGATGCTCTTAAGTAGCCTCTCTTTTCCTGTCTTGTTCTCATGAGAGTTGGGCATACTCTATCTCTGACTCATTCTGTCAAATCTTCTTCTGATTCATCACTTTGTCTGATACTCAATTAGATGTCACTTTCAAACATTGCTGCTTCCTTCTGTAAACTAATGTTACCTCCACTGTTTGGGATTAAAGGTCTATACTAAGGTCATGTCTGTATTCTAGTCAGATCACATTTTAATCCTAATTATATCTGTATTCCATCTGGATCACATAGAGCTAGAAAGCCCTTGGATGTGATCCCTTTCCAGAGCAGCCATGTTGCTGGATTAAAAAAAATTTTTTTACAGACTCTTATATTATTTCACCCACTCTTCAAGTTTCTTGAGCCTTGCATGGAAGGAGATTAATATAGTTTATCCAGTCATACCTGAGTACTCAATATCATTTATTTTCAGCACGTTGACTGATTACAAGTCCCATTTCAAAAGCTAGCTGCTCTGACCAAGGCTGAGAGTAGCACAGATCTTCAAATGCTGAATAAAAAAAGAAAGGAAATGTACTTTTTCATTAGAAACCTCCCAATGAATACTAATGTGCAGTTTAGGATTAAATAGCTACAATAAAGTTTCTTGAATTAATTAACTCAGAGTAGGATGATGTGGAATTTTGATACATCTGTTTTCTATGTGATATATGCAAACATATATATATGAACTATATTTTAAGGGCTCAGCATGGCATGAGTCCTAATTTTGCCATGAACAGAAATGATTCCAATATTAAATCAGAACCATCTTTTATTTGTTGCTCTGTTAGTAAGATTGTAAGGTAGAATTAAATGGATATCACTATCACATTTAGCTGCTCTGTGTTTAAGTGTTTTTACTTCCAAAAAACTCTAAGTATAAAACAAGTATTAGAATGAGTTTCAAGCTAAAAATAGTTTATGTAGCATTGTGATTACTTATTCAAATAACTTAAAATGAGAGGTTAGTAAAGTTTTACTTTTGTAAGCAATATAATATAGCCAATTATAAAGTCGACAGAAGACTCTATCAACTATAAAACATATCTTAAAGAAAGATTAAAATTAGTATGAGAATGCAAAGTAAAGATAAAGGAAAATGTAAGGTGCACTAAAGAACTTGAAGAAAATTTAAACAGTAGCAAACATTGTAGTTGATATTGAAAATACGCAAATTTAAGTGAATTCAATGAAAAGAGAATGAACACTAAAATATAAAATGAGAAAACACATTCTATATGTATTTCTAAAAGGAGAAATTATTGTTCTTAGATAATTATTACCGAGATTATAATAAGCATTTAATAAGGTAAGCCTTAATATTTAAAATGCACTTTTATTTAAAGTGCACATTTAACATGCACTCAGGGCATTACTCATAAAAGATTTGATTAATTAATCAATGATCCAAGGTTTTGGTGACCATCCTTGAGTTTAAAAACCTTCATAGAGTGAATATAATTAGATCCCTTGGACAAAGATTTTTTATAAAATAACCACTGCCCAAATTATAATAATTCAAGTAATAAACTACGCAAAACATAAGTTTATGAAATAAAATCTGTTATCATCTTTAATTTATAAACATGTAAATGAATGTGAAGGAGAAATCTTACATTTCACACGATTAAAGTAGCTGAAATACTATCAAAAAAATAACTGGAAGCTGAACTACTGCCTCCCACCCATCCGTTACATTCTTTGTGGTTACAGAGAGGAGAATGGGAAGAGGAGGGAATCAGTACCTCACAGAGCAGAGACTGGTAAACACTGCTTTATCAGGGCAATCAAGCTTAGAGCAATCATGGTGCATGTCGATGACGGGACTGACTCTTGACACGGTGTGATGAGCGAGCCACTTTTTCTCTGTGGTGCCCCCGTGAATAGCCCATGACCCAACTCTAATCACGACCAAAAAAAAAAAAATCAGAAAAATTTCACTGAAGCATCAATTTAAAAAATGACTGGCATTTATTGTTTCTGGAGAAAGAATACACAACTGATAAGCTGTGCTAAAACAGGTTATCGCTTGTGAAATGTTAAATGAGCGAAACTGGAGGATAACTATACATTTATCTCACAAAATACAAATAAATTCACAGAATGATGCAGGTTTAAATAGAAACATCTTATGTATTTTTAGGGAAGATGCTTGATATATTATATTAATTCAAAATGCTATTATACCAACACAATGTATTATAAAAATACTAATTATAGAAAACAAAATGATGAAAGCTTTAATAAGCAAAACCTAAGTCCATATATTCAAAGGGCATTGTTAAATATTAATAAAACCTTAAATATGATTTGGGGAAATGAAGTTAGCATGCACTGTACAGTGATTTTTCACTTTCCATTTGCCCTCATGGCACTGTGTATGCCTGCTAATTGAATGTCTGAAGCCACTTCTCACCTGCCACTTTCACCCTAACTAGCTAACTTTCACAAAGTTTGGCTTAGGAAACAGGGAGTTTATATTGAAGGTAAACAAAAGGTAGAAAATTCCAGACCACACCTGTCCAGGATAATTAAGTTTTCACTCTGGTAGGAGAAATAAGAGAAGGTTGTGTGAAGTTCCTGAAATAGCCACAGGCCACACACATCCCTCTTTCCTCCAGCCCTAATAGCTCTAGATGTATACTGAGCTCCTGAAATTGTGAGTGCAAGGACACAGCACCAATGGTGGCTCCAGCTCACAGCTTTCTGGTCTCCCATCCTATCTATTTCTGCAACAGTGATCCCCTACCTCATTTCAGGCAAAGGTTCACAAATTTCGATACCGTGACCACATATATGAAACATTCCATCTTTGATATAGTCATTTTGACTTCATTTTTAAAAGCTTTTTAGAAAAATTGTCTATTTTATTTTGTCTGTGCAAGTGTTTTGCTTGTATGTATGTACATCACATGCAAGCCAGGGCCAAGATTTACTTGCAATCCACATCTCCACAGAGCCATCCAGACATTTTTCCTTACACAGTTAGTAAAGTATCTCTAAGTTCTCTTTCTGTGGTCACCAAGGATTCTTATGGCCACACTGGAAAATTTTATTCCAAGATTTTGTTCTCTTGGAGTAGCTATGCTTCTCTTGGTCTGTAATTTTTAAAGCAGATTCTACAAAATAGCTGACTATATTTTCTTAAATACAAAAAAGACTTGTCATTTAACTGACCAGAATTTTTTTTTAAGTCTTGTAAAAGATTTTGGGGTAAAATGGAAGAGTTTTTGAATCACAGAACTGAAAAGTCTCTACCTCATAGGAAAAATCACAGAAAAATAAAATATTTTTATAAATTATCTGTTTATGCTCTGAATCTCTTTATACCACAGTGAGGGGTTACCACATGAAACAACTCATGTCATGAAAACATTATTATATAGCTGTTTTGTTTTGGGCTATCACCTTACTGTCATGCAACCTTTGTTGTGTCCTGAGCTTTTGGTCGTACAGTTCTGTCATTTAGGTCTGTGGATAACATTTATGAATATGAGTGGTAGAGTAGATATTTCGCAGCTATTTAATTGTGTCATAATTTATCACTAATAAATACTTTTCTCCACTAAAATGTCAATGCCTACATATTATTCTTTTCTGCCTATTTATGATATTTCATCTAAAAACTTCTTACTTAAAAACTTTCTTGAGATGACTTCCTCCACTCCCAAATTTCGTTGCTGTTAGGGATAAGCTAACAAAACTTTTTGTAAAATCATGAGTGTTTATTACCTTAGCATAAAAGAATTACTGAAGCAAATATATTCACAATTGTAAAAGCTTTGTGTGTGTGTGTCTATGTGTGTGTGTGTAGTCATTATATTTGTTGCATTTGAAATAATATATGTGGTGTTCAAAAATCATATACACCCAAATATAATATTATGTTTGATTTATTATGCCAGAATATCTGGGTTATTCACACTTATCTTCATAAACAACTTTAATACATTCTTTGAATACCTTACAATGTGTGTTCTACTCCAATTTTATTGAGAGATATTTAAGATATCTCTTTAGATTTCTGAAGTATAATAAAAGAGTTAAGGCTCCAAATCCAACTCCATCATATACGCCAGAGACCAGGCAAGACAGTGCTTCCCAAGAGCATTCTTTGTTTTATTCTTTCTGCTAGTCCTGCCTCTTCCTCCCCAGCCCATCCTCATCACAGTCTTTATATTGAAGGCCCAGTGTTCTGTACTCTGTATTATCACTAGCACTGACCCAATCATCTGCCACATGTGCTTCTCTTCAAATATGGCTCACACACCATACACACAGATAACTTGTCCTTCAGTGTTACAGATTTCCTATTGTCATGTGGCTTATTAATTACTTCCATCCCTTAAAGCACATTCCTCCATGCCCAGTTTACCGTTCACATAGTTGAGAATTTTCTAAATACCTTATTCTGACATCTCTGACACAACCAAAGGGTCAGTAGCGCCCAGTCACTCTTCAGCTCAACAGAAGCAACTGACTTACAGACTGTTAACTAATTTCCAGAAAGACAAAAGCAACAAAGGTCACTTTCTTTAATTTTTTGAGTGGTGGGGTCATCTTTCCCAAAGGCTCCTTGGCTACAGCAGCTGTAGGTGAGAAAATGAATATTCTCCCATTTCCACCATTCTAATATTTCTTTCTATTGTTAACTAACCTTTCATCAAATCATCCCACCATTTTTAGTTCTTTTTCTTTGGTTCATGTCTTGCTTCACTTTTCTTTCTTTCTTGTATTTTTGAAAAAATTACATTGTTGTGTGTACTCAAGTGTCAGTGGACATGTGTGGGTGTCAGAGGGGAACTTGTGGGAGATAGTTCTTTACTTGTACTGTGAGAATCCCGGAGATCAGCTCAGGCCATCAGGCTTGTTGTCAAGCTTTTTTCCAATGAGCCGTCTTACCACTTCTTAGCATGTGCGGCTTCTTCTTTCCTCCGTCGACATTTATATACACGGTAAGTTTAGACAATACGACTTAGTGAAGACATTCTACTTTAGTGATTTGATTTCCCCTTGTTTAATGTTTCAATATGTATGCTTAAAACCAGTTATCTTTTAAAATAACATTTAGCACTTAGAGTTAGCAAACATCAGAATGAATCGTTTTCCATATGATCCTAAATGTACTTGATTACGGATTTACAGTATGTTGCAATATTAACAGAAAAATGTGCATGTGTTTATGTTAGCACTCCGGATATAAATTTTATCTAAATCAAAAGTTATTCTGATAGAAAATATCAGTTTACATTTTCATCTTACAGAAAATATAAGACACCATCCTTCATTCTCTTATGTGTAAATATATTTAATTTCATTGCATATATTATTTAGAAAGTACCCTTAACTATCTACATTTTTTATGCTTATTCCCATGAAGCGATGCCTATCAATGAAAGAAATAGACTGTTAACTCTGTATACATGCTTCACAAAATCGAGAAACATATTAGTTATTATTCTGTTGCTATGAAAAAATACTTTCGCAAAAAGAAACTTGGAGAAGGGTTTATCTTAACTCAGAGCTTGAGGTTACATCATGGTTGGGAAATAAGTGGTGGTAGCTTGGGATAACTGCTCACATTATGTCTCCAATCAATTAGAGGAAAAAGATAAATGTCAGAGCTTATCTGCCCCTCTCCACCTAAAGCAGTCCATGATCTTTGCTGGGAGAGTGGACCAATCCACAGCTAAGATGGGCCTTTCCACATCAATTACTCCAACCGAGGTAATTCCTTGTAGACGTTCTCAGAGAGCCAAGCCTCAACATAGGTAGTCTCTCATGGGTGTGCCTGAAAGTCTACCTACTAACTGATTCTACACTACGCCAAGGGAAAACAATAAACACAAACATCTGAAGGAGGAACCGTGTAATGTATGGTAATGGCAATAACTGCCATATGGAAAGTTTTCATAAATAAATACATATTATAAAATATTAACTATTCCCCATCTTAAATAATGTCCATCTACAATACTGCATTGCCTCCATATTTAAATAGCATCATTCTATTAAGTACATCAATACACACATTCATAAAAGAAAAAAATGCCAATTTAATAAAAACAAAATAAATTCTAAGGAGAAATTTTCATTGAAATACCGTATTTTCATCCAGGCATAGTGACCCAACACTCATGGAGGTAGAAGCAAATAGATCGCTGTGAGTTTGTGGCCAGCATGATCTACAAAGTGAGTCCAGGATTGCTAAGGCTACACAGAGAAACCCTGTCTTGAAAAAAACACACACAAAAAAAAACAAAACCCACATATTTTCTTATGTTTATAGTTTCAAGTGTGATAATATACATACTGCAATAGGATAGCTAATACCTTCTCCCTATAGTGACAGTTTAGGATGCTGCTGAAAGCCTTCACTTACCAGGAAACTGGGACAGAGGGGAGGACATCCTATTGGGACTCTAGATGAGAGAACCATGTGAGAATAGCAAAGTAGAAGGATCCAGTGGGTCCTAGAAACCTACAAGTAGAACATTATGATAGGCAGATTTGAGCCAATGGGTCCCGCTCAAATTAAGGCAGCAGCCAAGGACAATACAGGCGGTAAACTTTAAACCCCTACCCAGATCTAGCCAATGGTCAGAACAGTCTCCACACTTGAGTGGAGAGTGGGATATGACTTTCTCATGTACTCTGGTGCCTTACATTTGACCATGTCCCCTGGAGGGGGAGACCTGGTGGCACTCAGAGGAAGGACAGCAGGTACCCTATGAGCATATACAGGGGGAGGAAATCCCCCTCAGGAACAGTCATAGGGGAAGGGAATAAGGGGAAAATGGGAGGGAGGGAAGAATGAGAGGATACAAGCGATGGGCTAACCATTGAGATGTAACAAGAACAAATTAATAAAATTTTTTAAAAAAGAATAATTCCTTTGAAATATAATCAACATGTGTAGAGAGAGGAATAAAAGACAGACTAGATGCAGGAATCTGTGAACTGAACACACGTTATCACATGGCAGCAGTAGTAACACCTGAAGATAGTATGATCTGAAAGTGCCACTGCCCAAAGTTACTTAGAATGATTAGATATGATACAAGAATAACAGAAACTTCTAGCTAGACAACTCTAAATCATTTTATTATGGTTAATTAAAATTATTCCGAATACCTGTTGTTTACCGGTTGGCCCATTTTTTTATTTACTTATTTTATTTCTAATTGATAATAGATTATTTTCTCATACAATACATGGTGTTTACAGTTTCCCCTCCATCACTCCCCCAATTTTCCCCCTCCCCCATACACCTCTCCTCCCCACACTTTCTTTCACTCTGTCATTAGAAAACAACAGATTTCTAAAGGATCACAAACACACATGACATAATCAAATATAATGAGAGAGAAAAAACAAACAAACAAACAAACCCCATAGCATAGAGGCTGGACCAGATAGCCCAAAAGAAGGAAAATAACCTCACTGGCAGGCAGAAGATTAAGAGAACCAATCTTTCACACACTCAGGAGTCCCATAAAAATACTAAGTTAATAGCTATAAAATATATGGTGATGATCTGGGGTAGACTCAAGTAGACATTGTGTTTATTTCTTCAGTCTCTGTTAGCCTTGCTCAGTTGATTTGGAGGGTTTTGTTTTCCTAGTGTCTTACATCCCCTCTGTCTCATACTATTCACCCTCTTCTTCATTGGGATTCCCTGATCTCTGAGGGAAGGTATTTGATGGAGACATCCCCTTAGTGAGCTGTTTGCTTCAAGGAGTCTCTCTAGGTGTAATGTCTAGCTGTAATTCTCTGAATCTGTTCCTGTCTGCTGCAGGAGGAAGCATTTAATGTGAAGACTTAATAAGGCACGGCTCTATAAGTATATAGCAGAACATAATTCTGAGTCATTTCATTGATACTTTCTTAAGACTAGTAGTGTTTGCTTTTACCCTGGGTCTCTGGGCTACATAATCTATGATTCTTGGTCATCCAATCAATGTCGGGTATGAATGTCATATCATGGAGCCATCCTGAAGTCAAAGCAGACATAGGTTAACTACTCACACAAGTTCTGTGCCAGCATTGCCTTAGCATATCTTGCAGGCAGATAAACCAAAGGATGTGTGGCTGGTAGGGTGTTTACCCTTTTCTTCGGGCAGCATATAATGTACCTTTCTTCACAAAAGACACTAGGATGTAGGAGTGAAGGTTTAATGTAGGCGCCAGATTGACTTCTCCATGTTCAGTGAGTTGTGTAGGTGTTGTCTTAACGATGGGGCCCCACTGTCAGTTTGTGGAGAGCAATCTATAGGCTTGGCAACAGCCTGGGCTGTTTAAGCAAAACACACACACATAAACACACACACATATGCAAACACACACACAAACACGCACACACACACACACACACACACACACACACACACACACACACACGTGCGCAACTCCCCGTGATCAATGACTCAATTGAATGCCACCCAGTCCCTGTATTCAAGGCCAATTGGGAATCGATCTCCCCATTAATAAAATACTTCATTAGAATCACCTTCGTGTGTTCTAGGAAGTTTTCACTCTACCAGCTTGCTCCATTTTTGAAGTGAATTTGAAAAAGCTAATTCACAAATCAATGGTTTACAGACTATATGAATGGCACATATCATTACCATAAACTCATTTACAAGAACAATTCATTAAAATAATTAAAGCTTCCAAGTCAGGAGCTTTATTTTGCTGCTTATGAGTTGAACAGCTATTGATTAGCTATTAATTTATATGTCTTTTTGTGATAACCATTTGGTAATCTGAAATAACTAGACTTAACCAAATTTCCATCAGATCACGTCAAAATCATTTCCTAGAAGAAGTGAATATGGAGAAACTAAACATGAAAACAGTTAAGATAAGTGGAAAATTCATTTCCACACTATGGTTTGACCAAAAAAAGAGAAGATTAATTTTTGAATAATATACAAAACCAGGATACAAAGGCAACACCCTAAGGTAACTTGGAAAAGAAAATGACAAACAGTGTTTCTTTTCATCAGTCTATTTTCTGGGCTTCTCTTTTCTTACATTACTGAGAATGAAACTGGACTCCAGACAAACAACTAACAGATTTCATGAAGGCTGAAGATAAAGTAACCACATCAGTGATAAGGCAGCTTGTGGGGAATGGGGAGTGCAACCACGAATGTATTAAAGTCTACGTATCTGGAGACAGCCCCAAATCCTCTCAGCCACCTGCAATAATTGCAGAGAAATCTGTTGCTCAAGAAGAGAAACCAACTCCGATCTATCAAAATAAGAAAAAGGCAGTGCAAAAACAGACCTTGAGCCAAAGAGAACACGGAAATTGAGAAATAGCACACCAGGAAGCTTTCTCCAACACACAGTTTCAAGGTCTAGAAAGGAGAGATCCTTTTTGGAAAGGCTTTGAGGTATAATTACTTAAACTTTGCTTATAGTGGCACAGTAAAGTATTTTCTGTTCTCACCTTGCCAAGAAGTGAAGTCCTAATGGATTAGACCGTCGAGAGCTGAAAAGCTCATGCCTGAAGCGTTCCAAGGCTGCTCCTTCTCTGGTAGCAGCTGGACTCTACATTACCCAACTCTGTGTTCAGCTTTCAAAGGCCCCTTAGTCCACTGCCTTCCAATTTCCTACACTTCTAAGATTATGTAATATTTAACATTTATGTAACCAACTCTATGTACATGGGCTTCCTTTACAACATTTTTTCGGTATGTTTGATAAAACTGAAGTAATAATTCTTCTTGCATTGAACAATACACTTGATATCACATCTTGACTAGGAAATGTCATACTCTCGAATTTTATATTTCATCCTTTAAAAGTATCTATGTTTTTTTAATTGCGCAATAAGAAAACGAAATGCTATTTTCCTTAATGCGTTATTGTAACTTGAGAATGTACCTGCTATTAACAAATGATTATTTATGCGGTTCCTTGTCCACAGCTGATGAACACATGGCAACTCTCAGTAACGGTCCTGGCAGACACCAGACCTAAGAGGCTCAGTTGCTTTAATAACCAAGGACACGTTTCCAGTTTTGTTCTATTTCTCTCAGAGCCTCTTATAAATTGCAGCCCTCTCTTCGGCTTATTCGATTTCCCAACCCCTACACTATCCTCACTTCTAGCCATAAAAGCCTCTTTTACCTAATGAAGACCCACAGTACCCCGTCTCCTCTTTCCTGGCCAGGCTAAGTGTTGGTGCCACGTATAGATTTATCTCCTATCATTTAACCTTCCAGTCCCCTCCTGTGACCCTCTACTCTGGAGGTTAACTCACCCTATTTCTCAACCTTGAATATTGTTGAAGAAAAATCCTGGTTTCTGTCCTTTTTCTATAAATTTACATAGAAATATACGTAGTTACACCTACATGTACCTGTCTATATATTTTATGTTTTTGCATTTTGATTTTACTAGGCTATAGAAAGATGTAAGACATCTTGTCATATAAACATTTATTTTTCTAGAGATGAGTATTGGTTGTAATCTAGTATTTTACATAAAAATGAACAAATATAACTCATCAAGATTGTATAAAGATATGGAGAAATTAAATGTGAGTCTAAATTTTCTACAATCTCATGTAAGTATCTATGGTCAAATTTTGTCATCCTTTCAATCATGGTATGAAAGGGATAATTATATTAAACAACAGAATACAGTAAGTCGGTTTTACCAACTTAAAACTATCCCTGATCATCTCCTCTGAAAGTAATTATCTTCTAGGCAATGCTTGCTCTTCACCATGTTCCACCAATCTCACCTGCCACCCTTAACACTTCCTGAACATCAGCAATTTTTAATAGTATTCAATATCACTATTTTTATCACTGTTTCTAAGAAGCTCACTTAATGTTAACCTTAATTAAAGTATTTCTTCATCGGAAATTGCTCAGTTTCTTTCCGTCTTTGGCATCAATGTTAACTAGTATAGTTTCTGTGCATACTTGCTCAATTTACTCTTTCAAAGTGAATTTTTTAGTCATATGTTTCACACAGGGTAATTGAGTGTTTTTTACCTCTGTGAAGAAATTCAGTTAACAATAATACATCAAGTAGAGATTGCGTTGTTTAAGGACCTCAACTTTCAATTTTGATGTTTTTGGATAGGAAAATCTGGTGTCATCATTTTGGTTATTCTGTGGGTCACTCTATATGTCCTTTCTACCTAAATGTTTCTAATAATTCTCTCTCTCTCTCTCTCTCTCTCTCTCTCTCTCTCTCTCTCTCTCT
>OU015743.1:10020799-10031385 GCA_907169655.1 Acomys percivali | reverse complement strand
TGTGTGTGTGTGTGTGTGTGTGTGTGTGTGTGTGTGTGTGTGTGTGTAGAAAAGGCTATGTTTTGTAAAACATCTCTCTTAGGAAAAGTAGATCAGATAGCGCCTCTGTCAAACTTATTATCAGGCAGTGGCCTCAGGGGTTATAATTAATGCAAAAACTCAGTATTATGGACACCAGTTTCATTTTCTCCCTTTAAAAAGGAAAAGAAAAAGGTAAAGCATACATACCAATACATGATTGAACTTAAGTCTACCCGAAGCCTTCAATTTGAAAATATAGATCAATTTTCATTTGCATAAGTAGGCTCATAGTAATCAGAGAACTAAATGCAAACAGTAGTAAAGTGTATAGTTGGTTCTATGATAAATAGGAGAGAAATGGCTTCATAGCAAAAGCCATAATTATCCACAGTGCTCAGTTTACAATTAGTTTTCTTTGACAGTTATAGTCATAAATGCCAGCTTTAATCATGTGTTCAGGTTGAATTAGGCCTTGCCAATGCTGGAAAAGATCTAATCCGCTTTCTTTCCTACTCATAATGAAATAATAATGCAAATTCACTACAGTGATGGGACAACCCATGTGAATTTATTATAGGCTTGGGGAAGTCTCTTGAAAGGGATAAATTCTTTCTGGGTACAGACTTGAGGTAATTCAAACCAGACAAGGAAAAAAAAATGGAGCTGTCATCAGAGGCTGGGATATGGAATGGATTTAATTTGTATGAATAGGCTTTTTAATAAGTATAACAGAGCAAGGCTCTCACTCTACTTGGAGAATATTACAGCTGTCAATTTCTAGATCAGGATGCACTAACTTTATTTGATCAGATCAAGGCCACTTCCAAAGCCCATCACTCGCAAGCACTCGGACCACTAACTGCACACTCTGCTGAAGCCGCGATGAGTGGATCTCACTGAGGAGTGAAGGCAGCAGTTCCAACTGAGCAGCACCAAATGTCACATGTGCTGTGAGAGTTAGCACCCGAGACTGCAAAACACCCATCAATAGCAGAGGATACACTTCCCTTTCTTCCTCTCAGAAGAGTCATGCCAATATAACAATGTTTAAAGGGTTGACAAGCTTTCTAAACCAACAGAGGATATCATACTAGAACAGTTTGGAAAAACAATATTAAAATCCACGCTTCCATCATATCAACCCAGAAGGAACCACAGGCTGACGATTGTAAATATTTCAAACTAATAAAGCCCAACTTGCTTGGCTTAGAGACATGTACTTTCTTCAGCGGCTCCAGAACCATTTCAACCTCAATATCAAATTACATTAAAGTTTGCCAATAACAATAGATTCAGAATATTGAAATGCTATGTAGTTTGTGTATTGACATTGACTCGATGCTGTTAGTTATAATAATGTGTTTAGTGTGTGGTATGACATATAAAAATAAAAATTTACAGATTTCAAGTCATATATATCTATTTTTACACAATCTGTTATCTGGACTCATTGGCTATATTCACTTTATCTTATCAAATGAATAACATCTTTCTAATATATATATATATATATATTAAACCATAGAGTTGCTTTTTCATTTTAAAATGTTATTTTAAAATAATTTAGGTTCATAAACAAAAATTTCCAATGTTACTTCTATAACTGACAGGACTATTATTCTCTTTTAAATTTTCATTAATGACATCATTACTGGTTGTGTTATAATAGTTTCATCCATGTCTATCATTCAGTTTTTCTCAGGACTGCCAATTATTCTTGGTTTACAAATGTGGTCATTCTATGATGCATTTTGTTTACATTTATACTCACTACTCTGTTTCCCTTTTCCTTTCTCACTTTTTCTCATCTTCTTGCCACACTTTCATATCTTACCATTTTGTTTTCTAGATTATACATTTGAGAGGAAAATATATGGTAATTTTCTTCATGAATCTGGCTTATTAAACTTTACATTTCATTCATTTTTTTTAACAATAGAAAGTCAAGTTGTACTTCCTGGGACTTTTTAAAATCAGCAAATGGATAATCAAAGAGTAAATTACATACAAACAGTACTCTTTGGAAAATATTGTAATGTTGACTAATAAATGTAAGGAAATGGTTTACTGCTCTTTGATTTGTCTTCCTCAAGAGGACTCAAGTTTTCATGATTGACACTCAGTGTTTCTACATTCAGTAATGCATATTAAATCTCTGCACCCACCTTTCTCCAGTAGCACATGACAGTTTGCTGTTCATTTTACAGTTAGAGCTGCAGCCCTGTCAGCAATCACTGCATCATCATTCAGCAAAAGAAGCTCCTGCCTTGTGACTACCTTCTTAGGGGCTCTGTGATCAACAGCTCAATACATAGATAATATGGTACAATTCACCACAGAAATGGAAAATGGGAGAAGGGCTTGAGCTCAGGGGTCATGCAAAGGCTGTATGATGGCCACTAAAAAGATGTGAGTTTAGTAAGAAAAAGTTTACATAGTACAAGGCAAAAGGCATAGTAAATTGTGACTTAACAGAATAAATGCTGCTAGGTAAAATCAGTTGCAGTGTAGAGATTATGTAAACCTTCCTTAGAGTAAATACATAAAATATTATGTTCTAAGTTACAGAATAAATAAATTTGCACGTTCTGATAAGAAGCTTGGAAATCAAAATGCTGAATAATGTAATTTATATTATAAAAAAAACAGCTAGTACATTCTATAAATACATACTTTAGGAGAATGTGGCAATCATTAATTAGCATGCAAATGAGGTATCACCAAGTTATTCTATGTTCCACATAAATAGTCAATAGTTGCACTAATGTAATTCTACTACGCAGATAAGTTGAGCAGGTGTGACTATGTTTCCACAGATTATTTCAAGTAAAAAAAAACCTAAAATACACTACAGCTTAATGTTCTGTACTAAATGACATGCCTTATAGTTTAATTACTCAGTTTAAAGTTAGCAGTAAAATAATATTAGCAATCATAATCTTGATGTTTTCATGCCTGTGTGACAAGTGGGTCACTTATAAAGCATTATTAATGTCTGAAGAATAATACCAGAGAAAAATAGTGATGGCATTTTACATTTTTACTCAAGTAGTATTTAAGTGGCTTATAAAATTCAAATCAACAATAACATTCTCTGAACCAGAAATGTTTTAAAGCAGGTTGTCTAACAATTAATGAAAAAAAATATATAAAATTGGGGTATTGAAATGTAAAATGAAAATCTTCTTGTCTTCATAATATTTCAAGGTGCTTTTCCTCCACTCACTTTATGTTATTTTAATTGTATATGAAAGTTACCGAAACTGAGATAAAGACTGGGAAGTAATGATCAACTCAATCCATTACAAGATGGTGATGGTAGAGAAAGGCAAAATGGTGGTACACATTTATAACTTATAAAATAAGAACTTTGAGTTTTTTAATTATTTTCTTAATTACAAACCCATACAAACCCATGTTGGCACTAAAGGTAATTTTTGAAAGCTTCCTTTGTTCTTCACATATTTTATTTTCTTTTAATGGAAATTAAAAAAAAAAAAGAATCTCATTGCTACAGAACTAGAACAATGTTGGCTGTAGCACATGGAAAGCAAGGGGAAGACTTGCATCTGATGAACAAGTGTTTCGAGGTACAGCATCCACATTTCTATGATGTCTTATTATTTGAAAATTCCTTTGTATCTTATTTTATGTGATGAATAAAATGATCCTTTTCTTTGTCTACATCTGTACACATAAACACAGGCTACAGTATCATAATAACAAAACTTGGCAAAATGATTGGTTAATCAATACCCTAGCAACGAATAAAAAGTAAAAGTATGACAGTGAGATGGCCAAGCTTCCAGGAGAGTGCTTAACATAGCGCATGTGTAGGGCCTTTTGTCCATCCCTAGCCTGTAGGTATGACGCCACACTGAGTGAAGCAAGAAGTGGGACAGGTAGGACTGACTGACGTGACTAGCACTGCAGGATTCCTTCCTTCCTAATCTACTGTTGGGAAACTTATGTGACAGAAGTTAACTCTGCACTGGAGCACCTCTGAATCTTGTTCTGCTTCGCTCCCCAGTTATCCTATTAAAAGCCTTTTCATAGCAAATACTGGCACATAGCTCTGTCTTCCGCATTGAAGATGAGTGAAAACATGTGTAACCAGCGAGGCTTTAAACAGTGCTGCACAGCAGGACAAGCTTCTCAATTCAGAATGGAGCTTCACTTTATAATTACGTCATGGAGAAATATATAATATACATTTAATTTTTCTTGGATATATATTTGGCTTAAAGTGTTATATTTCAAGCAAAGTGCTTAAATAACTTTGTCTAAATCAAACTAAGATAAATAATATTTATGTTTATATGTCTTTAGTATATTGATATCTTTTAGAAGCCTAATTCTGTATGTAATAAAATAATATAAAAATTATGTCTGTATATGGTTTGAAATTAAAATGTGGAATCAGTTTTATTATTTTTCTACTATCAACATTTTGGAAATTTTAATATTTCTCAGCATATTACTTTTATACAGTCATTTCCTGAATATTTACAAGCACATATTGTACTATAAAAATTGTTTATATAAAAAACATGTGATTTTAAATAAGTTTAAGAATAAACTTCTCATCTCTTTAAAGGTCAACAGATGTTTGATGAGTACCTGCAGGGTGGCAGGGAATTCCAGATGTGAGAATAGTGACCAATGAAAACAACCACTGACAAACTGTGGCATCTCAACTCTTCAGGTTCACACGTGGACGAAAAATGAGAGACTGAGAATATCTCATCAGATTTCTTTATTAAGTTGGATAAAGGAAATAACACTTTAATGACTTAAATGCTAAAACTTCCCTTCCTAAATAAATGATGTGTTGAAACCTCAGTAGTTTATGGTGAAGTCAGTGGTAAGGCTTTATGGGGATGACTGAGCACGGAGCTCCTGACATAGTTATTATTTAACCTAGTTATGGCTTTATAATTGATGACATTATTTGGAGATGGCAGAGCTAGAAGGCAGGGCCTTGTGGAATGAATTGTGTCACTGAGGAGAGCAGACCTTGAAAAGGGTCTCATGTTGCTCCTTTTTCACTGTCAGTCTTTGTCCCTGGAAGCTCTGAGGAGTTCACCTGCTTCTACCACATCCTCGCTATGGAACAATGAACCAGAACCTCCCAAATTCTGGACCTATTGAGTTCCCTTTTAAATGTTCTAGCTCATGCACTTTTCCAAGTGACACAGAGCAAACTAGAATTTAAGATGAGTAAGTGAGAGTAGCAGTTCAAGATGAAGATACTTTTAGTATAGTTTACCCAGATCGTCCTCACCTCCCTACAATAGCATGTCTCTCTCCAACTTTGCCTCCCTCATCTCAAAACAACAACAACAAAAACAACAAACAACAAAAACAGAAACAAAATCAAAACAAAACGTAAAACAACATAAAAGGGAAAATACCAGTGCACATGAAAGTTTACACACATACACACACACATACACACACACACACACACACACACACACACACACACACACACTCATACACAGCAAACAAACAACACCAAAACATGGAGTCAATTTTGATCAGCTACTACTGAGCATGGGGCTGACATAAATCTTTAAAAAATAGTATATTTGGTTTTGGAGAGATGGCTAAGTGGTTAAGAGCTTTGATTGCTTCTCCAGAGGACCCAGGTCCAAATCCCAGAACTTACGTGGCAGTTCATGACTGTAACTCCAAAATCTGGCATCCTTACGCAGACATACATGCAGGCAAACCAATAATTCACATAAAATAAAATAAAAAGATATTAAATTCTCTAATGTTTTATGGGTAGACTCTTTTCAGTATCCTCATTGTACTTTAGAGCTATATGACAATCCTGACAGAATGTGAAAGAAAGTTCTATAAATTATGTAGATGTTATTGGCGATGCATTGAATAATTGTATATAGGATCAGGCTTATTCATGTAGCAAGGCCTAGGTCTCCATAATTTTTATGTCTTTATAGGAGGGCTTATTTAATGAAATAAAATTATCCAAGTAAAATTAGAAGCCAGTATCATTCATAAAATCAGTCTGGTCAAGTAATTGGTTCTTTGCCTGATAGTTGTTATCAGGTGAAAGGAAAGGGTCTTGGTAAATAAAAATTAACCTGTAGCTTTTTATTTCAATTCTTGTTTTACTCCACAAGTGTTTTTTTTAATTATGTGACTTATAAATCCTACAGTCTAAAATAACACTTAATAGCATACCCTATTTGTGTCCAATATGTTAAGTGACAGCATTCAATGTTTACATCCTGTCCTGCTTCATTCTAATTCAAACTGATGGAAGTATAATTGTGAGATAACAAATGAGCTCTTAGTATAGATGTTCAGAAGATGAGAGAGCAGTGCCCGTCAGAGCAACCTGCCTTCTTTGTATAGTGATTTCCTTCACATCTGCCTCTACTTAGAAGCTGGCAATACAGGAGCACCGCTCCTCATATTAAATTCACCAAATTCCTAAATACTATCTGCCAATCACAGGGATGGAGGCTATTGGAGAATGTTGTTGCTTCTGAGAATTATTTGAGAGGAAAAGGCTGTCAAGGAATTAGTCCTGGTAAACAGGATCATGGATGTCACAGGCTTACCTTTCATTATAGATCCAAGAAGGTGACAGGAGAAAGATAATAGAAATATGTTTGGAAGTCCTATTTACTAACCCCAGGATGATCTGCATTCATCACTATGAATGAAACTTGTGCTTTTCGGTTTTCTGTGAATATATACATACATACAGCAGACATACATACATATATGCAGACAGACACACAAACATAACATATATGTATGTATGTATGTAGTGAAAAAACCTTCTAAAAATACATAAAGATAGAAAATGTATGTTTATAAACTATAAAAATTGAACTAAAATAATATAAAATAATAAAAATACTACATAGTCAGCTCATTTTTTATGTATGAGACTGATAAAGTAATCCTCAGTCATACATGGAAAAAGAGGGTAACTGTTAGAATTGCATTGCAGTTTGTTATTGAATCAGCTATGCCTGGAAATGCAATGAAGGACTGGACCAATAGTTTAAGCATCATAAGGAAGCAAATAGTTCCCACAGCTCATGCGGTGGCTTCTTGCCCTTCCATGTCTACTCCATCTGAGTTAACTAGTCAATGTTTCACACAAGAGTCAGTCTGCACAACCAATAACTATTGTTTTAAACTAGAGGTATTGCCTAATAATTGCTGCAAGTCAAGCTGCACTTGTTGTTAATTCACCTGTGTAACCTAATGTTTATTATCAGGCCCAAAATTATTATTATGGCAGTATAACCTGCTAGCAATCAATCAAGACACAGACACGTGTTATATTTTAAAATAGTTTTAGTTAACCTGGGGCAGGACTGATATTAATTCCCTAAACTACTTCCCATAGTGCGGCAGGTATGGGATACCTGTCCCAATCCCATGCCATCTGGTTCTAATAATTTCTATCAAGCTTCCTCCCATCCATAATCCCAACTACATGTTAATGTTCTTCATCTGGGCCAAAATTCAACCCATGCAGGCCATGTGCTTCTTTTCCATCTAACCCATGGTGGCCTTCTCCTTCTCCTCATCTCTCTTCTTCCCAAGATTCTCTGTCTCCTCAAGCCCAGGAACCTTAGCCACGCCTATCTCACTTGCCCTGCCCAGGTGTGATGGCCTTTTATTAATTAGCACCAAAATACATCAGACCAACAAAGAACAATGTTAGTGAATGTCATGATGATTTTTTTTTACAAATTCTCGTTGACAATGCTACAAAAATTATTTATAGTTATGACCTCACATCTATACTGCCCACTTTAAAAACCATCATTGAATTTCTCTAATATTTAAAAGACATTTCAGGATGTAAAACTTCGAGCATATCAACTGTCCAGTATGTGGAAACCACAAATACATGAATTATCTAGGTATCGTAGAGTTTTTTGAAAATATGAGCTCATTTACCTTCACATATTATTTTTTTTCTGATACCATTTATTTACTAAGTGTTTATTGTATGTTAGCAATATCATATTTCTTTTTTTTTGATGATTTATTTTTTTTATTTTTTATTTTTTTAATTAATTTATTCTTGTTACATCTCTATGGTTATCCCATCCCTTGTATCCTCCCATTCTCCCCTCCCTCTCATTTTCCCCTTATTCCCCTCCCCTATGACTGTTCCTCAGAGGGATTACCTCCCCCTGTATATGCTCATAGGGTATTAAGTCTCTTCTCAGTGACCTGCTTATCTTACAATGAATCCATATTTTAAACCTTTAAAGTTTTGTGTTATAGGAAGTTATTCTAAAATCTTTCCTGTGGTTATATGATTTACATGAAACTTTTCTCTTTAATGTGTAAGACGTTGAAATAACATAATTATACATCATCATTCTATAAATAATTTTGGTACATCGAAATGTTTTCAGAGGGAAATAGAGTTAACTGAACGTTTGAATGTATCTTTACTGATGGATTTATTATGTGGTTATAATCTTATTTCAGCTGTGGTTTTCTTTTATTTTTTGGTGAAGACCATCAATGTGATAATGTTCTTAGCAAACTCCATGGCATACAGTTTAATTTTGCTATTTATAGTCAATTCCTATTATATTTTTATGTGTATACATATCTTCTTATTTATTTATTATATTTCTTTGTAACTATGAATTATGGTGACATTTTCATAATTAAACCATTTCTGTTAGTATTTTGCTTCTCTTAAAATATTCTTTCAAAAGTGACAAAGCACTAAGATGTATTTATTATATAATTAAGTATATGTGGCTAAGTTTAATTTTTAACATGTGAATAATTTTTGGTGTACTTTATTTCAAATATTTCAGTTATGTTTAAACATTTACTAACAAATTATGAAAACCCACATGTCTAAACAAATTAATTTTTCTCATCATCTTGCACACATGACTCAGCCCTTCATTCTCATGCAATCCAGTTTAATAACAGTTTCTCACCTGCCTTGCCTAACCTTAACCCTAATCCTGACTTCTATCCGAATCTACAGTTACTCTGATGTGCCTAAGTCTACCAAATCCTCAAACATGCTCACTAGAATATTGGTATCATTTTCCGTGTCTACTTTTTAAAAGCCTCTTTAGATTTTTTTCTGTCTCCTACCACAAGCCAGTATCCCTTCTCTGTAATATTAAAATCGCTTTTCAAAGTACCCATGTTTGTAGTTTAAAAAGGACAGGTTAAGTTACCATAATCAAACCAGTTCTGTGGCCATTTCATGTTTCTCTTAGAATATTCTTAAAGTGGGAAAGTGGTGGACGCCAGGCAGAAGGAGCTGCAGTGGGGAAGTGAACTTCCTGGAGACAACCACCATTTTGCACAGCTGCTATGACTGTAGCTCAGTGAGGCACTGCCCCAGAGGCTTCATCTCCAGATTGCTTCTTGCTGCTGCTGTGCCTTCTGGTGTTTGTTATTCGTTTATTTCTCATATATCTGGCATGGTGTGATTGGGTGTGGAGAGATCCTCACTGCCTATAGTTTGGTGTGACTGTGTCTTGGGAGACAGCCACTCTACTGGGTACTTTTCCTTCAGGTCAATAAAAAAAATGAACTTTCATAAAATAATATTGTTTGCCTGAATGAATGATTTTACAGAATTCCTGACTTGATTTAAGTAGTTTTAGAAAGTTAGGTTAAAATGATTTTGTCAGTGGCTCTGAGGTAGAAAATCTTGGGAAACAATATGAAGTTCAGAAGGACACATTCTAGTAAATTTTTTGAGTTTAGAGAGCAAGACTAATAGCCCAAATTAGCACTGGCTGACCTGACTCTCTCACTGAAGCCATGCTGATGACGACGATGATTAATTTCTCATACCCATTTTTTGCCTTCAACTTCCTGATATGATGAAATAAAAATTGGTAATGAGTGGATATACACCTTGAGGATTTAAAGTAGAAATGGCTAATTGTTTTTATGTAAAAGTTTAGATTTGTGATTCTTTTACGATTTTTATAAGATTACTTTTTAATAATAAAATGATTGATTCTTTAAGAGAAACTAGCGGTGAAAATTACCTGGCTTGCTTACACTTTTCTAATGTATAACAAGGTGCTTAGAACAAATATATGTGGGTTTGTGGAAATAATTTGTTTTTTTACCCATAGAACATAAAACATTTGGCCGGGTGAGTGGTGGCGCACATCTTTAATACCAGGACTTGTGAGGCGGAGTTGGGTTGATCTCTAAAGCCAGCCTGGTCTACTAGAGTTGTTCTAAGTCAGTCAGGGCTACACAGAAAAATTATGTCCAGAAAAAACACAAAAAAAGCCTTTTATTAGTTAATTGATTAATTAAACATTTAATCATGTGAGTGTAGTGAAGCACATGTTTTTTCTATGTATACTCATTGTAATGTTCACTTAAAGAAAAGTAAAATCCAACCACATTGTCATTTTTTTCTACTGCTTGAAAGATTTCCCTGGGATATATAAGCTGTAGAGAAAAATAAAGTTATTCGAGCTCCCTCATTGGAATTTGCTCCATCAGCCCAATGTGTGAATGTGTGTGTGTGTGTGTGTGTGTGTGTGTGT
>OU015743.1:9988489-10020789 GCA_907169655.1 Acomys percivali | reverse complement strand
CCGAGTTCTGTGGTCTCTCACCTTGAGTTTTAAATATTCCAGCATTTACAAAGGAAAGATTCTCTCTGTTTTATGTTTCCTATGATAGTGTTTTCTTCTATGATGAAATAAAAAGTCCAAGATGAATACTATGATTTCTAGAAGTAATTATTTAGATTTGTGTGGAAATATTCTTTTTTAAAATACCAGGGGCAGTTTAGTGCCAGGTTCCATTGAGATAATGATCATGTGTAGTCATTAGATATCCAATTCCTTTAGACTATTTGGTAGCAATCATTAATGTATTATCATTTAATATTGGGTTACATAGAAGAGGCATGGGTTTCTAAACTGAAATTGTTCAAAATTTACAGATGAAGTTATTAGGCTTAAACTTGTAGGAAATATAATATCTCAGTGGTGTTTTGAAAGGATAATAGCACAAAAAACACAGCTAAAATTATTGATATAACAAAAATTTGTAATCAAATAAGAACATTATGATACAAATTGTATTGATAATATACTAAAATAAATGTTCACAGATAATTTATAAAATTTTGTATATCCTTATCAAAATATGCATATAAATTTTGTATATTCTAATAAACCCAACAGAAAAAAATTACAGGCAACTAAGAAATCCTGAGAGTGAGAGAAGTAACTTTCCAAAAATAGTTATAAAACACCATATGTTCAGTACTGAAAAAAAATTCAAACAAGTAATGTTATTTGGACAGAGCATGTTGTATTTAGGTATTTAAGAGTAAACAGTCACACTCACTCACTCATACAAGAGTGTATAACAACAATTAATTAAACAGAGCTATTAGTTTAAAACAGAAGAAAGAAGGTATGTGAGAGGGTTTGAAGGGAGTAAAGAGAAAAAAGAAATGATTTAATTATATTATGATGCAACAAGAAATAAGTTAAAACCTACACTGTAATAAAACTTCTGTAAAAGTAGTATTTTAGTGTTTTAAGTGACGGAGTCCAATATTTTACTCAAGAAATAAATTATAACCTATATTCTGCATCCAAGAGAAATACATTATTTTTCTATCTGTAAACTCATGGTTATACAATTTTTTCATTGTCATATATACATATATATATAATCTAATATTATCTAATATTGACAAGTACATAATTTGGAATTTCTCTCATAGCATGAAATGTGTAAATATTTTTTTAGAATATAAAACTCAGCAGTGGTGTATCTTGAAGCTAAAGTAAAATTTATTGCTATACTCATTGGAAAAATAGCTTAGTCAATAATTCTATTAGGTGACTGGTTCAGGGACATGATTTTTTTCTTGTGTGAACTGAATCATGGTACAATACAGATAAGTATCATTTTTAAATGCAATCAAATGTAAAATCAAGACTTAAAGCAAGTGAGCTGTTTTGCTAATCTGTGTGATATGTTGGAGATTAACTTTGTAAGTAGTTATTTTATAATAAATCATCACAGCTGAATTCTTCCACATACTAGCGACTAAACAGGTATACAAGCGAAACCCATAACTTTTTATTATTAATAGCAGAAGCTTTTAAAATCTTTTATTGGATATCCAAGCACTAAATGCATTAGAGTAGATGAAAGTGGCACAATACACAATTACAAATAGCAGAAGCATCAAGCAACATTTCTGAGGGCTTAGGTATCTTCTTACTATTATGAAGCCCTTTAATAAAGATGGTGGCAAAGTAGAAGTCAACTTGGTCCAAGTAAAGGGAGAGAACCATACAGAGATTGTTCACCTATAATGAAACTTTGTCAATAAATTAATATAAAATCTTGAGTTATTTGGTTAACAACCACCAAATTCTGCCCTTACTCAATAGAGAATAAAATAAACAAGGAACATTTGAGGAACAGGCAAAGTATCATATTTTACTCAAAGGGTTTTTTGTTGTTGGTGTTGTTTAAAGAAACCTCACCTCATCAAAATACCAATGTCATGAAAAAGTTTTACATGCTACATAAAAGTTCTTTTGCTTAAATTGGGTCACATTATTATTTACCAGTTTTTCAAATTTTATTGATAATGATTAAGAATTCTTAAAAAAAGATTAAATCGGTAGAGTGAATATATTTGCCTTTCTAATATGTATAATTTTTACTTTAAGTTATTTTTGTTAATGTTTTCTTTTTGTTGTTGTTGTTAATGTTTTCAAGAAAAGTGGTTACCACTGCTCTCTCCCAGTCACGCATGAGCTTAGAGTTACTCTAAAACTGAAGTTCAGATGTTCAGAATCAGATGGTAATTTGAAAGAAAACAAAGAGAGAGTTTAGAGGGAGGACGTGGAAGAGAGTAGTGCCATAAATATAATGTCAAAAATAAATACAAATGGTTTCCTTGCCTCTGTCTCTTCCAGCTTGACCAGAGGTAACAGGTGAGAAACTACATTTCATGCAGAACACAAAGATCGGAAAAGAGGTGACAGAGGAACTAACAAGTGGGTAACACATCAGGAGAATGCAGAGGAAAGCAAAACAGAAGCACATAACTCAAATCCTGGCACCTGGTGAGAGAGACCCTGAAGACACAATGGGCTAAGCCTGAACATCGCCCTTGCACCTAATGCAGTTGGCTTTCCTGGTGGCAGTGGTCCAAGAAGGAACACACAGTTCTCAAATCCTTAAATCCACCATAGTGGTTTAGTCTGGAAGTTGTCCTTCCGCATGGTTGGCTACTACTGGAGGAGACTCCGGGTCTCAGATCACCTTACACAGAAACTGTCTAACAGAAACTTACTCTCTGAGGAGTTCTAGGGATAGGCGAAGCCAAGTCCAGATTCCTGCCACAAGTTCTGGGTTTAATGTCAGAGACAGATAGAAGGAGGGCAAAGGGCCTGGCAGAGTCCCGCCGAGTTAAGCAGGAGGGACTTGGAGCTGTAAAGACTTTCGTGGTTAGTTGACCACAGCTGCAAGGAGAAAGTACCATGTGGATTACTGCAGGTATTTAGAGCAGAGCTCCTAGCTCAAGAGCAGGCGATTACCTGCTTTGAAAACTCTCATTTGTATGCCATGGAAGTTAGTGGTGGTAGGGCCAAGGGCTCTGAGCGCAGGTCAGTTTCCTGGAGCCTCTCACATAGCATAGGGGACTTCACGGTAGCCCAAGATTACAACGTGCTGACATTAGCACAGTGCTTGCCAATAGTCCCTTGGCTATTTCCTTCTGGTACAAAACTCCATATTCAGTCTGTTTCTCTCACTCTCTGAATGCAGGCAATACCTTTAGGGTTGAATATTTTTCACACACACTTAAATGTACACATAAGGGACTCTGTAAAGCCAGTAAGAGCATATCCAGTCCTCAAGTTTCTTGGGGCTTGAAGAAAACACTTGTAGCAAAAAAGCTAACCCACTAGACAAGATACAGCTCAAATACAGACAAAATGCCTTTGACTGGTCTAACCCTCATAGCAACAGATGATGCCAACAGAGAGGGACTTATTCTGGACTTCAGTTATGAGCTACTGGCCAAAACCCAGAACCTGGCTGATTATTGTGTTAAAGAATCAAAATACTTATATTTATGGTTGTGAGCCTAGCCTTTAACAGCTGAGGGTGGATCGGGGTCCAGGGGAGTCTGCTCAAACTATTGCACTAACCAAGGACAATACAATAGTAAACATCGAACCCCTACTCTGATCTACCCAACTGACAGGACATTCTCCACAGTTATGTGGAGATCGGGGACTGACTTTGATATGAAATCTGGTGCTCCATATTTGACCACCTCCCTTTGGTGGGGAGGCCTGGTGGCACTCAAAGAAAGAATAAGCAGGCTACCAAGATGAGACTTGATAGCCTATGACTATATAGTGGGAGAGGAGGTCCCCCTCAGTCATAGACCTAAGGGAGGGGAATAGGGTGAAAGTGGGAGGGAGGGAGGAATGGGAGGATACAAGTGATGGGATAACAATTGAGTTGTAATCTGAATAAATGAATTACATTTTTAAAAAAAGAATCAAAATACTTTGTTTTCTTCTACTTTATATTTATCTTTCCTTACTTATAAAATATTTTAAATCTTTACTGTATTCTATTCTTCTCAATTTAAAGTTCTCCTTTATATTGTAATTCAAGTTTTAAATCATGTTGCTTTTAGAAATTTTAATTATTTCTCTCCCCTGCTTCCTTTTTCTTCCTCAAAGGCCCCCCAAAATTCCCTTCTTTAATTTCCTTCAAATCGATGTCCTCTTTGTGCACTAATTGTTACATACATACATACATGCATACATGCATACATGCATGCATACATACATTATATATATATATATATATATTCACAAATTCAACCTGCTTAGCCAGTATAATGTAACCTATATGTATGCTTTCAGGAATGGCTGTTTAGTATTGATTAATTAATTTATGTGCTCTTCTTAGTAAGACAATTTATCCCATAATTTGCCTATAGTTCTGTGCCTGACTTACAACCCAGGACAGCCACTCCTGGTCAGATCCCTGGTTTTTTTGCCTATGTTGGCATGTTGATGTTTTGTTCAGCTCATGTTCTGGCAGTCATTACTGTGAGAATTTAATTTTTCACCGTTTTAGTATTTTATATTTGTGATACTAACTTTGTGGATTTTTCTACTTTACTTTTTTTTCTGCTTTTCTGTCCAAGGCTATTGGTTAGTTTTATTCTGTTTCTATATCTGATTTCTATTTCCCGTTAGAGGTTTTTGTTTTCCTCATCTCTAAACAATCCTGTAAATTAATCTTCAATTAATTTAAAAAGAGAAGAAAGGTCACTAAGATCTTCATCTCTCATTTCAAACAATACCCTATTCCAAATGAATCAAAGACCTGAAATGCTACAGGCTGAAATTCAATCAAAGTGCCTTGGGAAACAAGGCTCCTGAGTATTTAACCAATTTTAATGTTGGCAGTTTGAAATTGCCATTGATTATATATCTGTGTGTGTGCCTTTAAATAATAGGAAACACGGAGACACTGTTGGATACAACTCTCTACTATATGGAGCATATTTGATGACATCTGTCTCTGGTCACCTTTCAAAGACGTTTATAAAGTGAGCATGTGGGAAGGTAGATTCTGTAAAAGTAACTTTTATTCTCCTGACTAAATAGTTGTCTTGGAGGCTTACTGCCTCCTTCTGCTAACTCAGACTAGTCCAAGAAGCTTCTAGCCTCTATACAATCTAATCTGGGCCTAGAATGTTTTGAGCCTCTGAGAGTTACTGCTGAAGAGCTTACTTGTTCTTTCTGAGCTCTGGGCTGGCTGGTTCAACTCAGCTGTTCTGGCTCAAACTCTTCCCAGCTGACTTGTTTAATCTGGCTTCTCTCTTCGCCTCTGGATTGCTCTGCTTGGCCTCACATTAACTCAGTAATCTTCTGGCTTCTCATTTTCTGGCTCATTCAGTCTTCACCTGAGTTCTCTCTCTGTGTTCCATCTCTCTATTACTGTCCTGGTAAAACTGACTCCTCCCTCTGTAAAACTGCCTTGTAAGTAGCTTCCTTTTCCTCTCTCTTCTTGTGAGAGTTAGGCATATCCTATTCTTATCCTCTAAATCTTCTCTGATTAATCACCATTTCTGCCACTCAATTAGACATCACTTTCAAACATGGATGCTTCCTTCTACAAATTAACTTTACCTTCATTTGGTATTAAAGGTATGTATCACTACACCTGGACCTAGGCTTTTCTTTGCTTAATATTTGCTCTATACCAGGCAGGCCTTGAACTCAGACAGTCTGTCTCCTAGACTAAAAGTGTGTTTGTATTCTAGTTGGATCATACAGACCTAGAAAATCTTTGGATGTGATCTCCTGCTAGAACAGCCATGTTCTGAGTTAACATTCCTCTTTAAGACTCTATGTCTTCCTCTGTTGTAAATTTAGTATAGCAGAATTTTTTGTTAATTTACTTCTTAAAGATTCTCTATCTTACTGGGCATGGTTGCACAAATCTTTAATCCCAGCACACAGGGAGGTAGAGACAGGTGTTTAGTTGTGTGTTCCAGGCCAGCCTGATCTTCAAAATTAACCCAGGACAGCTACACAGAGAAACCCTGTCTTGAAAAATGTCTGTATGGCAAAGACAATATCCTCATTGCTCAGAAGTTTATTGGGTATGTTATAAGTTATCCTACAGTATTGAGAATTTCCCCATATTTGCCTTTTCTCCCTGTGACACAAACTGTAGATGAAGAGGAATCACTTGGCCAACATGTCTATCCTGCTCATGTGACTTTGGGGACCAGGAGAAACAACAAATGGGCAAATAAAGTTTATGTTTCTTATTAGCAATGTCCCTATCACTAATGAAGTATGAGTAATGAAGATTTTTTTAAGCTTCTACCACTAAATAGAAAGCAAGGAAAACTAACTGAGCTTGTAGGCATGACTATGACTAAATCCTAAACTTTATGTAGGCCTTTAAAAATTTTTATTTCATTTATAAAATGTTTTATCAGAACAACTACAATGAATTATATCTATTGAAATATGCCAAAAGTCTTTAAAATATTTATTAGTGCTTTAATTTGTACTAAATGTTTTGATCATATTCGGTACCCCCAAATCATTCTCAGATCTAAGTCCCTTTCTTACCAATATAAATTTATGTCTCTTAAAAAATACTCATGAATGGTTTATGCAACCCAAATATTCTTGGCCATGTGATCTTCCACTTAAGCATAAACAGCCCACCAGGGGGTACACTGTTAAAAAAATGGACTCTCCTTCTCCTCATATAATAAGTTGTAAATAGCTTTTAGATTAGAGATAGAACTGCGTGTCCACTTCCTTTCTCCACACTGGTATTTGGCCCCAACTTTAGTTTGTATATATCTTATGTATAATATCAGAAAATCTGTGAGGTGCAGCTCCCAATATGAGCAGAAGAAACCATGTCCTTGTGGTCATCTCTAGCCTTTGAGCCTTACTCTCCCTCCCTCTCTCTCTCTCTCTCTCTCTCTCTCTCTCTCTCTCTCTCTCTCTCTCTCTGTCTCTCTCTCTCTCTCTCTGTTTGTCTGCAGTGATCCTCCACATTGGAGGTGGAGCATTTTCCATTTATGGTTAGCCTTCAGTAGTCTCTTGTGGTCTGTGTCTTGTCTAGATGTTAGTCTTTGTGATAATCATCATGTACTACAAATAGAAGTTTTCAATGAAGGTTCAAATATGCATTTACCTATGAGTTTCTCAATAAATCACTAAGAGTTGGCTTAATACTATGTTTCCTTATCCTAATAATCATTATAGGTTCTTTCAAGGACTTATGACCTGCCTAGCCATAGGTTCTTGGCAAGAAAATAGTGTTAGTTACAGGTGTGGTCTTGCACAGTGGAATTTAAATCAAATCCGAAAGTTATTGATTACACCATGTTGTCTGTCCACTATTGCACTAGTGGTTAAGTATTACAAGGGCAATCATTTTGTATCTCACAAAATACACAGATGAGTAAGATTAATGATTACTTCTTCCCCTGTAGTAATGAATAAAGCACCTTCCAGTACTGTGAAAGCAAGCCAATATAGATGAAGCTCCCAAGTTAGTACCAGCATTAATTCTCTGTATTCTATGATTCAGGCATCTGGTTATGGAGGCTCAGGATTATTTGGTCTATCCTGCGTCCTATATGTTTTCATTTGAAAATTTTTTTATTACTCTGAAGTGATGTGTTGGAAAACTGATACATATGTAAATCAATAAACAATATCCAACACAAATAGATTAATAACAGAAACCACAAGACCCTCACATTTTATTCAGAAAAGCACATTTTCTATAGAATCCAATAACCCTTCAAAATAAAAGTCCTAGAGAAACTATGCAGAGGACACATCTCAACATAATAAAAGCAGTTAACGTTTTTCCATTCTGTAGACTCTTTTCATTCAAATGATGGTGTCTTTTATTGAAAATCAAGAACAAGATAAAACTCTCCCTTCCCTTCCCCCACTCTACTTAGTCATGGATGTCTTAGAGCAGCATAACCCCAAGTTAAAGCATTAGTGGGCATACAAATAGGAATGGAAGATATCAAAAATACCCTTATATTTAGATGACGTGATTCACGAAAGACACTAATGGCTCCACTAGAAAATTCCATCATATTATAACCTCATTCAACAAAGTTGCAGGATATGAAACTAATACATGGAAATTGTAGCCTTTCTATATGCAAATGACCAATACATATGAAGATGTTTTTATTTTTAATTTGTATGTGATTTTGTTCTCCATTAGTTAATTAATCACTTTATATCTGATCGCAGCCCTCCCTTCTCTTAATCCCCTCCCCCCCCCATCCTCCCTGCTCCTCAGAGAATGGAGAGGTTCCCCATGGGTATCTATTTGCTTTATTTTTAATTATGTTCATGTGTGAATATAATTGTATGTATATAGTAACTGCAGTAAGGAGAAGGAAGTGTCAGATACTTTGGTAATGGAGTTATAGGTGATTATGCACCAACTGGTACGGATGCTGGGAACCATATTTCAGATCTTCTGGAAGAACAGCCAGCAGCAAGCAATCTTCACTACTTGAGCTACCTCTCTAGCCTCTCCATCCAGTTCTTCAGAAAAAGAAATACTGGTTATCTACTCTGATGCAAGAGTTGTCCCCATAATTAAATAATTTTTAAAAATTTGAACTTTATCATCTATCACAGTGTTATTTGTGTGATCTGAGAATTCAGGAACTGAATGACTAGTGACGCTATCCTGGTCAAGATCACTTCATATGTGTCTCGTTAAAAAGTAGATGTCCCTCAACCTAACAATAAAAAAAAAAAAAGAAAATGTGGTACATTTACACACTGATTACTTGGCTGTTAAAATAAATAACATTATGAAATCTGCAAGGTTTGCCTGCCAAGCCCTTTTAAAACACAACCAGCAGCCAAAGAGCAGTAAACTGAACCCTGCCCCCTGCTCTTCACTTTTTGGATGGTAATTCTGCCTGCTTTCCAAGAGGCCTGCTAGCACCAGAGACTAAGAAAGAAACCCCACCTTCTCCAATCCTCTGCTTTCCAAGTTCCTCTAAAGCATACCTAACAGCATTAAACTGCACACTGTCCCCTGTGCTTCATTGTCTGTTCCACAACTCTTACAGAGGACACCTTGCACTATGTACAACCAAGTAAGACCCTGACCCAAGGCCTTGCATGTCAACTCCCTTAAAACATACCCAACAGCCTTGAACTGCTACCCTTCCCCTGAAGACCATTCTCTGGCCCAGAACTCTGCTTTGCTTTCTTGGCGACCACTCTGGCACCATGGATACCAGACCAATCTGGTACTATAAACCCCAGAGACAAGACAATGTTAGCATCCAGAGACCACACAAGTCCCCCACACACACTGCGCAGAAACAAAAACAAACAAAAACAAACCACAGAGGAAATAAACTACTGGGCCTGAAGTCTCTTGAATCACCAGAAGCCGTTGGCCACTCAGGCCAGAAGACAGGAAACAGAATGGGGGGGGGGCTAGAGATACAAAAACACCCACCTACCTAACGTATAATAAGTATAAAGCCTGGATAGCTAAAAGGCAGCATAAGGACACAATCAACAAGAGCCAGAGCAATATAGCATCACCAGACCCAGTGATAGCACTGAATATCCTAATATACCTGAAGAGCAAGAAAATGACTTTTAAGAGGAAATAAAGAAATACAGGAAAATGCAATCAAGCAGGTGCAGGAAATGAATAAAAATGTTTAAGACCTAAAAATGGAAATATAAGCAATAAATAAATCACAAGCTGAGGTACTCCTGGAGATGAAAAAGCTAAGTAAGAGAACAGAAATGACAGACACAAGTATCAACAACAGAATACAAGAGATGGAAGAAAGAATCTCAGGAACATAAGATACAATAGAACAAATCAACACATCAGTCAAAGAAAATGTTAAATAAAAAAAACTTCCTGACACAACACAACCAAGAAATCTGAGACACTATAAAAAGACCTAGCCTAAGAATAATAGGAAGAAGGAGAAAACCCCCAACTCCTAGGCCCAGAAAACTTTTTCAAGAAAATCATAAAATAAAATGTCTATAACCTAAAGGAAGAGATGCCTATAAACATACAAAAGGCCAACAAAGCACCACAAATATTGGACCAAAAAAGAAAATTTGCTGCCATATAATAATCTAAACACTAAATGTACTGAAAAAAGAAACAATATTAAAATATGCAAGGAAAAAAGGGCCAAGTAACATCAAAGCAGACCTATTAGAATTATACCCAGTTTGTTAACAGAGACTCCCAAAACCAAAATGGCCTGGCCATATGTCTTGCAGTCTCTAAGATATGACAGGTGCCAGCCCAAAAAACATTTCAATCACTATAGAGGGAGAAAACAATATGTTCCATGTGAAAACCACATTTAAACAATATCTATCCACAAATCCAGCCCTACAGAAGATAATAGGTGGAAAACTCCAACCCAAAGAGGCTAACTACATCTAAAAAAACATACAAAGTAAATAATTTCAAACCAGCAAAACCAAAAGAAGGGAAACAACACACACACACACACACACACACACACACACACACATACACACACACACACACACACACTAATCAACATCAATTTTTTTAAAAAAATCAGACAAACAGGAATTAACAATCATTGCTTGTTGATATATTTCAAACTCAATGGACTCAATTCCCCAATAAAAGATCCAAACTAACAAAATGGATAAGAAAACAGGGTTCATTACTCTGCTGTATACAAGAAACACACCTCAACATCAAAGATAGACATTACCTCAGAGTAAAGGGCTGAAAAGGGATTTTCCAAGCAAACAGACCCAAGAAGCAAGCTGAAGTAGCCATTCTAACACCTAATAGTATAGATTTTCAATCAAAATTTATCCAAAGAAATGGAGAAGAACACATCATACTCATCAAAAGAAAAAAATCCATGAAGATGACATCTCAATTATGACTAACTATACTCCAAGTACTAGGGAACCTACATTTGTAAAAGAAATATTTCTAAACCATAAATGACCACTGGACCCTACATATTAAGAGCAGAAGACTTCCACACCCTACTCCCCCCAATGGACAAGTCATCTAGACAGAAAGTAAACTAAGAAGTCATAGAACTAACATGCTTCATGACTCAAATGAACCTAACAGATATCTCAGAACATTGTACCCAAACACAAAAGAATGTACCTTTTCTTCTAAGTACTTCCCAGAACCATCTCGAAAATTGACCATATACCTGATCACAAAGCAAATCTCAGCAGACACAAGAAAATTGAAATAGCTGCCTGTATCTTATCAAACCATCATGGATTAAAGTTGTACTTCAATAACAAGAAAAACAACAAAAAGCCTATAAACTCATGAAAACTGGACAACTCAATGACCACTGGGTCACAGAAGAAAATTTTAAAATGTAATTAAAGACTTTCTAGTGTTAAATGAAAATAAATACATGACATACTCAAACCTATGGAACTCAATGAAAGCAATGCTAAGTGCACTAAGTGCCTTCTTAAAGAAACTGAAGAGATCACATACTAGCAAGTTAAAAACACACCTGAAAGCTCTAGAACAAAAAGAAGCAAACACAGCCAACAGAAGTAGATGGGAGGAAACAATCAATCTCAGGGCTGAAATAAATAAATTTCTACAAAGATAACAATACAAAGAATCAATGAAACCAAGAGTTGGTTCTTTTAGAAAATCAATAAGATAGACAAATTCTTAGCCCAACTAACTAAAAGGCAGAGAGATGTTATCTAAATTAACAAAATCAGAAATAAAAAGGAAGACATAATTTTACAAACTGAGGAAATCCAAAGTGTTATTAGGTCTTACTCAAAAATCATATACTACACAAAATTGGAAAATCTAAATGAAATGTACAATTTTCTTGATAGATAACACTTACCAAAGTTAAGTCAAGCTCACATAAATAATCTTAATATATCTATAGCTCCTAAGAAAATAGAAGCAGTAATTAAAAGACTCAAACCAAAAATGCTTTACAAAGGAGAGCTAATACCAACTCTCCTCAAATTATTCTACAAAACAGAAACAGAAGAAATATTGCCAAATTCATTTTTATGAGGATACTGTCACCCTGATACCTAAACTACCACACAAAAGAGAATTTCAAACTAATCTCCCTAATGAATGTTGATATAAAAATACTCTCAAATGGAATCCAAAAACATCATTCACCATAATCAAATAGGTTTTCTCCCAGGGATGCAGGGATGGTTCAGCAAACAAAAACCCATCAATGAAATCCACCATATAAACAAACTGAAAGAAAAAAAAAATTCATGATCATCTCATTAGAAGCTAAAAGAGCCTTTGACAAAATCCAACACCCTTTCATGTTCAAATTATTAGAGAGATCTTTTATACAAGGCACACAGCTAAACACAATAAAGGTAATATACAGCAAGCACGATAGCCAACATCAAATTAAATGGAGAGAAATTGAAAGCAACCCACTAAAATCAGGGACAAGACAAGGCTGCTCATTCTCTCTATATCTAGTCAATATAGAACCTGAAGTTTTAGCTAGAGAAATAAGACAACTAAAGAAGATCAAAGGAACAGATATTGTAGAAGAAAGAACTCAAAAATTGCTGTTCACAGGTAATATGATAATATTCATAAGTGACTATCAAAATTCTACCAGAAAACTGCTAGAGCTGATAAACACCTTAAACATAGTGGCTGGATAAAATGTAACTAAAAGGAGGACAAAAAGAAAAAAAATCAATAGCCCTTGTATACAATCGATAAACTAGCTGAGAAAGAAGTTAGGGAAACAACAACCTTCACAGTGGTCACCAAATAATATAAAATATCTTAGTGTGATTCTAACTAAGCAAGTCAAAGAACTGTATGACAGGACCATCAAATCTTTAAGGAAAGAAATGAAAAGATTACTAAGTACACTGTCCTTCACTGGTAGACAAGAGCCAAGCATAATTATCAGAGAGGAGATGGAGGAGGGCAAACTATGGTTGGAGTAAATTATGTGAGAGAAGAAGAAATTTTTAAAAACCAAATAACAAAAAGAGAGAGAGAGAGAGCGCGCAGTCATTAGTGGGCCTCCATATGGCTTGCATATAAATGTGTATTTTTAGAAAAAAACAGAACTTTGGTGTTTGTTAAATGGTTATGTTTCCAAATTCACAAATTAATATTTATGCTTATATTCATAGCATCAGAATATGATTCAGGAATGTAAACATTGTTCGGTTGGCATCTCTGTTTTCCCTTCCCCTCCCCCACATGGTCTGTTAAATCCCACTGCTTTCTCCAAACCTGCCCTCTAGAAGGATAGCAGGAAAGCCTCTGCATTCTTGGCATTCCTGAGGATGCACAAACCCCCTCCCCTGGAGCCACTGGCTCCCCAGGTCCAGCAGGTGGCAGACAAGTCATCTCCCTTCACATGCAATCCTTAAACACCATAGTTGGTGTGCAACTTCCTCTGGCCTCATGCCCTGAGGCTACTGAACTTGCCCAGGAGCTTCAGATCCCAAATAAACCTGCCCTTTTTATACTTTTAATCTGCCTTCAATTGGCTTGTTTCATCAGCGGAGAAAAACCCATCAATCAAGTGAGATAATTTTTGAGTGCTTGTGAGAGCACACCAAGAAAACGAGGCAAGAATCTTGTGAAGTCAGTTTCCTCAAACCACAGAATTGTTCTTGGAATCCTTTTTCTTTTTCCCAGGTATAGTGGACAGAATTGAGTTTACGTTAGACTATTCACTAGTGCTTATTGTTAGTATTCAATTAAAATTTGAAGCTACCCTTTTATGCCTCTCTGAAAACAGACATGTTTTGCCACATGTGGCTTGTCCTTGTGATTATACACAACTTGAGTTCATGAGGACTTTACTCAGCTGACTTCTCTTAGTCCTTGGGATATAAATTGTCTGATTTTCTGAATAAATTTGACTGTCACATTGGACTTTTTAGTACAGCTCATTTGTCTGGTCCATTCTCCCAGGTACCACTGCCTCTAAAGCAGAGGCATTATAGCTTTTCCCTTTCTTAACCTTAGTTGAGAAACATTTATTTGAGGAAGGTAATGGCTAATGCAGAGTCTCAAAACTGTTAAAAGTGCAGAGAACCAGCAATTATGAGAGATAAGTCATAGATGAAACATCTCTGTCATCACTCCCCCCAAGGCTCAGAGAGCGTTCAAGGAGAGGGGTAGAAAGAACGTATCTTTGGAAGAGATGAATTCTGTGAGTCTGACCTCTATGATAACATGGATATTGCATATATTAACTCATACCTGCTCTAATTGCCCACATATGACCTCTGAAAAATCACATCAAGCAAAATGTTAAAGTGGATCAAGCAGGAACTCCCTGGTCCTCTCACGTTATCAAAGTAGCTACTATTAGAGGAGTGCTGCTGAGGGTGGGAAGTCACTCTTTTTAGGTAACATGGCCACACATGCTACAGTGGATGGACACACGCCCATGAGTATATGAGCATCACTAATTAAACTCAAAGAATTTTTTGTTTTTCAAGACAGGGTCTCTCTGTGTGTAGCCTTGGCTGTCCTGGACTCGCTTTTGTAGACCAGGCTGGCCTCGAACTCACAGCGATCTGCCTGCCTCTGCCTCCCGAGTGCGCTCGGATCAAAGGCGTGCGCCACCACGCCCAGCCTCAAAGAACTATTAATAATATTATTAATAGTACAGAGGAGAAGTTGGGAGGAATATGGGTTATAGGGGTAGGATATTAGGAATATTAGAAAGAGGTGCTGGTAAATATATATGATTTGTGTGCATTGTACAAACATGTGAAATTTACAAAGAATAAAAGTTATTTAAAAAGAAAAAGAAAAAAATTCCGGTATGGAGTGGAGAGGGGCTCTCAGTTACTCACCCTTACCCGAGGAGCTAATGGCGATTAATGAATACAGTGGGAGGAAAACCCACTGTTCTTTGGAAGGGACCATTACCACGTTGACTATGTCCCAAGAATGGTCATACATAAGCACACATGTGGACACCACCAATTTGACTTAGTGTGCTATAAACTAAAATGGCATGGCGTTTGTAGGGGTATGGGAGTGAGACATGTTGGAAAGAGATGAGGTAAGGACATGAGGGAGGAAATGAGTGACGTATACAACCAAGATACATATATGAAATTTTACATTGAGGAAAAATATATAAACAAAAGCAACATGCCAGAACTTAAAGCAAAGCCAAAAACTTGAGTCAAAATAAGTGTTAAGAATTAATACGGTTCAGTGTCTAAAGTGTCAGAATAACTAGGCAAGTCAATGATATAATGATACATAAATTATCTAAATTACTAATAGTGGCATGGAAAGCACCAGGCCTTGCAGTTGCATTAAAAATAAAACAGTAGTAATATTTGCAAAGTTTTAATAATGAGTAACCGTACGTATAGTTTAACAGACAAAAAATGAGTTTAAAGGTATTTCAAAATATTTATATCAGAAAATATTATCTTACAATTCCTTGTAAAATTATTGATTAACTAACCTTCTAAGAGAATAATTCAGAATTTAAACACCATAGATGTGTTATTTTTAAGAACTGAAAGGCAAAAAGATACATTAGAAAATAATATAGATTATAATAAACACAAAGAACACATGAAATTGAAGTAACAAGAAAGATGATAACAATGCAAATAATCACAGAGAAACTTGCAGTTTAATTAAACAATCTAACTAAGACAAGATTTTAATAAAGAATTTAACCCAACAGTTACTGAACATGTCTTATACTGCACCTTGTAGACTAATAACCTGAAAGTTTCCACCTTTGTTAAATTAAAGTTAATCTTGAAAAGTGCTGCAATCCAGCACATTGGTTCTATAGTAATAATGACACTAAATAGGTATCAGGGATTGTTGGGAAACTTCAGAGAATTTCCTGTTTCTTGTATCCTGGAACAAGGAATTATATAATTGGGTAGAGACATGTGTAAGTGCATATAGCAACAATGGGGTATTTTAAAAGTTATACTACTATGGTGGAGAAGGACAGAGCAGAGAGAACTGTGGATACCTTAATACATCTATGTTCTAGAAATGATGGCATATTTTATGTGACATGGACTTCTGAGTCATTTCCATATTATTTCTGTACAACTCTTTGTATCACATCTCATTGGCATCTTAACTATCTACCAAGGCCTGCCTGTTTTAGTATTGTCATGAGTCATAGGTCACCTTTAAACACTACGTAAATGTTTTATGTCCTCAGATGAGAGGAGGAGATGAGAGCCATTCCTAAGCTTTTCTAACTCTGAACTTTTGATGGCTGGTTCAACTCAGCTGTTCTCATCTAAACTCCTCTCCAAGTTGACTGATTCTAATTGGCCTCCCTAGGCTTCTGACTGAATTGTTCACTCTGGCCCAAACTAATTTTGACAATATGTTTTAATCTTCTGTATCTTTCTCATTCTCTAGCTTCTTCTGTCTACACCTATGTCTAGTTTTTTTCTCTCTGCAGCCTGTCTCTGCAAAACTGTCCTGGTAAGAAACTCACAGTAAAAAATAAAAAAATAATAAAAATAAAAAACTTGCTTTCTCTCCCTGTGCTCTCTCAACTACCTTCTGTTTCCTGTCATGTCAAATCATTCTCTGATTTGTCACTTTGTCTGTGGTAAATGTTATTTTTATTTCCTCAGACGATGGAATGATATGAGAGCTCCACCCAAGCTTTATAAATACATGGCTTGGGTTACCTATCCCTAGGTATAGGCCTGTAATCTTCTAAGCCCTGTACAATCTAATTTTCTGCAAGACCAAACCTTGAAAGCTTGAGCTTTTAGTCTCCATCTGATAACGTAGGCTTAGAATGTTTACAGCCTCCAAGACTTACTGTGGAATAAGCTCAACATTTCTTGTTATTTATGAACTCTTGTGGGCTGGTTGAACTTAACTATTCTGGCCCGAAACTCTTTTCCAAGATGGCTAGTTCAAACTAGCGTCTCCTCACTTCACACTGAATTGCTCTTTTTGGAGAACTGTCTCTGTACAAACTCAACTGCACCAAACTGCATCAAAATATACTATACTCCTGAACTCATCTGTACTGTTGCCTGGAACTCTCTTGCTCCCTGTGCCTCTCTTAAATAGCTTCTATTTCCTGTCTGGTGTCATGAGAGTTGGGTGCACCCTATCTCTGACTCGTTCTTTCAAATCTTTCTGATGCTTCATTTTGTCTACCACTCAACTAAATGTGATTCTTTGGAATTATAGGTGTGTTCTAAATTATAGCCAGGGGGATTAAAGGTAGGTACTAAATCCCATCTAGAGGAATTAAAGATATGCACTAAGGGTGTGTCTATATTCTAGCTGATCACATAGACCTAGGCCTTTAAACGTGATCCTTTGCCAGACCAGCCATGTTCCTGGATTAAAATTCCTCTGCATCTCCCCTCCCCCTTTCAGTTTAAACTATTACAACAGTTTTCAATCCTATAATCTTAACAATCTGGATGTCCTTATGACAATCCCTTGATGTGATGGTCCTAATCCCATAAATTTAACAGTCCAAATGTCTTTATGGAGATCCATTGAAGTGATCTTTCATAACAGCAGTCTTGATCATCTGTCATTCAACAAAAGTCTATTTCAGCATCTCGGTTTTTCAGTCTGCCAGTCTGGTGAACAATTTGTCCTTCTTTAGGTAATTTGTTGAGCTATCCCCATGCAGGAGGGAATCCGCTTTCTGTATCTTTTGTGCTGCTGTCTTTCGGGGTCTCTTCCTTCTTTGTGCCATACCTTTCTATGGGAGATTGTTTTACTCAGATCAGATCTTTATTGATTTTGGCAGATCCCATTATTTCTCATCACCTATGGCAACATGGGTAACTTTCTTCCCTAGTGCAACGCATTCCCTGCTTTCCATTCAGATGTTAAAATGTTTTTAAAGTATACAGGCTGTTCTAATTCAGTACTTTTTTTTCTATGCTCCAGTGTATTTCAACTAATCTTATTCTTCCCTTCTGTTTAGCAAGGCCTAATTAGATTTTTATGAACCCAAAAGTAGGCACTCTTACTACATGCCCAGCTCCATGCTGGCATACTGGTCTTCTTACCCATTTAAACACAGAAACAATCATGTCAGTTTACGTAATATGTCAATACATAGAATCACTTAAATACATATCCATTTTCTGAGATGGAAGGTACATTAATCTGAGCTCCCATTGCTATGATATCTTCCCCATAGTTTTATGGACATATCTGACACATAAGGCTTTAATTTTCCTATTTTACCTTCTGATCTGACAAATTTAATTTGTCTAACACTATGTTTTACTTGAGATAATGTTCCAATACTTACAAACTATGTAGATTCCTTCTGAAGGAGCCAATGTGGGCTCCAAGATCTCATGAGATTATAGTTACATCAATTTTTGTACCATTTAATTTTAAGTTTTGTCTCTGTTCATTGATAAAAGTTTTGGGGAAAAAAGCTTGTCTTCCAGTACTTTCAAATACTCCTGTTCTTTCTATTAGAGCTGCTTTGCCTTTAACATAGGGAAACAGAAAAATCTGAACAATCCTATCTCTATCTTTAAGCTGTATAGTTTTCCTATGCAATCCATAATCCCAATCTCTCCTTTGAAGTCTTCATCTATAATTCTTGACTGCATAATCAATCCTTGAGATGTTAGGCTACTTCTTCCTAAAACCATTCCTACTATCTTTTATGATGGAGGTCTATGACCTCTAGTGGATATTTTATAGGACTAAATTTTTGGTAATATGAGATTTTCACTTACAGCTAAATCTTGGGCAGTGCTTCCTTCTGTAGCATGCATTAGGTCTTCAATACCTAGTTTAGTATTCTGTAGTCACTATGTGAATTGTTGACAGAAAATGCCTGACGCCTGTTGTTTGTTGCTATGTTCAGCCTAAACAAATTAGGGAATTTCTTGTCTTTAAAGGATCATCTTGAAGGGGTTTCTCTTCAGTAAGGGATTACCTTGAATATCTCTTGCTGATTATTTTTCACTAACCTAATGCCTACCCTTACTACACCTTCTACAAATCCAAGAAGGCTGAGGTCTAGAGAAGTCTCTGGAAATGCTTTGTCTAGAAACCATTTTAAAATGGCCTCATCTCCCACAGTTAAAAGGGGGGGGCATTTTATATCTAGAATTATTGGCTACTGCTTGTCTAAATATATAGTCACTAGGGCCAATATCAATAGTAGTTCTAATCAATTCATCAATGGGTGCTAATTGAGCTTTTAAAATTCTAAGAACTTTATTTATACTCTGCATTTGCATTTTTGAAGGCTAAGGTTTCAATTAATAACCATCTCATATCTGGATATGATATTGCCCTGTCTAAAGCAGATGGTAAGCTATGCAAGAAATCAGTAAAAGTATCTCTAAGGCTTTGAATAATCTGTAAGAATGATATAGATCCTTTTCCTTGTTCCTCCACCTTATCCCAGGCTCTTAAAACAATAAAGTACATTGTATAATAATATTCATTAGAATCTATCTGCTTTCATAAATCAGCATATGGACCTTCACATAACAATTGATCTTTCCCTATGTTCACATCTTTAGAGCTATTGAATTATTCCATAATGGTAGTTTTTTTCTGACCATATGCAAGTCATTGTGATTGAGAACCAGCTTGCTTAGAGCTGCTGCTAAATCTTTCCAGTCTCATGGGACAACCCAGTTTTCATTAGCCCAGTAACTTAACATCTTTCTCACAAAGGGTGAGTGAATTGTATTACTTATTATTGATTCTTTAACATGTTTAAGATCTTGTATTTTAGCAGGAGTCCAAGTTAGTTGTTAAGTTTGTGAATTTTCACCATTTCCAGGCCTTTGTTCTAGGCTAACTGGGAAAGCTAGTGGGGGTGGACATTTTTCCTCAGTTTTATTAAGAGTTGGCTCTTTAGGTCCAATAGGCTGTCTATCTTGATTCATTAAGTACTATATATTCCTAATTAATCACTTCCTGTTCTTTTACCCTCTGTCTCATCTATCAATCTTTGTAATATCATAGCTAATTTTTCTTGCTGTGTAACTATTTTTTCTTGTTGTAAAGTTATTTTTCAATCTTTTTTAGAGGAAATATATAAAGATTGTAATTGAAAGTAAGTTAGGATCCCCAAGCAAAATAAAAGTGACAAAGAGAAAGCTAACAAGGACTTGAAAGCTTGACTTTTGTGAAGCAAGTGTTTTTTATTTCTCCTGCCATCTTCCATGGGCATGACATGCAGAGTTCTTTAGACTTAGGAAGCTTCCAAGCTTTCTGTCTTGGAGGAGTGCATTTTGAATCCCTTTATTGTGAGACTTCTAGCTTCCAGAACTGAGAAGTGAAGTGGGTCACTTCATATCTAGTACGCAGATATTCAGATGGCCATGGCCAGACTATATCCCCTTTTATAACTATATATATACCTGTATAATTATCTGTAGGGAAAATATATTCTTCACGTATATGAATAATATATAACGATATTCATAATATAATATAATAACATAATATAAAAATATATAAAATATTCATATGTTATAATGCTCCATATAGTTGTAAAATATTTTATATTGAAATATAGATGTGTATTTTATTGGTTCAATTTCCTAGAGAACAATAATAGATAAATTTTTAGAGCATTGTATTATGTGAGGTACAGTTTTTAAGAATATTCTGTTCCTGACCACAATATTATATTGGAAGCAGGCATGTCATCCAATGATTCTTAGACTTAGCAATCTTACTGTTGAGATTTACAACATTCCCCTTTTGTTGTTGTATTGAAATATCTTTATGAATTTAGCCAATGTAAATTAGGGCCCTGGTGCCATCTTGCCATAGTATGTATGCCTAGATTTAATATTAACTAAAACAAAATATGTATTTAAACATTTCAGACAGAGAACTCAATCAATTTCTTCCACTTCATTGTCTTTTATTGAAGAATGAATTTGTTTAATATAATTTGTAATCAAAAGTATATTTTATAAAGAATCAAATCTGAAGGCAAATTATGGCACCAATTACAGGTTGAACAATGTTTTTTTTTTTTAAAGCTAGTGAGTCAATCAGTAATTATAGGACTTACAGCACCATTAAGAGTGGAATGTCTCTCCAATAATCCACTAAATCATAATTTCTTAATATATTTCAGAGCTGATTGGGTACAGAGGAAACCCAACTAACCCTAGAATAAAGTAAAAATAGACGTCTCCAAAGAAAGCTGGAGAATGATCACAGGGTGAGGAATAATCAAACACAAACAAACAAATAAACATGCAAATCCAAAACAAGATCCTCTGCTAAAACACTTAACAGGTTACTGAAAGCTGATGTGGTGATATAAATTTTTCAATAGTTCATATATCAAACAATATGCATTGACTTAAACATTATTTCCTTACATTCAGGAGAAAACACTAAAGGCATGAATGGAAATCACAGAATACATTCATCAAGATGAAGACAAAGGAATAAAACAAGAGAATGTGTTTCCCCAGGCATGGCATGGCCATCCACATAGTGGCTATAGTCATATGCACAATGTCATGACCAGACAGCATGAGAAACAAACAAGTAGAATTCAGGAGTTAGGTCTGTAGGTTGATAGCAATGTCTTTTTTTGTTGTTGCTGCTATTTGCTCCTTTGTTTTACTTGTATTGAAAATAGAATTTTCATGTTAGAACAAAACAAACTGACTGAAGGAAAACAGCTCAAGCAAAGGCACAAGAAACAGATACAGATGCAGGGACACATGTGTTTGCAACCCAGGAATCCCACAAAAAAATATAACACAAACTGGAAGCCGTAATATATACACAAGGGATCTCACTCTAGCATGTCCTTATATCTCTGGTCCTTGTCTTCTCTATCAGAACAATTCAGAGTAAGCACAGAATACCGTGTAGAAGCTCTGCAGAGGGCATTGCAGAGTAGAGAAGACACGCCACCAAGGAATGAAAACATACAATGGCCAAAGAAACCACTGTGCTAATGTACATATTCAGAATATTTTATATTCTTGCTAAAATCTATATAACATTTTTCTTCAGGGACACATTCTCTGTAGATGGCCGACAGACACATTAGGACTGATGCATACAGGACAATGTACATCCTAGTACTATATGGCATAAGGTTCAAGGGTCCTGGAATGAGGTTTATATGGTTACCAACTGATGGTCTATCAAGTAGATTCAATTGCCACATCTCCTCTCCAGGACAAAAATATGCTCCATTTTAATGTAGACCATGCCCATGGATTTACAAGTTGCTGATATTAAGGGAGGAGTTAAGCTCTAATATGTTTCAAGCAGTTAATATATCCTTAGTCATCTAGCATGGGTCTGGCTAGGGAAATTATTTTAAACCTTTAATGTATGGGATAAAATGGGTCTAGATTCATGTCATCAGCCATATCTTGCCAATATTACTAGAACAGCTACCTCTGGGAATATGGAAGAAGGAATTACTGACTCGGAGCCTGATCTAGGGCAACAGAGAATGCCCACCATGCCAGAATCACCTCGAGTATACTAGATAAGAAATAGCAACTTATACATAAAGAAAGACAGAAAAGATTACAGAGAGATTGTATACAAAATGTAGAGAAAAGGAAAGAATTAGTAGCAGTAGGCAAGTGTCAAGCATGAAGAACTTTCCTGTGATCCATATACTGTTTCACCACAAACAAACGGTTTAGGAATTTGAAATCAAGGGATAACAGATTGGTGGTGCTGGAGCAAAGTCTCCCTGAGAATGTTATAATCTGTGAAGAACTTGCAATGATGAAAGGCAAATACTTTTTAACACTACAAAGACAGAAACCACTCAGAAGCTTAGAATTATATAAAGACTTCTATTTATTAAATATGACCAATATCTAAAAGGATTTCAGAGATAGATTATTTTGTAATTCCACAGGTATGATAAGAGTATGGAGATAAAGGCTATGATGATAGTTACTATGTATAGTACAATTTACCATATGCATCATCACATTCAATAAGTTATGTGAAATTGTTATTCCATTTAGCCAATAAGTAAACACATAAGTAAACTCTGTTAATTTGATCAAAGCTGTAACTTCAGTATCTATACCTATCATTGCATAATAAGTAATTCTATAACATTTTCTGTGAGGATATTTCTGAAGAAAATCCTCATGATATCCTCCATCCTTTGATGGCATTGTCAATGTAATAATAACAAAGTAGTGGAATTTCCAGTTAATAAATTATGCCAGTTGATAAATTCCATTTTGGACTACTTTAATTATTTCAGCTTAAATGTGAACAAATGCAAATAAAGTAACTTGTTCCAAAACCAATGTTTTAAACAAAATTTCTTTAACCATAAAAAACTTCTAAATAAAAGGAGATCATTACTCTATACTGCTACATATTATGTGTTTGCCTTACAAGTCACCTCTATGTTACTATTCAGTAAAAACATATTAGAAAGAAGTATGTGTTTGTAAGATTAATTATCACATTGCTACTGTTGACTGATATATTCATGGTAGAATTGTGCCTAATTATGTTATTTCAGTAACTACATTATTTAAGCTATCAAACATTTATAGAAAAGTATATTGAAATGATACATGATACAATGTAAACTCAGTTACCTTGGAGTATCAATAGCACCACCTTGGGGTGCTCAGTATTTCAGAAATCTTGTAATATACTTCAACATAAATTCTGTACTTCAAACACACTGTGGCAGTAACTAAATTGGAATACTTCAGAGTTTAGAAGCATGTCTTTAAAATTGTGATACTTCTATTGATGTGTATTTGTAGTAACAAAATTAAAGGAAATGGGAGAAGGATATTTGAGAATGAAAGTTAATATCAAATGAGATCATATGAGTCTAATGAAGAAAAGGATGATGGCAGCTCTATTCACATAAGACTTGTGATGAATGCATGCCTCAAGAAATTTTTTTTTTATGGTAAAAGCTTCAGGATTATATGATGTTGGCTCAAGGGACAACAATACTTAATGACTTGAGTTTAATCCTCAGGGTCATGTATGTGGTAGAAGTAAAAACAAAAAAAACTCCCTCAAGTAGTGTTTTGATTTTTGATGATGCTCTCTTTTGCAAGGGTAACTGCACAGATAGGTTTACTCATGGAGAGATATGCACACAAGTATGACAAAGATATACAGATGTGGATACACATAGAGATACGCACGTAAGTGTGACACACACATACAGACGTGCACACACAGAGATTGATATACAACTGTGTCACACACCTAAATATATGTAACTTAAAAGAATTTAAAACATGATTACAAGATATCAGAATTGTTCTTTATGTGCTATTACATTTTGATATGTATAGATAATCATAATCCGAAATACAAAATTTCAAGCATACTTGGCAAAGAAAATTCTAGACCACATTTGTGAGTAAAGAAGGTAGATATAAATTGTAATTTCGGATTATTAAATATAAAGTAAACCATGATAGAGAGCAAAATGTCAACATAATTAGAAATGTTCTATTTTCTAAAAGAAAAACTATTTTGTGAACAAAAGAATAACACTGAGGATCAATACTATATACTTTCATAACTTGGAGCAAAATGAGCACTTTGCAGTGTTATTTATCTGCTAACCACAATTAATTTTTTGTTTTAAAGTCATATTATTTAATATTTGAGAATATAATACAATTATATATCTTATTTTTTTCATTCTTTGAAATCCCGAGGAAAGAAGAAGTATTCAAATATAGTTTCTTATACAATAAAATTACTACAACTCCTACTGGTCAAAATGCAGAGAAACATGGACTATGGGGTACCATGACCCAGCTGATACATCTAACACAACTTCTACCTTTAAGGTTCAGGGAACAGCAAGGAAAAGAGGCAAAAATACTGTAAGAACCAGAAGACAAGCTGAAAGTTTTGTTATTCTATTTATGACAGGGAACCTGGACCCATGAACTCTGAAAAATATGGCCACCTAAACGAAATCAGAATAATGATAATACTAGTTGATATGTCACTATAGTTGGAGGAAGTGTCCTGAGGCCCCATCCTCTGATGAAGAGCTAATGGCAATAATGGCTTCTGAGAGGGATAATCAGCAATAATAATTGCTAAGAGGGATGATTCATCTGGCTGGTTATCCAATAATACATGGTCATACCTAAAAACATATACATTAAAAAGCACTAAATAGGTTCAGAAAGTTATTGTTGTGTATTTATTCATTTGTGTGTGTCTATCTGTGTCTATAGCAATAATAATTGAAGAAAAGGTAGCTATTAATTTGAAATTGAAGTAGAGACACGGGATTAGCAGGGAGGGGGTAGAAAACCATTTAAATACAGCACACAGACACAAAATTCAAACTATCCTAGAGTACACACAGCTATGGAATGAGATGAAATTAATTGTGGACATGCAGGGTTTTAAGCCTCATTAAGGAAAGGCATGATAATTACCAGTATTTCCCTTTACACAATGTTCAAGGCACTAATTTTACAAGTTCAAGCTTTGTCTTCACAGTTGTGTATATACTTTTAAAAAAAAGTTTTATTGATTTATTGAAGTAAATTCCTGATATCCTCAAAGATAGGACATGAGCATATCATCTTAGTTTAAAAACATTCAATTTTGAATTTTATACAAGCCTATGTCTATTGAAAACATTAAGGATTCAACAGATGTTTGCTAAATTTTAAATTTTATTCTAAGCTGGGCGTGGTCATGCACGCCTTTAATCCCAGCACTTGGGAGGCAAAGGCAGGAGAGTTTAAGAGCAGCCTGGTCTACAAAGCAAGTGAGTCCAACACAGTCAAGGCTACAAGTGGTACCTTGTCTTGAAAAAAATAAATAAATAAAAAAAAATAAAAAATATCCTATTATATTATTAGGGCCATGTAACATATGACTATGCAATATCATTACTTCTGGAGGTTGAGTACTTAGCCCTAAACAAAACATGCATATTGTCTCCTTCAAGGCTCAGGGAACATTGCTTCAGGAAGGAGAATAATAAATTTGAGAGTCAGAAGACAGAGAGAAAGCTTGTGAAATGCCATCTCTGTCAATACAGTCATAGCAATCAATCATGCATGGCTACCGTGAGTTTGCTCAAGAAAGGGACTGTCCACAGGTAGACAAAGATAGGGTAGACACTCAGGGATGCTCTCGCCTTCAATGCTGAATGACTTCCTCTGCATAGATTCAGGAACAAGTGGAGTAGGGAAGTCATTGCTTTAAATTATGTAGCCATTTGTAACCCCACCAGGAACCAGCCATAGTTCCACTGCATTGGTCACAAAGATGGCCCTGTAATTGGGTCATACAACTAAATCAGAAGTCGTAAATCTGGGACTGAGTCTGGCGGAAAGGAGGAAGAATTAATAGGTGTGAGCGGGTGATAACGAGGGTGGAGGGATGGAGTAAGAGACTATATTACGTAAAATTAGGAAATTATTACAGACTTAAATGAAAAATACCAGAAAAAAAAAAAAAAGAAAGAAAAATTTACCTGAGATTTTTTCCGGTGCTCTAGAAGACTGTTAAACCCAGCATCTAGAAGATAAAAGTGGGAGAATTAAGAGTTCAAGACCATCCTCAACTGCGTAGTGACTTCCAGGTCTTCCTGGAGTACATGATACTCTTTCTCAAAAGACTAAAGAAGGTTCAGACACCTGAGTATGGACCAACCAAACATGACTTTTCTTTGCAAAACATAAAGCATTTCTGACAAGCAGACGAGTATATCTTACGGAAAAATTCTCAAACAAATAAAAAGAAAAGGTTGGCCAATGTCAAATTAATCTACGTAGTACATAAAACAAAGATTGAAAGTTTAGTTTGTCAGCAAGGTTTAACAGAGAAGAAATGCACACATGGATCTTGCACCCCCCCACAGGAAACTCCTGCATAATTCAACTGTCTCTACACTGTCTGTAAACTAAAAGTCTCTAAACTGATCACAGAGCTCCATTGCATTAAACTCAGCACTCTATGTTTTCATTAAAACCATCATAATTCTGAGTGCAACCCCTCTACAACAATGCTTCCATTTACAAGAGGAATAGAAGGAAATGCACAGCTAAGAATAAAAATCTTAGATCAATAAGGTAAAATATGCATGAGGTATAGAAAAGGGAGCCATGTTTTATCATTGAATACTGAAGCATGCCCACGATCCTACATAAACATAAAAAGGGTAATAAAAGGGAGTGCTCATTAGGAGACATCTTCATCAGCATTAGAGCAGATGGTGTCCGCCTGGCAAATCTAATCTTAACACTGAAGTGGTGGACGTAAAGAACAGCAGTATTACAATGAGACTTTCATCATCGTGCGGTTCAAAACTAAAACCAGGGCTGATTCTTTCTTGGCTATTCTAATAAAAGTTGTCCCCACAATGGTTTCTAAAACGTTTGAGGAAGTGAGGATTCAGCTATGTTTTCCAGTCTAGGAATATAGACTTAGGGCATTCTCAGGCAAAATGACAATGTCAAATGAATACTCCTAAAAAACTATACCTGAACCACAGGTGAAGTTTTTATTCACTTGTTTACTTATATATCCACGCAGCACAAATTTATTATGTACTTAGTATGAGCTACACATTGTTCTAGATACTGAAGATATAAAAATGAGTATAATGTTTCATGTTCTCAAAGTATTAAATCTTGCAGTGATATACAAATAGATGATCAAATGAATGCTACAGAGCCTTGGGGTGCCCTGAGGGGGGGGGCTAATTCTGCTTTGAATTAAATGACTTTTTGAAAAGCTCTTTCTAATTAATGAAAATTATATTTCCTATATCCCTAGGATCCTTCATGTATATCTAGACAGAAATGAGGAGATGAATACTAATATTTAATTACCAAAATGGATAATTCAATAAAAATGTATGGCATATACAAATGTTTTCTGAGAGATAATATAAAAGAAAATGTATAATGTGGACAAAAGTGATAAGATCTCATCGAACAGAAAAATAAAACATTGATGGCAAAATATCTGCTAGTACTGGATAGAGAGATTGCCTAGCAGTCTGAAGTAACTAATTACTCTTGTAGTAGACCTAGGTTCAGTTCCCAGAACCCACAGGCTCACAGCAGCTTACCACCACATTTCTCAGGATCTAATTCCTTCTCCCAGGATCCACAGACACCTATACCCACATGCTTTCAATATACTCACGAAAGTAAAATTTTAAAATAAATAAAACATTTAAAAGAATATACTATTAAAATTCATGAAAACAACTTAGATGTTTATCAACTGATGAGTGGACAATGAAAATGATGGAACTGTGGTACCTATGCCCAGTAGAATTTCATTCAGCTGTAAAGGACAATGACCTTTCAGGTAAACTGACAGAACCAGAAATCACTCAAATAAATAAGCTCAACCCTAAGAAGAAAGACAAAAAACACATCTTCTCACTCACATGGATGCAGATATTACATATTTAGATCTGTATGTTTAATTAGATGTACCTGTAAAATTCAAAATTAATTGGAAGAAATGGAAAAAAGATCTTAAACAGGGAACAATGACAGAATATAGATAATATAAAAGAAGAATAAAAGAAACTAAAGTTTAATGAAAGAATGGAAAATAGTGAGGAAGAGATGAGAGAGTGACAAGCAAAACTAAGGATGTGTAAGACATGTGGAAATCTTGTATTTTATAAGCTTCCTGTGTATGTATTATCATAAATTTTGAATTATTAATTTATTTTATTATTAAGGAGTTACACTACATGGTGAAATGTTCTTTCTGTAAGCCATAGGTTGCCACATAAAAATCCCAGCAGCAGGTATGGGATCACTTCCCTTTGAGTTGTTGATTAGAGGTGTCCCACAGACCCCTAAAATAATATGAGATATAAGAGTATTTCTTGCTTGCACTCATGCACTAAAGCTGTAGCTTCAAATAAGTGTAGATAGTGGAGAGTGGGGTCTGACTTTCACACGAACTCTGGTGCCTCATATTTGACCATATCCCCTGGATGGGGAGACCTGGTGGCTCTCAGAGGAAGGATAACAGGCTACCAAGAAGAGACTTGATACCTTATGAGCATATAAAGGGGGAGGAAGTTCCCCCCCCAGTCACAGTCATAGGGGAGGGGAGTAAGGGGAAAATGGGAGGAAAGGAAGAATGGGAGGATACAAGGGATAGGATAACCATTGAGATATAACAAGAATAAATTACTAAATTATTAAAAAAGAAAAAAAGAGAAATGTGTGGTGATTGGTGACTGTCCTTTAAGGCCAGATATCTTTTCTGAACTCTTAGTTGGGTCCTTCCTCAGACTCCTTCTCTGCCCTCAGTCTTTCTTATAAGTCCAAAATACTGGTAGCAGGCTGACACGAACACAGTAGCCTCACAAGGTCACCTGCCTGTATGGTAGCAATCCCATTGGTCAGTGATTTGTTAAGGTAAAGCATTGAGGAACTCCCTCAATTTGACTTTGTGGTGGTGCCCTCTAATTCATATTGTTTAGTTACTTGTAGCTCTCGGGTGCTCTCAAGGAAAAGCAAGTGTTTCTTAGGTTATCTGTCTGTTGTCAGTTTGTTACTGAGAGACATTCTCCTTCTGCTTTGCATATCTTAATCAGAAAAATAATTCAAACATTTTGTTAAATAGTCATTAAAATGTGATTAGTGATTTACCAGTCCTCTAAGTTTCTTCAAAAGTTGGGCAAAGTTTTATTAGACAGAAAAATTTATTATTTTTTTTTACTTGAGTAAACATTGGTTTCCTTGAGCCAAATATAAAATATGCACTATTCTATCAGGGTCCAACTTTGTTTTAAAAATAACTATGGCCATATCTTGGAGCTATCTGTAGATGGAATAGTCTCCTCCATTTATTTCTTTGGGGCTATAATAAAAATGATGCATTAGTATTCTGACATTTTTAAAACTCATACACCTCTTTCATCAGTGAGATTGTATGCATGTATATACCTATTATAGAAATTATATAAAAGTGGTATGTTCTGTTCAAAGGTTTGGAAGGAAGATAAAAAGAACCCTGCTGTTTTGGCTTTCTATCTCTCAAAACTCCAAAGAAGCTCAGGAGCTCGGCTAATAATCTGTGGATTTTGAAAGTAAAAAATCATCTACTCCAGATTGTTAGTGGGAATTTCTAGAAGTTATGCCCAAGACTCCTTTGTAAAAATTTCTTATTCAGATAATCATAATGTTTTAAAGATCTTGTAGAATGTAAAAGATCTCTAAAAACTGCACACAATTATTTTAATTTGGCTCAATAGAATTGATTAAATTAAAGGAACTATGTGTGTAAACACTTAGAAAATAATAATCACATTATAAAGTAAACACTTCATTGAACTTACAAAAATTCTTACAGCAGAGAAATTCTCCATTATTTTCTTCAATTAACTTTAATTTATTACATATAGTTTTCCAAATTTAATTTAAAATTTTAAAATATTAGTGTATGTGGTGGTACTCAACAATTAAAATAGCACAAATTATAATTTTCAAGTTTTCAGTTATAATACTGCAATGCTTTTATACACAATATATAAAAATAAATATTTGAAGGCAGGATGCACCTACAATGGAGAGAAATGTGTGATAGTCTAGAAGCAGTCTGTCAGATGCCTTGGGCTGGCTGGCTGAAGACTGGATGCCCTGACAATGGAGAGGAACTTGTGACTGTCCAGACAGTCAGCTCTCCGTCCTGTCAATACTTTTGGAAGTTGCTTGCCTGCACTTTTATTAGGTACTTTTTCCTTCTGGGGTCTCTGATGGGGTTGAAGACTAGATAGCCACAGTATTATAAGTTTAGTTAAAAATTTTTAGACATTAGGATAAGAATCCCTAGCATAGGATAGAGGAATAATTTCTTAAACATTGTTAACTACAAATGGACTGGTCCTTGCAAATGTTGACTTAATGGATAATTCTTATTTTGTTGTATACAGTTTATTTTATTAAATAGAAAGGGGGAGATTAAGGAAACATAAATCTGTTTTTGTTATGATCCCCAATGTGTGAAGAGGAATGGTCTTGTGAGAACAGGTGAGGTTAATCCACTAGAAGACCAACCACTCCATGTGGGAGCTTGATTGTTGCCAGCTGAAAAGATCCATGATAGACTCTGGGAGGACATATATAAAAGAGCCCAAAACTGGAGGTGGCACCTTTGGAGACTTGGGATAGTTTTGGCTGTTCATCTCTCCACTTTGAGAGGCTCCTAGAGAGAACCGCTCGAGGGAAGGCTCTGGGGCTCCAGCTCCTGCTGAGGTTCCAAGTCCTGGTTACTCCAGGTTCCAGCAGAAGAAATCCTGATGGCAATGCCAGAAGAATCTTTCCTCAGAACTGATATCCTTATGGTCTTGTTATTCTTTAATCCTCTTTTCCTACTGCTTTGGTTAGTTGGATTATAAGGGACGTATGCTCGGTTAAATAAGTTCGTAATAAAATATACTGGTTAAGAAAACTGAACCTGCAAATATTTGCTTTAAAATAACTGTAAGAAGTCATATTTTAAATTTACAATTTAAAAAATACAAAAAGCTTAGAATAATTGACAATATAATAATCAGAACTATATAAATATTTTAAAAACTGTAATTATTAAAGAGGTACAATATCTAGCCATTTAGTACTCATAGGTTGTATTGGCTTATTATTTATTGTAATTGATTTAAAATAAGTAATTACTGACTCACAGGAGGCTTAGAAGTTCAAGTCCGTCAACCTCATACTCTTAGCCTTTTCAGCTAATTATTTGGATTTCTCTTTCAAAGCACGGCAATAAGATTAGTTTTTCTGGCTTAGAGAGATTTTTATTTCCAATCATAACAAGATGCAAGATGCTTAATGTCTGAAATAAATTGTTAGCTATGAAATATGGGAAACTATTATCTAGGTGATGAATATGACATTATATAAATGCCATAGGGAAAGAAGCCTGTCAAAGAGATTGCTGACCCAGAAGAATTGAAATCAGGAGCTATAAGGAAAGAAACAAGTAGCACATAACGATGTGGAGAGAAAACCCTACGTTAGACCGTTCCCTTGCAAGCACATGTGTGAGAGAATTACGCTCATTTTATTAAGACAGAGATCTTATGTAGACAGCCACAGATGCCCTGAAATATGCATGTAGGAGTAATAGCATCTTTATCGGTTACTTTTATGTTTCAGTGATAAATACTCCAGCCAAAAGAAAGGAAGGGAGGGAGGAAGGAAGGAAGGAAGGAAGGAAGGAAGGAAGGGTGGAAGCAAGGAAGGAGGGAATGAGGGAAGAAAGGAAGGAAAGGAAAGGAAGGGGAGGGAAAAGG
>OU015743.1:9968894-9986638 GCA_907169655.1 Acomys percivali | reverse complement strand
CTCTCTCTCTCTCTCTCTCTCTCTCTCCCTCCCTCCCTCTCCTTCTCCCCCAGTCTCTCTCTTCTCTCTCTCTCTCTCCCTCCCTCTCCTTCTCCCCCAGTCTCTCTCTGTGTCTCTGTCTCTGTCTCTGTCTCTGTCTCTGTCTCTCTCTCTCTCTCTCTCTCTCTCTCTCTCTCTCTCTTTCTCTCTCTCTCTCTCAAGTACACATGCACAAACTCACATAGGTACACTCCATGTATAAAGTATCCAAGGTGATATAGTGGTATGAAAACTTACATGATTTTAGCAGTAAATTACAAAGGAGATAATAATTGAAACTTAAATTACTTTTTTATTTTGACATACAACACTTGGTTGATATGAACAAACTTAGAAGGTGTTATTGTGAAAAATTACCTCCCACACCCGTTTCCCACACTAGGTCTTGTTCCAAAGAGGTTTCACTGCTTTCGTCTTTGTCCTTGGACATCAACATTTAGGGGAATGGAACTTCTGTCAGACAACCATTTTAACTTATTCGCCTCATTTAAATGAGCACAATTTTATATATTCACATATATGAACATTGGAAAGAAACATTTAATGCTTCCACATTACCACATCAAAAGTTACTTACTGTGCTTTATTTTTGTATCACTATGCACATTGCCTTCACTTCTGGTTTTCCCTTGTTATTTAATACTTAATTGAAGTTAATTTTAAAAAAATTAATATAAATTAGATTTCAAGTCTTTTAGTGAATGCTGCCTTTAATTGATACAAGTTTTCACACAGGATTTCTCTCTTGCAAATGCGTCCATTCTACTAATCAGAACCTTTAGAAGTACACTAGAGAGTATGACAAATTACTTTCTCTCCAAATAAGTATACACTATAATAACTACTGGCTATTTTATTATTTTAATGCCTATAGAAAATTATCACTATTAGAATTTTTCTACAATAACAAAAATTATATATATATATATGTGTGTGTGTATGTATGTATGTATATATATATGTATGTATGTATGTATGTAAATATATATATGTATGTATGTATGTATATATATGTATGTATGTATAAAGCTCTTCAAGAATTTTGTTTCTTATTAAATGCTCCTGTCCTCCCAGCACTCTGAGTTTCATCTCTTTAACACGGCCTCTGAAGACTCTTTAGTTAATGTGTATTTGAAGTATCATCCTCCTCACAATGAACTGTGCTGAAAAGTACCATCAAGCCCTCAGCACTGAAAGAAATCAATCTAGTGATGGTAAATGGTCTGCGGTCTCACAGGGATAGACTCATCTGTTAAAACTTTAAAGCCATACAAATCAAATATCCCTTCCTTTTGTAGAGTGCTTTATGTGGAATTAATGTATTTTAACCCACATGACACTAGCCTTTTCTATTCTTGTAACATGCACAGAAAACTGATTCCTTTAGGTGCTGTGAAATTTGCCATTTCAGATCAATTTTGCTGTTTGCATTGATCATTGTGGCTAAACACTGAGACCTGTATCAATAACTGAACAGTTATCTAATTTGATTTGTTGTTTTGCTACTGATGTATAGCCACAATTAGCTGAGCATGCCAATAATTTTCAAAATATTTTAACATATAGACTTAAAAATGTGTTAGAAATTGCCTGTAATTATATTAAAAATAGCTGTAATATAAATAAACCTAATGAAGCCCATCTAACACTAGATAGAAGCATATGGACACAAAAACACCTCTGAGGCTGGCAGAACACAACAGGATTTTGTTAAAGACATTTATAGATATTGTATCAAAAGTGATAACTTCCCAGTTCTCAGAAAAGTCTATACATTGCTGTGATCTTTTCTCACTTCTTTTTATTGCCCAAACCAAACCAAGTTCTTAGAAACATTAAGACATAGTTACCAAAAGTATAAGGATAGGTTTAGAAAATGTCCCAAATCGCTTCCTCAAGACCCAGCTATTCCACTCCTTGGAATATACCCAGAAGATGCACTACCACACAACAGGGACATATGCTCAACTATGTTCATAGCAGCCTTATTCATAATAGCCAGAACATGGAAACAGCCTATGTGTCCCTCAGTAGAAGAATGGATAAAGAAACTGTGGTACATTTACACTATGGAATACTACTCAGCTATTAAAAACAAGAAATTTCCAAAATTTGTGGACAAATGGATTGAACTAGAAATTATCATAATGAGTGAGTTCACCCAGAAGCAAAAAGAGTCAAATGGTATATACTCACTTATATCGAGACACTAGTCCAAGGGGTCAGAGGGGAGGACATCCTATTGAGACTTTAGGGGTGAGAAGCCTGGGAGAATGAGGAAATAGAAGGATCCAGAGGGTCCTGGAAAACTACAGGCAGGTCTGGGCCCTGGTGTCCTCCTCAAACTATGGCACCAGCCAAGGAAAATATAGGCAGTAAACTTCGAACCCCTACCCAGTCTAGCCGATGGACAGAACATTCTCTGCCGTTAAGTGGAGAAGGAGATCTGACTTTCACACAAACTTTGGTGCCCCATAATGGACCATGTCCCTTGGATGGGGAGGCCTGGTGGCACTCAGAGGAAAGATAATAAGTCACCAAGAAGAGACTTGATACCCTAGGAGCATATACAGGGGGAAGAGGTCCCCCTCAGTCACAGACATAGGTGAAGGTAGTAGAGGGGGAAGCGGGAAGGAGGAAAGAAAGGGAGGATACAAGGGATGGGCTAACAATTGAGATGTAATATGAATAAATTAATAAAAAATTTTAAAAAAATAGAAAATGTCCCAAATCATTACTATTCATATTCTGTATAAATAAGAATTAGAAGATTGTTATACTCTATTTAAAAGCTGTGTATGCTTCACAGTTAATAACTAAACTTAGCATTGTAATACATTATCTGTGACATTCAAGACATATCATAAAATAACAGAAACCCATGCATACACAGAAATGTCTCTATTTGTCAGAAAAAACAAAAATGTAAAAATAGTGATAACATAACCAAAATAAGTAAGTGCAAAGATGGAATATTCTACCAAGCTAGTGAGAATAATTGTGCTGAAATGATGTAATCTCTTCCCATAAGTACAAAAGTCGTGTTTGCTTAGCTTGTTCCATCATATCCTACTTTTAAAAAGAAAAATATGTCTGCTATTCTCTGAACCTGTAAAGTTATTCCTCATTTTGTATTAGAATTCACAGTAAGATAAATACGCTTTAAAATAACATAGTTGACATAGTTTCTTGGGTAACAATGTTGTATTTCAGATAATCCTGGAGGAGAATTCCTGGGATTTGTTAGCATTAATAAAGTTGGAACAAAGCTCTGTAGAAACACGAGCATGTGAGCATGTTTTCTGTTCCACTTCTAAGCATAGACAAGCAAAAAGGCAGCTCTCCGTGCAATCCAAGTACACACAATTGTGTGACAATTGTAATGTGTTAGCTATTCTCATCAGTGTTTTTTTTTTTTTTTTTTGCTTTTTTAGCTACTTGATAAAACATCTAAAGAATGTGATAGTTTGTCTTTTGGAAACACAATAACTAAGAAGCAGGCCCTCAAAATCATCAACAAAAGGCTGGGAAAATTCATCTGAGAATCAAATACAGGAGCTATGCTCTTCTGCCTCTGTGAATGGTTTCTTGGAAAGAGAGGATATAAAGTGATGTATCTCTCTAATGGCAGCATCTCTGAATTATCCCTCTTACATTTATTTGCCCTAGAGCAATTCAAAGCTGTGCTCATCGTTGGTATATGATTTGGTTCTAGCTAACACTGGCATGAAAGGACATTACTCTGAATGAATATGAAACAGTACTAGGATTCTTTATTTGGCCAAGTTAAGAAACTAAAAATTCAAGTTAGTCAACGAAAGTACACTTTGGTGTTTAGTAATAATCTGTTGATAATTCTGATCTATAGATTAATGCATCTCTTTCCTTCCACCTAGAGAAGCTTCTCTTTGCAGTGGATGATAATTAACACAAGAGACTCACAACTGGCCAAGGTATATAAAATAAGACTGTAGAGTGGTCATCTCTAAATGGGACATATACAGAACATACCCTTCTTCTAAGGCTCTTACGTGGTCATTACAGAAGAGGAGACAGTGGATGACCACAGTCAAGGAAGTGGTGTATGTGAACTCAGCAGTGGTGAAAGCAAGCAGAAGACTTGTCCCAGCTAAAACCAGCCCTGATCCCATCATGCAAAGCGGAGTTGGACAGGAGATCCCAGCTCTAGTTACAACAGTTGTTAGCCAATAGAGGGAGAATAGGTTGTTTTTTTTTTTTTTAAAGAGTGTAGCCCCCGGTATATCACCACACCCCACTAGAAGACCATACATATGAGAGTATTTGAGAATACAAAATTAATCTTGATGGACAAAAAGAGAGAGACAGAGTTAGGTAGTTGGGTGGGGGAGGGGATTTGGGAGCATTGAGAAATGGTGTGAATATGAAGAAACACATTGTGAAATTCACAAGGTGCTAATAAAGATAAGAGGTAAACATGTTATTTATTGTGTATAACTTTCCTATGATTTATTTTCAGCCTTGAGGCTATGATATTATTAAGAGTATAGTGTTGGGAAATGCTGTTTTTCATGTCAACATGATAATTCTTTACATAGACCTACGACAGTTACCTTACTTACTTGTCTCATCTCAGTTATATAGTTTGCTGACGTTTTCTGCTATGAACATATTGATTATCATAGAGTAATTGCTGTTGTGTATATCATATTTTATTTAGGATGTTAGGATGTGAATTCATATGCATGAACATTTATAATTACTAGTTAGGATGCATATTTTTAAATTTTATGATTTATCGTTTGACATTGTACATAATTTAAATGAGAAATACTTTTACACATTGCAGTTTTAAACGCATACTTTTTCCATTTTGTACAATCTAGTACATTCTCAAATAGTGACATTATTCTTCTGGATTTCCAATGGCTATAATTTTCATACTGTTCTTTTTCATTTGAGTGAAAAGTACCTATATGATAATTGTGTAAAATGATGCTAAGTATTTAATAAATCCTTATTTTAGAAGGTTAAAGAGTTTTGCTTATAGGATAAATATTTAAGCATATGAATTAAAGATAGCTCTAGCTCTACAAGGCTGTTCCTTGCTTATTTTATTTCTACCACTAAAGTCTGCATAGTGGGAACAATTTTTTCTATGTTCGTTGTTTTAATTCTTTACATCAAAAATTTGTCTACTGGTTACTGGATTTGATAATACTGGACAAATTAATGAAGTAATTAATTGTTGGATTTCTCCCAGGTATTTATAATTTATAAGTAAATTCTACCCTTATTTACCTGAGTGTCTGTAGGTAGAGATTATATTAATGGAAAAAACTGAAGTTTTAAAAAAAATTTCTAATTATGGATATTAAAATTTATTTTTCTAAAGTACAGGAAATTGTGAAATGAATTATTTACTTTGGGTGAGAGCGAGAGAGATATTTTAGGTTGGGATTAGCTTGTGCATGGTAAGGCATCTCAGTGTGCTCTGGTTGTCAGTGTTCCAGGAGTCTCCCCCTGAGCAGCCTGTCATCAGCCAAACCAACAAGGCGTGGTTACTAGGAAACTGCTATGTTGGGATGGTTGTAACTGTTATGAAGAGGAATTCTAAGGACAGTTTACATGTCTGTGAGAAACATTTGGTCAATAATCTAGAGTCTTGAATAAAGTTACAGGCTCCAATCTGTTATCCATTACATACAACTTTAAGCCCTGCTTAGAGTAATAAATGGCTGACCCTGGCATTTGAATTTCTGTCTGAGCCACTGGGACAGTAAGAAAAATTGATGTTTTAAATAACATCTATTTGTTTTTTATTGTATTTGTATGAGTATTTGTCTGTCTGTATGTTTATGTGATACATATGTGGACGGGGCCCGCAGAAGCCAAATGTTATTTGATCCTCTGGAATTGGAGTTGCAAATAGTTCTGAGCCACTATGTCCACTGAAAAAGCAGTAAATATTCTTAACTATAGATTCATATCTCCAGGCTTCTGAATAAATTTGTAATGGCTGGGCTGGAGAGATGGCTCAGTGGTTAAGAGCACTGACTGGTCTTCCAAAGGACCTGGGTTCAATTCCCAGCACCCACATGCAGCTCACAACGGTATGTAACTCAAAGATGTGACGCCTTTCACACAGACATATATGCAGGCAAAACACCAATGTACGTAGAATAAAAAAAAAATGTAATGGCTACCTTTGTTACATAGATTACAAAAATGTTTAAAAATGGACCATATGATAAATGTCTTGAACCTAAATTACAATAAAAAAGAATCAAATATGAATTAAAATTGCCTCATAATATTGTAATTTTAAAGATATTTTTGACAGTGAAATGGGTCATGGTTGATACAATAGATATAGCATGCATTATTATACATAGTTGTTTCCAAATTATTAATGGCCATATATTTTGCTTTTTCTGTGTCTGTTTCTGAGTCTGTCTCTGAGTCTGTATCTGTCTGTCTCTGTTTCTCTCTGTCTCTGTCTCTCTGTCTCTCCATCTCTCTCTCTCTCTCTCTATATATATATATATTTTTTTTTTTCACTTTATTTTCCTGAAACATAACCTTGCTATTAAGACAGTCTCAGACTAGGTATGTAGAAGTGAGCTCATTATTTTTCAGTTGGTTAAATATTTAAAATACAGAAAATAAATCTTGCAAAGTCAGGTTTTATTCAAGTGGAAGTAAATAGTAAAGCAGATTCTTCATGAGTGAGGCAATCCAGATGTGCAGTCCACCTTTCTTCCAAAGAGATTTAGACTTTTATTTGGGTGAAGGGAACTCAGGGGTAGTGGGGTAAATTCTTTCTCCTCCCAGTTGGTTTATTTAAAGATGGGAAGGCTGACTGGTGCATAGCCTATATCTGACTGTGCACATACGAGGAACACCTGCAGAAAACGAGCCCATGCCCATGAATAAAATCCATGTGTCTAATACCAAGAAGGAAGAACCAGGAAATAGGCACTACTCTCCAACATTTCGGACATGCTGGTTGAACTATATCCACCCAGGCCTCTCTTTCCCCTAGTATCTTTTTACCAAAAGGGCTAATTAATTCTGAATGCTTCTCATTCCAATATGTCAAGAGGTTATCTTCATGCTGTTAGGGGATTGGGTCAATGACAAATCTATCCCCTCCCACTGACAGGGAGAGATTTATGGCATCAGTCAGTGTTTCCCTGGAGAGTATCTATGTAAAAAGCCTATGGTAGAAAAATCCATACAGTGCTGGACTGGGTGTGGCTCTTAACACCAGGAAATAGCATATCACCTTAGTTACCTGTTCCCTATGTTTAGAATAGGTAACACACATAAAATAGGATTAGCAACGCTGAAATAAGGGTAGAGAAGAGTCTGTTTCAAGTTTCGTAAGGTCAGAGATGATGGACACAAGAAAGACATCCAGCCAAGGAACCGCTGCATGTGTTATGGGTATTGACAGACACCATGACATCCTGCACCTAAAATTTTCCTCCCCTCAGGGAGCACTTACTGCTTTATAAATTCTAGGACAGTTCTTATCAATCTTGTTATTTTCTGAATTTTCTGGTCCCCTTGATTACTCTCAACTTCCTGAAGCTGATACATCTCCTGCTTCCCTTTAGAAGGCAATATTTCAGTTCAGAGGAAATAGCTTACAGTATGACATATAAAAAGAGTATCTCAGATGAAAGAGGAAATAGCTTACAGTATGATATATAAAAAAGAGTATCTCAGATGGAAGAAAACATTCATCAAGAAATAACAAATGAATAAGACCATAACATTCTAAAACACATACGAATGGAAACCAAACAAAGGAAAACATTGTTCCTTTTAATCTCCTTAGTTAAAAAAATAAAAGTGTGAAAAGTTTAAAAGCTCTCGGAGGGAGGCGAAGAGAGGACCCTGTCACAGATTTTTGAAGAGGCTGAAAAGACAATCAGAAAATACTTAGTAATACAATTTCAATAGACTTGTTCCTTTATTTAGCCAGGACAATTGTGAGAATTAGTCACACACAAATGAAGCTCAGAATATATATGCAAATATAATTCTTTTCAGAATTTTCTCATACACAGACATACACACAAGTATACACAAACACACAGATCCACACATCCACACACAAACACACACTCACAGGCACAGACACGACCTTCTGGGAAAGTTAGAGTTGTTTTTATCAGTGTAGATAGAGGAACTTTTATACATGAAAATCAAATTTCAGTTGAACTTTTTTTTACATTTTAATCTGTAAAAAACACTTGGACATTGCATATATAATATATGCATTAAACATTTTACTTTTAAGTGCTGGAGATTGCATTCAAGTCCTAAAAGGCAAGCAGTCTATCATTACAAATAAGGTAAACACCCTTTTAAAAATTTAATGTGGGGGTTGAAAAGATGCTTTAGCAGTTATGATCAAGTTCTGGCCACACAACTTTGGTTTGGTTCATAGAAGCCACATTGGGCAGCTTGTTGGAAGGGATAAAAGCCTATGGCAGCCTCTAGAGCCACATGAACTATCAAGAGCACAACACCTCATAGATGCATATAATTAAATATTAAAAAAATAAACTTAACAACCTATTTATTCATTAATTTGGTTTTTTTGTTATGAAATGGTCTTATTAAGTTGCCCTAGGTGTCACTGATTCCCTCTGAAGTCCTGACATACCTAAATTCATCCTGTATCCATCTCATTTAGAGCTAAGATTACTAGCTATGTCACCAGGTATAGTTCATATTATATTATTGATGCTGATTTTACTGGTATAAGAGCTAAATTACAGAATACAAGAGAAAAAGCTGAAACAAGAGGGAATAAACACAATGTAACTTCAATTAGAAATATCAATATAACTTTAAATTGTAATGTTGATGTATACGATCTCCCTTGTTTGTGGATAGGGAGATTCAACATAGTAAAAATGGCCATCTTACCACAAGCAATTTACAAATTCAGTGCAATCCCTATAAAAATACCTATACAACTTTTTAAAGACCTTGAAAGATCAATTCTCAACTTTAAATGAAAAAAAAAAAAAAACAGACTAGCTAAAACAAGCCTATATAATAAAAGGTACTCCAGAGGAATCTCCATCCCTGATTTCAAGCTGTACTACAGAGCAACAGTAATTAAAACAGCATGGTACTGGCATAGAAATAGTCAGGCTGATCAATGGAATTGAATCAAAGACCCAGAAATAATTCTATACACCTATGAACACTTGATTTTTGACAAAGAAGTCAAAGACATACAATGGAAAAATGATAGCATCTTCAATTAATGGTGCTAGTCTAACTGGATCTCTACATGTAGAAAAATGCAAGTAGATACATATTTATCACCATGCACAAAACTCAAGTACAAGTGGATATTAGCCCAACATAAAACCAGAGACACTAAGTCACTTAGAAGAAAAAGTGGGGAAGAGCCTGGGACACATAGGCACAGGAAACAACTTCCTGAACAGAACACCAACAGCCCAAACCTTAAGGTCAACAGTTAATAAATGGAACTTCATGAAACTGAAAACCTTCTGTAGGGCAAAGGACACTGTAAACAGAACAAAGTGACAGCCTACAGACTGGGAAAAGATCTTCACCTACCCTACTTCTGACAAAGTCTAATATCCAAAATATATAAAGAACTCAAGAAATTAAACAGCATCAAACCAAATAACCCATTAGAGAAATGGGGCTCAGAATTAAACAGAATTCTCAACAGAGGAATATGAAATGGCTGAGAGACACTTAAAGAAATGCTCAACATCCCTAATTATCAGATAAATGAACCTCAAAATGACTCTGAGATTCCCTCTTACTCCTATCCAAGTGGCTAAGATTAAAAAAAAAACCTCAGGTGACAGCACATGCTGGCAAAGATGTGGAGAAAGGGGAACACTCCTCTATTGCTGGTAGGAGTGCAAACTTGTACAACCACTTTAGAAATCAATCTGGAGCTTTCTCAGAAAACTGGGACTAGGATTACCTCAAGATCCATTCCTTGGCATATACCTGAAAGATGTTCCACCACACAAGGGCATTTGCTCAACTATTTTCATAGCAGCTTTATTCATAATAACCAGAATCTGGAAACGACTTATATGTCCCTCAGTTGAAATAGATAAAGAAACTGTGGTACATTTATACTGTGGAATACTCCTCAACTATTAAAAACAAGGAAATCTTGAAATATGTGGGCAAATGGGTGGAACTAATTCATCCTGAGTGAGATAACACAGAAAGACACATGTGGTATATACTCATTTTTAAGTGGATATTAGCCCAACATGGATGTCCTCTGAGACTCTTCACTCAGCAGGAAATGGGGACAGATTCTGCAGCTCACTATTGGACTCCAGGTGAGAGGGGTATAGAAGGATTAGGATATAGAAGAACCCAGAGAGTTCAGGAGCCCCACAAGGAGACCATCAAGGTTGGCGGATCTGGACTTGGGGGGGGGCACACAAACTGCTGTACCAGCCAATGACAATACATGCAGTAAACCTAGACCCCTGTTCAGATCTAGCCAATGGATAGCTCATTCTCCACAGTTGTGGAAGATATGATATGAACTCTGGTGCCACCTATTTGACAATTTTCCCATGGTGAGGAGGCACAGTGCACTCAGAAGAAGAAGAAGAAGCAAGCTGTCTGGATGAGACCTCAGATGGTAGGGGAAGAGGATCCCTTCTGTCACAGGTCTAGGGGAGGGGAATAGTGTGAAAAAGGGAGGGGGGAACAGGAAGATACAAGTGAGGGGATAACAAGCAGGATGTATTCTGAATAAATTATAATAAAAAAGAAAAAAGTATTTTATAAAGTTAGAAATTTAGAAACAAAAAGAATTTAATGTACTCATAGATAGTGTAATTATAAAATAAAATATCAATGCACCAAGAAAACACTTCTTTTTATCTATTAGTTAAATTTAATTAAATTTCTCAATTAAATACTGTGGTTTTTTGATATTTTTTATTTTTTTCTGTAGGTGCAATGTTAAATAATGAAATACTGTTTTGTGAATAATATGAAAGGTTTGTTTTTCTAGTTTAAAAGCAACTAACACAGAAATTTCTTTGTCATGAAACTCTGATAAAACATAAAAAAATCCCTGAAGAAATTACCCTATGTATTTAAATACTACCGCATGAATAAAAAAGTGTGTTGTTATCAAACATGAAAACCAGAAAAGGAAAACATATCTGAGCACAATATTTTTTAAACATTGCAAGGCAGAATAATTGTTTTATTGATCACAGACCAAAATCTTGGTATTCCTTTTGGTATGCTTCTGGAAGAAATTCCATAAACCCAAAGCAAGCAGGGAAAATTCTGAGTGTCAGAGTGTGCCTGCAATGTCCTGAAGTTCAACTACAAGATGAATGAAAAGGGTAGCAAGAGTGTCCACATAGGATGAAGAGTTCTTCATCAAATGCCAGTGTCATACGCTTGGATTTCCTAGACTCCGTAACAATTAGCTTAATAAACCTCTATTCTATGAATGAAAAAAAATAATATCCATATAGATTTGGGTCAAGTAGTGACATCAGATGGCATCTATAGTATAGAGAACAAAGGTATTTCAGTATCTTCTACAACATTAAACTACAGATCCGAACTCCCCATGGGGTTGCATAACTGAACTTGAGGGCCATGAAGACTTTGATGAAAGTTAGGAGTTTCTGTGTTGGCTCTGTTTTTTAACAATTAAACTTTATTATACAACCCAACTAGCTTACATGAGAAGGAAAAAAAGGTTAAAGGGACAAAAGAGTGAACCTTCCGGTATCCGTTCCACGGGATGAGTCCTTAGGTGTCTCTCTGGCCCGCGTGATAGTCCAGCCTGTTCGCTTTCTCCAAACGCGCTCCAAAACCCCTGGCTAAATCTGTTGTTTTTCTCTTCCCCACCTGCCTGAGTCACATGGGAAGGGCAGTCTCCTTCTCCCGTTGAGGGTCCATTAGGAAAACAATAGCCCAGGTGGGGTTCCCAGGTCTGCCTCCTGAATTCCAGGCCCAGGATGGCTCCACTCAGTCTATCACAAGGTATTTATGGGGTGCCCCAAGGGTAAAGCCCGCCAAGACTGCTTCCACTTGTGACAAAGCTTAATCTTTCCCACATTTCTGAATGCACAACAACCAAATGTCGAATCAAAATCAAGTATCTAACACATCTGAGGTGTTTCTCTAGCAGCACTAACTACAAATGTGTCTCATGTCTTAACTGCAACTTCGGTTCTGAATATAATATATGGACACTTTTCTTTTTTTTAAAACACATTTTTATTGAAAAATAAAATAATTCACATTACATCTCATTTGCTATCCCATCCCATGAATCCTCCCATTCCTCGCTCCCTCCCGCTTTCACCCTATTCCCCTTCCCTATGACTATGACTGAGGGGGACCTCCTCCCCCTGAATATGATGCTAGTGTATCAAGTCTCTTCTTGATAGTCTGCTATTCTTCCTCCATTTACACTATGGAATACTATTCAGCTATTAAAAACAAGAAATTTCCAAAATTTGTGGACAAATGGATTGAACTAGAAATTATCATAATGAGTGAGCTAACCCAGAAGCAGAGAGAGTCAAATGGTATATACTCACTTATAACTGGACACTAGCCCAAGGGGCAGGTCCCATGAAAGTCTTCACTTACCAGATAAGTGGGAGAGAGGGGAGGACATCCTATTGAGAATATGTGGACACTTTTCATTGCACGTGTGGCCATGCCAAATGAGTGATGACACAAATGTGCTCGGACTTGACACGGCCGTGTGGTGGGAGGTGGAGCACTGTCTCTACACACAAAGCTTTGTATGTGAGAGAAATGATCCTTTCATTATAAAAAGTAAAGAACTGAACATTTTCTTCCCATCATTCCTCAGCATGTACCAAACTAGTGTATGTTTAGATTATACTCTGTCAGAAGGTTTGATTTCTAAAATTGAAAATTGCTGTTTGATTTTCTGGCTTGAATTTCACAAGGTAATCATAAAGTAAAATTTGGCTTGAGGATAGGAAAATTTATATCTCTCTAAACAGACTTATGTCATATTGCACCTCTTACTTATAACAAATAGATTTCCAAGTATTCATAATGATAAATGAAAATATCAATTAACTATGAAATTTATTATAGATCTATCTCCAGAAATATTCTTTACCAGCTACAATTTGATTATGTAAGTAAAAAATAAGAAAAATCATCTCATTAGTGTACAAATTTCCTTGTATCTAAGGGAAGTAAATTTCTCATGGTTTATTTTGTAAATGTTTTATTTATGTACTTAAGTTATATACCTATATACTGTTGCAGTGTCTTGGTTTGAATTAGGATTCTTATGTCACTTCTTGGCTTGCACATCTGAATGCTTGGTCTGCAATTAGTGGAAGAGCTTTGGAATAGGTAGGAAGTTTGATGCTGTTGGAGAAAGTGTGTCATTGGGAATAGGCTTTGAGGTTTAAAAAGCCCATGCCAGGTCCAGTCTCGCTCTCTCTCCACCCCGATATTATGGACCTGATGTGAGTTCTCAGTTTCTGCACCATTACCCTGACTGTCTACCTGCCTCTATGCACCCCGTTATGATGATCATGGGCTAGCCTTCTGCAGCTTTACGCAAGCCCCCAGTTAAATGCTTTGTTTAAAAAATTATCTTGGTCATAGTGTCTCTTCATAGCAATAGAACAGTAATTAAAGGCACGCTTTGATTTTTATAGTGGTTGCACCAGTTTACATTCCTAAGAAAAATGGAAAAGTAGTCTGTCACCCATATTTATAACAGCATTTGTCATTATTCTGGCTGAAATTGGATGAAACATGAAAGTACTTCTAATTTACATTTCTCTCATGGCTAAAGATGTTGAAAAAAATACTAAAGGTTTCTTAGCTATTTTTATTTTACTTCTGAGAACCCTCTGTTTAGTTCAGTGCATCATTTCAAAAAGGTTTTTTCCCTCCTTTTAATACTCATTTTAAAGATATATTTATATTTTTAATATATAAACATTTTACCTACACATATGCATTTATGTCCTGTGTGTATCTGGTACCAAGAAAGGCTGAAGTGGGGCTGGACCCTTTAGAACTAGTCATAATGCTCAAATTAAGGTAAATACCCTCATGAACTTTGGCTTGTTGACTAAACACAGTTCCATGAACACTGAAATCTGTAGCTTTGGTTTTCAATTTGATAAAAGAATTTGAAAACCCACTGAAAATTGTGGGAAAATAATTTTTATTTGGTACATTTGTGACTCCATATTTAGTCACCATAAATGAGTTATAGTCCCCTTTTCAAATGAGAGTTCATGCTTTTGTAATCTGACATTAAATAAAGAAAGATGTGGCCATGAGTCATGTCTCTACTACACTTTTATAGGTCATGTTTCCCCAGAGGCAAATATTCCTGACTTCACAATCACACCTTATTCATGTCAATTTTTTTTTGGCAGTGTCTACATTTGTAAACACTATTATTGAGAATGAAGTGAACTAAATAATAATAAAAAAAAAAGAATTGAAATATCTGATTATCACCTGAACACCGCTCATGGAAGCAATGTCAAATACCAAATATCCTGTCTTACTTTTATAATGAAAATATTTTAAACTCTAGGGAAATACCGAGAAGTGTTCATTTCCTTTATTACTATTTGCTATCTTAGAACTTGATGAATTTGGAAGACTTTCCAAAGTTGGTACCACATAACCAGATTTTATGAGGATATTTTTTTCCTTTGGGGAATTATTTTGTAGTGCTGGACATCAAGACATTACACACAGATTCTCTGTTCCTCATCAGAATTCTCTAGTGTTTGTGTATTTAATACACAGCTCGAGGCAATTCTTCATGTAATGTGGTTCAGTCTTACAGACTTAAACTATTTTACTCTAGCTGCAATGTTCTTCCTCAGAGCACAAATGGCACCTTAGCTGAATTTTGTACTTCCCGGTCAGACAGCACAGATAACCTAGACACTGAATGCTCTCTAGCACCTGGTGTCTCTTTATATTCTCCATCAGTATCCCTTACAGGCTAGGCTCACAACCAAGATGTCAAAATTCCATCAACAGAACTAATGCTTTACCCCTTTTTGGGGTTTGTATTATAATTTGAATCTCTAGGGAGGAAAAAAATATGTTTCTTTACCTCTAAGTTGCTAATCGCTGAATAGAAATCAGTATAATAAATACACAACTCAGAATGTATTTAGTGACAGACAGGCCTGTAAGGCATTTCCATAATTAGTGTCCGATGGGGGAGGGTACACCCCATTGGCGGTGGGGCCATCCCTGTGCCTGGTTCTATAAAAAGTAGGCTAAGCAAGCCAGTAAGCAGCAACTTTGCACAGCCTCTGAATCACTCCTGCCCTCAGATTTCTGCCCTGCGTGAGTGCGTTCTCTCACTGCTTTTCATTATGAACTTGTGAATGAAATAAGTCTTTTCCTTCCCCCTCCAAAATAATATATTTAGCAATGAAATGAATTAATGAATTTTGTGAAATTATGCAGGAGATAAAAAGGTTTTAATGTGATTTTATTTTAATAAAGTTATTTGTGGGTTAGGTAATTTTAATGTGTCAATTCAAAATGTTCTAAAAATATTATTTTTTCTAAATACTTATATTTACAATGTAATGCCTCACTTGGAAAATTCCACTCCTGGCCCCCTGAAATAAGTTAATGTTGACTGTGGATACAATGGCCATATTGTTAAAATTCCTTTTAGAATGAAACCAATATTTGTATAATGAACAAATATTAATAAAAAACTAATCAATAAAAATGAAAAATAAAGCCATCCTAGCCTATATATGCTTTATAAGAAGCATAAGTAAATTCGTGTTTGAACTTTATACACATGCAAATATTTCAAAATGTGAATATTGTTAATTATGAATATTTTGCATCTGGGCCATTCAAATAAAGGATGTAATCATCCTGTTATTTTCATTTAGTTTAAGAAATATCTACATTACTTTTGTATTGTTCCATTGGGTTTCTCTCAGTTTTATTATATTATGAATTATTTGCTAAGATGTTGAGACTGATGGAAAATGTTCATCTCCTTGATATTGGTATTCAAAAACACTTCTATATTCCCATGTTCACTGTGGCATTATAGACAATAATGAGAGTACCAATAGCCTAAGTCTCCATCAACTGAGGAAATGGTAAAGCTAACACAGACACGTGCATTAGGGAAGAACAGCATAAGAAAGAATATGGTTTGGTGGTGTTTAATTTCTTGAGTTCTTTATATATTTTGGATATTAGACCCATATTTGACCACGTTCCCTGTATGGGGAGACCTGGTGGCACTCAGAGGAAGGATAGCAGGCTACCAAGAAGAGGCTTGATACCCTATGAGCATATACAGGGGGAGGAAGTCCCCCTCAGTCACAGTCATAGGGGAGGGGAGTAAGGGGAAAATGGAAGGGAGGCAGGAATGGGAGGATACAAGCGCTGGGATAATAACTGAGATGTAATATGAATAATATATATATATATATATATATATATATATATAGAGAGAGAGAGAGAGAGAGAGAGAGAGAGAATATGACAACACAGGAGGAAGAAGAGATCATCATGCTAAGTGACCATAGCCTAGTGCCACATGATATCATTTACATTGAGAGTATTCAAAGAACCTGATCACAAAATAGTTGAGAGTAGAACAGGAAGTGGAAAAGTGTTTGCCAGGCATGATCAGTGCTTACTAGGATATGGTTAAATAGGAAAAGACATGCTGGCATTCCATCACACAGTATGTTGACTATATGAATAATTTTGTGCTTTATACTTCGAAAAATGAGACTGTTTTGATACTCTCATCCTTACTATATAAAAACTGAAACATGTGTATACGTTTTTAGACTTCTATAAGCATTAATTAATATCTGTATGTACTAAACTTACGTAGTCCTCTGTTTTAAGTTTTATTATAACATTTTAAGTTTTTAAATCAACATTTTAAAATTAATATTTTAAGTTTGTATCAGTAAATCTATTAAAGGAGGAAAAATTTTATTAATTTGTTTGATAGTTCTGGAATGTTCATTGTACAAAGAAAAAACAAATGTCATTGAAAATAGAAAATAACTTGTACATTTTTATTTTAAAAAAACATTAATACATTTCAGAAAATTAGAGATTTATATGAACTTCGGCAAGAATTCAGAACTGAGTGTTACCATGGTAGTTTGCAACATCCTAGAAGAGATAGAAGTGATCACTATTAAGGGTGTGCTAATAATAAGCCTTGTTAGACTACACTCACTTTTTTGAGAGGTTTGCCAGGATGGAAAATCAGAGAAATGCATTAAACTAGATATGTGCCTATTTCAGTGTGATGCTTACAAGTCTCTCTGGCTATCCTCCTGGATGAGAAGGGGAAATACGAGTGGGATGATTACACAATTAGATGAACTTGTGTCTGATTGAACAACTACACTCAGAGGCTTCCAATTAATGGATCACACCAGTTTTGATGGGCATTATCTTTCATTCTGTGCCTCAAGACAGCACTTTATCCAGAAACTTAAATGAGGATCCTAATGAATATTGATGAGATTGCTGAATGATTTGAAGCTAGAATTGAAGGAAAATTAAACCAGAATCTCCAAAACGGGAGGAAAAAAATAAGGCATGTAAATGCCTGAACACACACACACACACACACACACACACACACACACACACACACACAC
>OU015743.1:9888928-9945675 GCA_907169655.1 Acomys percivali | reverse complement strand
TCTCTCTCTCTCTCTCTCTCTCTCTCTCTCTCTCTCTCTCTCTCTCTCTCTCTGTGTGTGTGTGTGTGTGTGTGTGTGTGTGTGTGTGTGTGTGTGTGAATGCAAGCTACATGTTTGCTGGCACCTCAAGAGGCCTAAAAATGGCAGATCTGCTGGAACTGGAGTTAAAATAGTTTAAAATACTAGACATTGGTGTTCAGATCTGGACTCCAGTCTTCTTGAAGAGCAGAAGGCTTCCTTAACCAATGATCCATGTCTTTAGCCTCTACTTAAACATACATACATACATACATACATACATACATACATACACAAACATATATAAAATGCAAATAAAATAATATTATTCTATTTTTCCAAATAATAAACTAATTGGTATTTGCTTTTTTCTGCATTCCTTTTCCTGTCTCCAATTTTAGTTATGACTCAGAAAAACTGGCCTTCCTCATAAACTCTGAAATTATCCTGAAGGACCAGTCCTTTGGTAAATACTTTCAGGTAAAATTTTTCTCATTTTTATTAAAAACAGTATCTGGTGTTTTGATTTTTCAAAATGTCAGCTATTAACTTAATCAGTGTGATAACTACCTTCTAATCACTTTATAATCTTGTCTAAGCTAAATTCTGTAAATGTCAATAGATAACACAAACAAAATTCCAGAAAAAAATCATGTGATAAAACAACAATTTAATGTGTATGAGAAATAAGGGAAGAGTGAGATGCATGGTGTTTATCTATATTGAATAAATGTATTACCTTGGAAAAGTTTCCTGTTAGTGATTTAAAAGACATTAATGTTCAAGAGTACCCAACTAAGGATGAAGTACCTTGGTTTCTAAAGCTATAACTGAGAAACGTTTTGTGAAGGCATGTCCTTGCTCCCCATTCTGCTCACTAAACTTAAGAACTATGATCCTTTTATCCTTAATTATGTAAAACTCACTATATTTTATTATAAACAATAAAAAGATTAGTTATCATGGCCACTAATGAATGTGTGAATTAAGATCTCCTCTTTCAACATCATATAGCTGGGCATTGTGGCATACACCTTCAATCTCAGCACTCGGGAGGCAGAGATGGGCAATTCTCTGTGAGTTCAAGGCCAGCCTGGTCTACAAAGTGAGTCCAGGACAGCCAGGACTACAAGAAAAACCTTTCTTAAAAAAATGAAATTCCATACAAAAAAAAAGCCAAACATTCATATGATTGCCAAAGTAATTAGTGATATTGTAACACCTCAGAAAATTTAAGCAAAACAAAAGTAACAAAAAACTTATTTAAGTATCTCAGGAAAATGCATATGTATCATATACCTTGAATTCAAACTCTTTGGTGCAAAGAGTGAGTCAGGCCAAGAGAAGATTTATACAGATACCATGAAATGGCCATTGCATCTTGTTTGTGATTTTTAGCTTTTCCATCTCTATAACACTTGCTAATTCTCATCCCAGTAGAAGGAAGAAATAATATTTGGGAGATATTTTTTTCCATATTCTAATAAGTAATGGAAAAGATTAAAAGACATCAGTCCTCTGTAATGAGTTTGGGGGATTGCTAGCTCATAAAAGCTTATGAATTTATCTTGAGAAGTAGCTGAGAGGTCAGCTTGTCCCTTTCAACTTATAATGAGGCCGGCAACTAAACTCTCTAAATTGATGGCATCTCATCCTATTGTAAATGACCTTGAAACAAGATTATTCCATTTCTTCTCTTGATAATCCGATATAATAAAAATCCAGTCATGGCTGAAGCTACATAAATTCACCTCCTTCAGCAATGACAGGGGTTATTGCTACATGGAAGAAAAATTGAAGCAAATTTTCAATAGAGCTTAATTTACTATTAGGAAATAACTTTGAAATTCTTTAAAGGCCAAAAAGATATCATTTTGACTAAGAATATTGAATATATCGAGGGCTATGAGGCTGGGAGCTTCTGCACTTTACATATGCTTCCCTTTCATTCTCTGCACTCCGATGTCCCAGCTCAGTGGCCACTTTTCTCGCATGTCTGCTCTCCACAAAATGCCTTGCCTCCGCACCCTGCTTCCCTCACTGACCAGCACACCAGTATTAATGCCATGCTGCTCATTAACCATTTTACAGTAGGCACACTGCATATTTCAGTGTTAAGGTAAAGAGTGACAGTATGGCAGTCCAAATGTATAATTCAGTCCATGAAAATCCCTGTCCTCTTCAGTGCTGTTCAGCTCCCTCCCATAATCCTTGAATTCTAGATGGACCAAGACAGGAATGATGTTTCTCTCCAAGGCTGTCAAATACAAATGGCTAAAACATTAAGAATGCAACATTTATATAATTCCTGATTTTTATAATTCATGGTTCTTCTTGCTATGGGTAGTTTATTGTGTATAGGTGTTATAATATAAATGTGTATGTAAAAAATAAAAACAATATGCGATTAAAAAAACACTGAAAAAGCTGGCCAATCATTTTGCTGTCACTGCTTTCCACGTCTCATTGGTTGATGCGTTCAATTTCTCTTGATTCAGGGTGTTTTCCGTTTCATACGCTGTTTCATTTTGTATGTACATTCACAGGCATCAATTTCCAAATATTTAGCAAATTTTCAGGAGATTATAAACTATGTAGTTAAAAAAAACAATTACAAAATCTTGTATCCATTCTCACTTCTAGTTACATGAATCTGTTTTTCAGCTACTGGTCTCTCAAATCCCTGAATTTATAGGGAACACAAGTGACAACGCAGCCATTGGTATTCACTCGGTCCCCCAATAAGAATAAGTTGAAATAAGGATGATGAAACCACAGTGTCGATAGCATCCTACAGAGTAGTTCAATTTAGAGCGTTAAAAGGGACCAGGATAGACCTGTGTGATTTCATTGCTAAAAATTCATGTAACTATAATTTACTTAGCAGGTGACACATGTATATAAATAGTTGATTAGGTACGAAGTGTTTTCTATGGAGAAATAGAAAGTTCAAGTGAGTTTATTTTCAGAGAGTTTCTTAGATCGAGGACAAAGCACAGTGTTAGTGCCTAGCAAATCTTGAAGCCTCCAGGGGCTACACTCCCCGGGAATTCAAATGAAAACTAAAGATGAAGGGAAGGACCAGAATCTGAGGAGAACCCATCACGACACGAAGGGCCCTTGTGGGAGTAACTTGTAAGCGCATCCAATTTCCAGAGGCATCTGTGGCTGCAGTTCATGAAGAGGCACTGTGCGTCCAGTGTTTGTGGTGCTGGAGATGCAAGCTACAGCTTCTGTAGCCACAGGCAGTTTCCACACTGTTTTTCATAGAATCAGGTCCACAGAGAGATCTGAGCATGTGGCTTCCAAATTCAGTTTTCCCCAACCCACAAATTCCGTGAGCTTCGTTACGTCCTTTCGTTTTTCCTTCCCACGAGCTGGCTTCTGGTGTTCGTCAGCAGTTTCTCAACAGTGTGCTCCTGACTATATGCAGGTATAGAAAGCTACCTGTCCTGCTTCATGCAGCAAAGACTTATTTATACCTCGGGAAGTCATTCCAAAAGCAAACCAAAAGTTTTTTTCTGTCAGGAAAAAAATAAAAGACCTGAAATACTAATTTGCTTAGATATACAGAAGGTATATATTTGTTTGCTCCATAAAATTTTAATCTTACTTTTTAGAATTTATGTCAAAGATGTTTTAGGATCCTAGAAGATATAAAGAAAAAGTAAGGAGTTCCCACACTACCCCGTCTAAACGTCACACATGTCTGGCTACATTCTACATCTTAGTGGCTTCTAAGTTTTGTGTGTGTAAAACTCCATGTACTGCTTGCTCGTTGCTACCTTATTGTATTTTAGTTTTCTTGGATATTAAAGGTATTCCATGCTTATGTAACATAGGATTACTGTGACCAAATATTTTGTTGTAGAATTTATAAACTGTTTAAAATTTTAATTCATGCCAATTCAAATAGGTAATTTAGCATAACTTGATGTAAAACACAAAACATAAGAGTTGTAACATATCCATCCAAAACAAATTAACAGTGTGTTTTTAGTATCATTATAAGATCATAAACTAGGTGTGGTCCCAGCCACCAAAGGTCTTTTGCTTAATTAGGAAGGTAATTGTGTAAAGAGTTACCATAAGCTTCCTGAAAAAAAAAATGTCTAAAGAATAATTGGAGAAGATATCTGTATCCATGATAAAAACCTCCCAAAAGTTTATTATGTTTTCATTTTTCACAGTTTCATAGTGTAATTACATTGTTCCTCAACAAATTCATGTGTTTTTGTTTGCTCTAGGTTCGTGGTTTTGATTTTTATAACCCACTTCCCATATCTGCCTGGTTGTGAGGCCATCCATTGGAACGTGAGACGTGTGAGTGGCCATATCCTCAGCAGAGAGAGACTGTACTTTCTCCCAGCAACTGTCCGCTGCTGATGACACTCCCTATGGAGGGCAGCCATGAGATCATCTATCCCAGCTGACCATGGCAGGATGTTGGTTAGTCTGATCTTCTGTGTCTCCAATCACATAACCACATCTGCCACAGTGATGTGGTGGACAGTATTGCACACAGCTGTCAACTGCATTCTCCTGCTCTTAACCTTTTCCCTGTGGCTTTACTGAGCTGTTGATTGAGGTGCTATTAATATAGATGCTTCATTTAGGGCTGTGTACTCAGGTTCTTACTTTCAGTACATCAACAATACATGTCGCATTGACAAATAGCACTTATTCAAACGCATACCAAATAAATCTATTTTACTGACAACTTCAGAGTAAATTTTTCAATGAACCAAAAAAAAAAAAAGAAAAAAAAAAGAATAATTTTAGAAGTAACAATCAAACATTGGTAAGATTTTGTTGATAACAGGGTCTACTGTGTATTAGCTAAATTTTTTTTTGAAGATAAAGATCTTGATGCTTGGCTGGGAGGAGCTGGGAAATATAGGTACCAAGGTTTTAACTTTGCATTCTTGCTTCTGATTTTGTTCAATCAAATTGTGTTGACTGAAATACTTCACTTCTCAATCAAGAATTTTTAAATAATAAATATCAATGACTCAAAATTTAGTGAAGGCATTTTTTAAATGAATGTCCACACTGACCACAAAGCCTTATTTTTTTAAAAGCCATATTAGATAGGAGAAATTCTTCAACAGTAAGCTTTTTTCACCAGAAAGGGAACCCCAGCCTTCTCCTAGCTTCTCTGCTTTTCACTAATTTAGCAATTGTCAGCCTCTCCTACTGACTGCCAGATGCCTCTGACAATGTTTCTGTGCGTACACATTAAGCAAGATTGTTGTTGCTATGCTTTATTTTTATTTATGCTAATAAATCAAGCTTTATCCAGAAGAGAGTAGGAAATTTTATATCCTGGTGGATAAATAACATCTGTGGAAAATTCAAACATTCAAAATGTGTCTGTCTGGAGCAGCATGAAGCCCCAAATTTTAATGACAGATATACAAGCACATCCATCCAGAACCACCTGACTGGGTTAAAAATTCCTGCCCTGTTACAACAATATGTGATGCTCAGTAATTGGTACTGATATGGGAGAGGAAGTATCGGTGTAATATTCCACAATTAGTTGTGCAGATCAGTTGAGCTCAGGCCTGTGAATAGGTTCAGTGAGTTAAATCCCAAAAGCCATTCAGGTGGGATCCAGGCATTATTCTTTTTTTTAATTACATTTTTTATTAATTTATTCATATTACATTTCGATTGTTAGCCCTTCCCGTTTCCTCCCATTCTTCCCTCCCTCTCACGTCCCCCCTTCTCCCCTCCCCTATGTCTGTGATTGAGGTAGACATCCTCCCCCTATATATGCTCTTAGAATAGCGAGTCTCTTCTTGGTAACTTGCTATCCTTCCTCTGAGTGCCACCAGGCCTCCCCATCCAGGGGACGTGGTCAGAAAAGGGGCACCAGAGTTCGTGTGAGAGCCAGATCTCACTCTCCACACAATGGTGGAGAATATCATGTTAATTGGCTAGGTTTTGGTAGGGGTTCAAAGTTTACTGCCTATATTCTCCTTGGCTGGTGCCTTAGTTTGAGGAGGACCCCAGGATCCAGATCTGCCTGTCATAACGTTCTTCTTGTAGGTTTCCAGGACCCTCTGGATCCTTCTATTTCCCCATTCTTCCATGCTACTCTCGCCTAAAGTCTCAATAGGATGTCCTCTCCTCTGACCCACTTTCTTGGTAAGTAAAGTTTTTCATGGTATGTATCCCTTGGACTAGTGTTTTGATATAAGTGAGTATATACCGTTTGTCTCTTTTTGCTTCTGGGTGAACTCACTCATTATGATAATTTCTAGATCAATCCATTTGTCCACAAATTTCGGGAATTCCAGGCATTATTCTTTAATCATTATTAACACTGAAGCCTATAGTGTGAGGAGCGAGCAGAGAGCTAAAGCAACACTTAACCAATCACACCTGTAGTCAAGTCTCATGGGGGAACTCATCTTAAAAAAAATGGTCCTGTCCCTCTCTACCACTTCTACTCCCTCAGCCCAGAGATACAGTCCCAGAATTATAATTTCCATGCTGTGCTTCATTCCTCTTTTTCCTTTGTTTGCATTTAACTTAAATCTGTTAGGTCAATATGAGATGTTTATTTTAGCCTAGCATTGTTGAATACATGGCTATATTTCTCTTTCTATTTCACAAGGCCTTTTTTGTTTATGTGCTTTGAAGGCATGGAAAATTAGATAAAAGAAAGGGAAGTAAGTCATTAACTTTATGAGAAAATTATTATCTGATTAAAGCCTTCAGTAAGGTTGGATGCTTCAATGCAGGATAACAAGCCTGGATCACTACAGTTTGTATAATAAGTGAGTGGGAAAAAAAATAATAATTTAACACTTATTTAAAAAGTTGGGATCTATTGCATCACTTCCCCCAAGTGGGGCTGCTGTGCCTGGCCTCAGTGTAAGAGGATGAACTCAGTCCTGATGAGACTTGATGGTCTGAGGTGAGTTGATATGGGGGATCCCCTTGTCTAATTATAAGTGGAAGACAGAAAGGGGAAAGAGGGAGAGAGGGTGGGAGGAAGAGAAGAGGAGAAGGGGCTGTGGTCTGGATCTAAAGTGAATAAATAAATAGACTTAATTTAAAAAATAATGTTGGGGCCTAACAAGATGGATAATAGTTAACAGTGCCTGTTGCTGACACAGATGCTCTGGACTTGGTTCTTAGTGGCCATGTTGAATGGGTTACGAATGCCTGAAAGCCCAGGATCTGGGATCTAATATTCTTTTCTTGCCTCCAGGGACACTAAGTCCCACATGTGCATACATAGAGATATACACACATACATTTAAAAAAAGAGAAACAAACAGCAACAAATAAACGTAAAAATTAAGAAAGCCTAGTAAGCATCAGCAAAGGTTATTTCTTTACAGAACTCCTCACTTAGAAGTAATTGAGTATGTTTTAGAATATAATGTTTTTTGAACTCTATCTAGCAAAAGTAAGGTAACTTTATCATCTGTATATAATTTAAAAATAGTGTCAATGCTTTTCTCATGAAGTTGTCTAGCTAAGAAAATGATCTTTCACTAGTAATATTGAAGTGTACCTCTGATAAACTAGGAGTCAGAGTACCTGGAAATGGACCCACCAGAATAGCGACCATTGTGGTTAGAGAACCAAAAATTTCTCAAACTCCAAGGCAGGATCACAATCCCACTAGCATTGTTAGTGCTGTTCTCCCCACAGTATCGGTTCAGCTACTGTAGTGTAAACAAACACACGAAACCTGAATGGAAAAATCTGAGTGGATCAGCTGCAATGCAAGATCACAAAGTATCTTCTAGATATATCTCATTTTCAGAGCATGATTGAAAAAAAAAAAAAGGCAGCCAAGATCAGATGAGATGGGGGCTTGTCCAGGGTAGTGTGGTTGTCAAGAACTGCACAAGTTCAAACCAGACAAAATCTCAAAACTGAGTAAGGAAGGGAGACCCAAAGTCCCACCTCAGCAGGAAACTATTTGTATCTGACGCCTTCTAGGACAGGAAAAATCAGTTTTCTCCAAAGGAGTGTTACAAGGTCTATCAACCACATTCCAGGGAAGGCCCCATTGAAGACCAAACAGACTCCACTGGAGGGGTGCAGGAGGGTTTTTCTGCTACATTTTGTATTGTTTTGGCATATTTCAACTTACTGTTTGGTTTGGTTTTGGTTTTTGGAGTCAGGATATGGAGAGGAAAAGAAGTGAAGAGACATGAGAGAGGGTGCGGAAAGGGAGGGGCGGAGAGAGGGAGGGAATGGAATGAAGTTAGTGATCAGGGAGCAGAGGAGGATGTAGAGGAGTAGAAGGAGAAAAAATGATCAAAATATATTGTACAAAATATTTTTTTAAATTAAAAGAGCAGCAATGATGAGGTGGCTCAGGAACAATACAGACAGAAAAATGATGCCAGTGTGGCAGATTTTATCACAGCTTTGCTTTGGTTGCTGCTGCAGGCTCAAGGTATTTACAAGCATCCTTTGAATTTATCATCACATGATGTAAGCTCTTCAAGGAAAGGAATGTTCATCAGTTGTGGCTATTTCAAAGATGTGCCGCTTGCTCTGTTATCTGCCCACAGAATATTATTGTGTTCTTTAAGTAGTAGCAGTATCATTCATTGCTGGTTCCAGCATGAGTACTGGCATTATCTGAACGGCTTTCCCTTGGATGGTCACTGCCTTTGCCTCTATAGAGGGTGGAGGATCCCGAGAGTAGAAAAATTGACCTTAATTACTGGGAGGTCTTCATACCAATTTCATCAGGATGGTTGATTTTATTTTGAACTCTGGAAATACTGGTACCAATTCAAATTCTCATAGTTTATATACAGGCCATTTACAAAGCAAAGCTATGTGCACATTTAAATACATCACTAAACCCGTTACTTACTCTACAGCTGTGCATTCATAGTGTTTTGTTTAAAGGGAAAGTATCTTCCTCAAAATTAATTGGAGTAACTCGGAGCTCATTGGCCAGCTTAAGCATTTGCATGTCATTATCTGTAAGTTCCACTTAAAAGATGGCCAGTCATCTTAGCATCCAATCTCAGCTATTCAAGTCATGTGAATACTACACAAAATAGAGCATTTTCTTTCCCTTCTGTACCTACTTGAAAATGAATGAATGATAAATTTTGTTTTGCCTAAGAGCTAAATGCTAATTGCTTAGGAGCCTTGATATAGAGTCCAGACAAGATAATATGGCTAATCTAAAAGATTTAACACCACATGTTGATATATTTGTACTTTTGTGAGACTCAACTAGAATATTATTTTTTCTAATTTGTATTGCATTCTTGAAATATATACAAATTAAGTAAATTAAGTGAGATAATTTCATATGTCTACTACTAAGCCTGATCATTCTGCCTAAGAGTGCTTGGTATTACCATGCAGATTAATAGATCTGAATTTTTTATATTACAAAAAATATGAAGCCATGGCTATCTAATAACTATCAGATCATTACACATGATAATATGCCCTTCTGACATCAAAGCAGAGTCTTTGTTTACATTATATTGAATATGGTAAAGTTGTGTCAGACTTAACTATGTTGTTCTTTCACATCAAGAGTTTAAATTAGTAAATACAACACTTAACATATTAAGGTGAGAAAATTATTATTTTCTTGTGATATGTTTTTTTATTAGAAAGCTTGAAATCCTCTTGAGAAAACAGGAACTGGACCCTCACAAAAGAAGGCCAGATATGGAAAGTGTACATCTGCTCTGTCCTTTGATCGTATGAATGGGAATATGGTGCCTCTACTGGAGACTATTATGAATGAGCCTTTGGTTCACAGATGCATGAATCTGTACATTGCCACAAATGTGAAAGAAGGAAACGGAGGGAGAGCACAAGGTGAGCAAATACATGTCACATACTCTGAGAAAAGTGATTTATATTCTTAGGTACTTGACCAAAATGAGCAGGAGACACATGTAGAAATAGAACTGCTAATAGTTGAAAATGCTTCCTTTGTCTGGGGAAACCCCCCCCCAAAAAAAACCAAAAACTCTACACTTCCTCTCTTGAACAGCTCCAATATAGATTCCTACTTCTTCCTTAATACTTAAGGCAGCAAAGACAGCTGCAGCCATCATCTACACTTTTATAACAAGTGACACACACACGATATAATGGCTTAAAGCGGTGAACTTTTATCATTCCGTGATGACTGTAGATCATAATCGCAGAACAGCATCGCTGGGAGCTTCTGGGTGTGGGTTTTTTATGAGAGTACAGGTGTACTTTGTGCACAGCCAGTTTCCTAAAAGATAACGTGGAGCAGAGTCCATCTCCAACAATCCTCAGCAGAAACTGACCGGACAAAGCAAGTCCTTGACAGAAAGATTTTCTTTCTATTCCTCAATGGCCTCTGGGCATGAGAGTTGCCTTTCCCTCAACTAAGAGATCCTGTGCAACCACAGTGAGCAGAAACAGCCAAGGAGGCCAAGGTGGGAGCTGTTCTGAACTACATTCACCAGTCTGTATTATGACTGAGAAAAGGAAGAACTAAGAAGAGGAGAAAAAAAGATGAGAAGGGGATTTTATTTCATCACACCTGTCATGTGTAGTAGCAATCAGACAACCTCTTTTGCCACAATGTAGTAGACTGTACAAATGTTGAAATAGTAGAAGGACTCTTGTCAGTCATCTTAAATGCAAACTATGAGCACATATTAATCTGCGTATCTGCATTGAGTTTGGCCAGAATCTGAGATAGCCATGGAGCTGATGTGTTCTCTCAAGTGCCACACAGTTCTGTGCAGCTTGCAAGCCAAATGCCTCCACTGCTTGCTACTCAGAGCTCTTAAGAAAAAGAAAAAAAAAAAGGAAGAAAGAATGTCATAAAAAGAAAAAGGATATGGATAATCAAGCAAGTCCGTAACAATTTTTTCTGCTACTTCTAGAGTACAACTGATCTCTCATATATGACCCATTGCTAGACTTGAGGCCTGTTCATAAAATGCCTATTTGCACTAAGTTGTTGGATAAATCACTTTGTTTTGCATATTAGTTTAGTCTAAATATCCTTCAAGGCTTCATAGACATGCATAGGCACCTTATTGCTGCATAATATTTCCACTGAGAACCAAGGGAGCTTTTCAATTAATTGGAAGTCAGTATAAAGTTTTTTCTTTTATTTCTATTTTTTTGAAAGTTGTATTTTTTAATGCAATTTATTGCTATGGTTTCCTTCATGTAACTCTTCCCAGGTCCTTTCCAGATCTCCACCCACAGTAATCTTCTCTCTCTCTCTCTCTCCTCTCTCTCTCTCTCTCTCTCTCTCTCTCTCTCTCTCTCTCTCTCTCTCTCTCACACACACACACACACACACTAAGATATAAACAGGCATCTAAAATGTAGTAATAATAATAACAACAACAACAATAATAATAAATTTAGCTACAATAAAAACAAACAAATCAAAGTAGCAAACACAAACAGAAAAAAAGTACCAATCTCAGGAAGCTTGTATAGATGGGGGCACACACACATTCACCTACTGAAATTTAATAAAAGCACAAAACCAGAAACCATAAAACATACACAAAGGACTGATAAGGTTAAAAGAAAATGCCCTGACAAAGCATTTTGAGACAAAGAACTTCCAAAGATGCCACTGAGTTTGTTTTGTGTAGACCATCCACTGATGCTCATTAGGCCTGCCTTTAAAAATGGCTTGTAGACTGAGACACAGTTGGCAAAAACTCATTTTTCATTGGCAAGTGGTTGTCAGTTGGAGATAGCTTTTGAGTTAGGGACAGGGTCTTATATAGACATATACTTTTTTTTTCCAAACTCTTTGTCTTTCTAAGAGTTTCTTTCTAAAAGTTTTTCTAAATTTATTTATTTATTTATTTGTGTGTGTGTGTGCATGTTTATGTGTGCATGTGTGTATACATATGAATGTGTGCTGCATGTGCGTACATGTGTGCATGCATGAGTGTGTGCCTGTGTGTATGTGTGTGTGTGTGTGTGTGTGTGTGTGTGCCAGTGTGTTTATGTGCATGTCCCTGCCATAGTTTATCCCAACCTGATGACCTGAGTTCTTTCTGGATCTTAACCAATAGATTCATTCTCATCCTGACATCCTTTCCCTCTTCGCTTGTCCATTCAAAACAAGGTACTCTCAGCGGGTTTTCAAAAGTCCTGTCTTTTCCATGACCTGCTTGATGGGTAATAACTGATGTTTGTAGAGGCTGTTGTAACCTGAAAGTGCCTCTGACTCTTTTAAGGAGCTACACTTCCAAAACTATCACACTCATTTGTTTTGTGTCTGTTGTTTAGGAGAACAACACCTGCAGCAAATAGAATCAAATTCACAATTAAGGTTTTGACCCATGGTTTGGTCCTTTTATATAGGCACACACTATACACCAAGTTTATATTAAAAAAAAAAAAAGGCAGGGGTTTAAAGCAGAAACTGAATCTAACAACCAAACCTTGGGCCTCTGCCCAAGGGATCCTGCCAAAGACTGGGAGATAGAAGGACCCAGGGGCAGGGGGACAAGGAGACCAACAGAGCCAACAAATCTGGGCCCATGGGGGTCTGAAAGGACTGAGGCACAAACCAAGGACAATGCATGGAGAGGACATAAAACCCCTGCTCAGATGTAGTCCATAGGCAGCGCAGTCTCCGTGTGGGTCCTCTAGTAAGGGGAGGGGGGCTGTCTCTGTTATGGACTCTGTTGTCTGCTCCTCTGTCACTTCTCCTTGGTAAGCGGCCTTCCCAGGCCACAGAGGAACAGGATGTAGGCAGTTCTGATTACACTCGAGAAGGCTGGGGTCAGTTGGTATGCGAGGAGGGCTTCCCCTCTCTGAGGACAAGGGGATTGGGATGGGGAGGGTGAAGATGGAGAGAGTGTGGGACCAGGAGGAGACAAGGGACAGGGCTAAGATCAGGATGTAAAATGAATAAATTACAAACAATAAATTTAAACTTAAGCAAGTCCTCAATAGTTCCTGCCTCACAAATATGTCTGTCAGTTATATTGGACTAGAAGGCTGAAGAAGATGCTCCAATATAATACAGAGTTTTGGATGAGTATTCAGGTAGAAAACTGTTTCTGTCATCTTCTCATTTGGAAAGCTAATTACCTGCACTCCCAGCATACTCAGGTAATCAAGTTATTCCTTCTCAAGTCTCTGATGGCGTTGAAGACCAGGTAGCTTAGTTTTACAGTGAAGCTTAGCTGTTTAGGGATTAAGAAGTTTTTAGGTCTAGATAGATGTTTTAAGTTGATAATGACAAGATGTGATGGAGACTGATTTATATTCAGAATTTTAAATGCACCAAGATAGGAAGGATGTTTTCTTCAAGGTTGTCAAATAAAGCTTAAACACTAAACATGTAACATTTATATAATTCCTGATTGTGTCATGGTTTTTCTTGTTTTAGGTAGTCTATTGTATATGTGTGTAATAATATCAATGTATATATATATATATATATATAATAAAAATGTTTAATTAATAAAAAATAAAAATAAAATTTCAAAAGGGCACAAACTGAAGGGACTCAAATATACTAACATATGTGCAGCTTTTGAAACTGTAGACAAGGCTGGGTGTGGTGATTCATGCCTTTAATTCCAGCCCTCCAGGAAGCATATGCAGGCAGATTGCTGTGAGTTGGAGGCCAGCCTGGTCTCAAAGCAAGTCCAAAACTGCTACACAAAGAAATCCTGTATTGAAAACCAAAAGAAGAGGAAGAAGAAGGATGAGGAGGGGTAGGAGAGGAAGAGGAAGAGGAAGAAGAAAAGGAAGAGAAAGGAGGAAGAAGAGGAAAGAGGAGGTGGAGGAGGAAGAGGAGGAAAGAAAGAATGTATAGACAGTAGAGACAGCCTCTAGCCCAGTGGTTCTCAGCTTTCCTAATACGACTTTAATATAGTTCCTCAGGTTGTGGTGACCTCATCCAAAAAAAAAAAAAATCGTTCTTGTTGCTACATCATAGCTAAATTAGCTACTGTTAAGAATCTGAATATAAATATTTTGGGACATAGAAGTTTGCCAAAAGGACGTTACTCACAGGTTGAGAACTCCTGCTCTAGACACTTGGATTAACATCAGGGATATTGCAAGCTTACTTCACTTTGCTATCAGTGACTCTATGTTTTGGAGTAATTTGTTTGACATATTGCATCTTAAATGTCCTTTTCTAAATAATATCCATAACAACAAACGGCTAAATGGTGAGTTTAACTAGATAGCATACATGTCATTAATTTTATAGAAATGCTCATATATAACTATTATTATATAATAAACACCTAGAGAGAGCTGAAAAGTTTTGAAGCAATATCAGACACATACCAAGCAAACCCTGTAGTATAAGTTACATATGTTAGATTTTTTTAGCAAGATGTATATTAACTACTTCATTACAAAAAAAAAACCAAAAAAACAAAAAAAAAGTGCCGATATGATCTGAATCCTCGTGAGGAGCAGCACACATCAGTTATGTTGAAGACTGTCTCATATACTATGTTTCATGCTAAACATATACAAATAAGCCCAAGTTCAAAGAATAAAACAGGAAATAATAATGCCTACCAGTATATAATATACAATGTTCTTTATTATAACAATTATCATGTTTTCTTTGGCCCATATATTTGATACTACCAAAATATCTTGGAAAGATCAAACCATATCTTTACTTAAGGAAACTAAAAGCAAAAATTATATAATATACATTTTGCATTTTTTTAAAATAGTAAATATTGGTAGTTGAGCATAAATGAAAAAAACAGTGATTGAAGAAATTATATGAATAAATATATTATGGAGATATTTTAAATATGATTTTAATCTTCAAATAAACACCAGTGGTAGTTTAGTAGTAAAGGTCAGATGCAAAATTATATATATAACATGATTACCATCATTTAAAATATTATGCTCAGCATATGACCCATCATGCTGATTTCTCATAGCTTAACTTTTTTGTAGTTTCTAGACTATTGACATCATGGTAATCTTATTGTGGAAAATAATAAATTTGTAATGTAATTTAAGACTATGAATTCTTTACCACCTATCTGCAATCAGATTACTAAATCATTAGGATATAGATAACTTACTTAAATACATGGGTTAAAAATCAATGTTTTTTAAGCAATTAGGAAAAGGAATTAAGGCCATGATAGTTTGTATCAATACGTGTCCTCCTATTCTAAGTCCTTAAGATTAAATTTTAAAACACGTTTGGAAGCCTGTATCACTTTGCAGTCAATGCTGTAACACATTAATAGAACCCTACGTCAGAGAATGGCATAAGCTAACACTCTCCAGTTGTAGAGGTTGAATTCTCTGAAAGAAATGTCAGAGCTGATGCCAGCGAGTCGGCAGTGTTGCCCTGTGAAGAAGTCACCTTCCTTCTTTAGATGCTGTCTGCAAGGCTCCCTCTCCATATAAAGTCACACTTCAACTTCTGTCCTCCCCTCACCTGCATCCTTTGAATTTGACCTCGCTGGCACTGTCTGTTAAGAACCCTATGGTTAAATCAACCTACCTAGAAATTTGAAGATAAAGTTCTCAGGGGTCATTCTTCATTTAATCACATCATGAACATCCATTCTGCCATATAAAATCATATATTCAAAGGTTCTGGACATTTTGAATTTTGATGTTGATATTTTTGTGTCATTATTTCATACATGAGAGGGCACATATGAAATAGTAGGCAGTATGAAACTCTGCACTGATATAAAGTATTTCTGGGAGTTTGTTGTTTTAGATACAGAATTTACTAGTAATAAAGAGAAAGATTTGATTATGAGAATCATAAGAATGAAGAAAGCATCACTTGAAACTCAAATTATGTCTATATTGGATGTACTAATTCAGGTAATTATTTCAGCATCACAGAACAAGTATAAGTGTCTCTCTCTTAAAATCAAATCAGCATTCTGTTTCTATAATTCCTCCTCTATTACTTGGACCCTTTAAAAACCATAAGAATAAATATCCTCTTAAACTTTAAGTATGATTATATTGGCTATAGCTAACTTCATATTTGAATCAGGAATAATGATGATAGCATTAGCCAGTTTGGATTCATAGTATATTGCTATACTTAAAAAGGCATTAAAATATTCCAAGTTAATATTTATACTATAGTTATTTTGTGCATTACCTTAAAATTCATTTCCTATAATACATGTATAATATCTCAGTCATTTCTACAAATGCATTTAATTGATTCAATTAAAATAATTATAAGCCACTGATAAAATTAGTTGTACCCTAAGTTTGAAATTGTAGGCTCTGACTATGAAATAATGAATTTTCTACGTGGTAAAACAGGAATTTTTAAAACAAGTTTTGTAGAAGTTATGCACTTGTATTTGTGCTTCACAATCTGAGAAATTTTATACTTTATCTTAGCAAAAATAAAATAAAATCATTCTATTTAGTGATCTTGAATAATAGATTACTTGAAAATCAAATTATGTGGTTATTAATAGTCACCTGGAGGTAACCAACTAAAAACTGGAGCGCTTACCCACATTAGCTATTAACAAACTATAACTGATATCTTTATGGTAGGGCCAAAGGTCATTGTTTCAGAACTTGTGTCATCTAATACCACAAACACACCAAACAATCTAAAAGGGGAAATGTCTCTTTTGGCTCCAAGTGTTAGAAGTTGTGTTCCATCCATCATGGTAGACAGACCCTGGTGCAGGGATTCATCTCACCACATGGGTCACAGAGTAGAGAAAGAATGCCCATGCCAACTGCTGACTCCTTCTTCCCCCTGTAGACAGTGTCATCACCTCTCCATCAGAGGTAGCCACCCACATTCAGGGCATCTTTTCTCCCTTATGTGTCTTCTCTCTAGAAACAGCTTCATGGATGTATCCAGGCATGAGCTTACCCATCCACTCAGACCCATTTCAATCTATTCAAGTTGACAGTTAGAGACATCCGTCGCATAGAACACTCCATTTACATCTCCCACATGGCTATGATTCTCCACATTGATCACAGAATTATACTGTGATGTATTTATTTAAATTATATTCTTGAAATTATATTTACCTCACTTTCTTCTTGCCTTTTCTTCGTTTATCTCTCCTCCCACAAACCCTATTGTCTATTTCCTAAATACATGCATACAACCATCTCAGTTCATGTAATGATGCCTGCGTGTATGACCTCAAGGCTGACCACTTGGTGTTAGATTATTAGCTGAGAGGCTCTTCCTTGGCGAACATCATTGTGCCCAAGGTCAGCATTCCCCATGGACCTTAGTTCTTTGTCTAGGGTTGAGAGCCAGAGAGTATTTTCCCTTCGACATTAGCATGCCTATTGGTTTCGTCATTGTTCAGGTTCAGTCATCCAGGATGATGATGCTTCATGGGCGTGGCCACTCTGATGTTTCTAGGAGATTCAATGTCACAGGAAACCTACTGTTCTCCTGGCTTTTACAATCTTCCCAGTCCCCTTTCCACAATGAATCCTGTGATTCTGTGGTGTCCAGTACCAACTGATATATCTTCTGATGTCTTTTGAAGTACCATTTTTTCCTTTTTTTTTTTTTTTTTTTTTTTTTTTGGCAGGGGGGAGGAGGTTTGGACAGGCACCAGATTTCTGAGATGGTATAGGAATCCATAGGCAAAGGCAATTTTTAAAGTTATCAAATAATTCTGTGCTTCAGGTTGAGAATTATTATACTGAGCAAGTGATGAAGCTATGCTGTTTACTATATATATTTACCAATACGTTGTAACCATGAATACCACCAATTTCTTCATGAATAATTATAGCAGACCAATTCTGTCCAATTTTATGCTGTAACTTCATACTACATATAGTGTATGTATAGTATAATCAAAATTAAAACTATTTCTTTAAGCTATTTTACTACTATTTTTGCAAATTAAATTTGAAATTTGGATATCTTAATAGGCCAAACTCAAATCTATTAATGAAAAAAAAACAAGAAAAATTCATAAATCTACATTCCACATAATAGTCTTTGTAATTGAAATTTCTCTAAAGTAAAAATTATTCTAAAGAAACTAAATTATCTCGGAAGGCAGAGGCAGGCAAATCACTGTGAGTTCAAGGCCAGCCAGGTCTACAACGCAAGTCCAGGACAGCCAAAGCTAACACAGAGAGACCCTGTATCGAAAAAAAAAATATAGAAAGAAAGAAAAAGAAAGAAAGATACTAAATAATAAAATTTGTGTATAGGTAAAAGAAGTTTCCATATGATGAAAACCATTACCTTTAAGTTATGCATGTATACACACACACACACACACACACACACACACACACACACACACACACACATATATATATATATGTATGTATTGTGTATGATTTTAGGGAAATGTAAAACAATGGTTGATTGAGGCTCTATCAAACAACTTTGGTGTTATTTGTCCCTCATCCCTCCTTTCCCTTCTGCAGTGATCTTCTTCCTTACTATCCAGATGAAAGCTCTGCCTTTTTAAACCATCCCAATGCATAGTGTCTGTATTCTGCTATTCTCCTCTCACTAATCCTGCCACCTACGTTCTGCTTATATTTTTGTAATTTCTGTGGATACTCGTTATACATTCACATACTAGGATTCGAAGTGAGGATGAGAAGGAACATGTGGCATTTGTCTCTCTGGATCTGGGGTTTCTGACTCAATATACTCTTTTCCAGGTACATCCATTTACCTCCAAATATTATGATTTCAGATTTCTTTATAGCTGGATAATATTTTGCTATCTTTAAATCTGTTGAAGGACAATTAGGTTGTAAGTATCTGTAATGTATGAGAGCAAGTCCTTTTTAAACATTGCAGGTATTTTCCTGAATAGTTTATACTTATATATTATCTTTTATAATTTAGTTAAAATTATTTTGTCAAATATATGTAATAAAAATTGATTTATTTTTAAAATAAATTATGTGAATATCATCTACTCTAAATATAATATTTTTCTGTACTTACCTGAGATAATAATATTATCATAAGCCCATATACAGAATTTTAGTTATAGACCAGGTTTCTGTCCCATTGGACAGTAGCCATGTTTGCACTAATGCTGTCAGTCTTTGAAAGCCTATATCTTTATAATATTTTGACTGATAGCAGAATGTTTCTCATTTGCTGATTGTTTTGTGAGGGAATTGTCTTGCATTTATTTTATACATCTTCTCAATATCAGATCAACAGGTACAATTTGGCTTACATACTTCAATAACTATTACCCTTCTAGTAATATTGGAATTTCCCTTGTATGAGAAGAATAGAGAAGTTTCCTATTCATGTCTTCATTTTATATTCATGACTACATTTGTGTTACTTAAAGAATTACTTTGTACCTTGTAAAAAAGATCACTGCTAGATTATGTGTGGCTTTTGTTGCTATGATAGAGCAATACTTTCATTTGTAATTATTTTTTTCTGGAATACATGTTGTGATTGAGGAGCTAAGATGATTAAAATGGTTTTTAAATATATCAAACAGACATCACATGGTAATGTGTCACTGTTGTCAGTCTTTGAACGCAGTCAAACAATTGAAGAAACACAGAATGCAGTCTACCATTCACCCATTATTTTCCTGGCTGCCTAAACTAATTGACAGTTTATCATATATTCCTTTCTCCATTGTGTCTCACTTGCTCTGATAGATTAGTTTATTTTCTATAAGTCTCAGAAAAATAAATATTAAGGATTATAGTCGTAACCTGTATTTATTAATACCAATTAAGTATTTTCTTTAAAAGACGAAAGAACTTTCTCCAAACTAAGAAAAGTATCTTTCTTTAAATAAGTTTTAAAAGATTTTGTTTTATGTAATAAAATATATTTCTCTCGATTTCTAACAAAATAAAGTAGCATTCATCAGACATATGTACTGATAAAACCCTTAGTGACCTCTCCAGGGAGTCTTCTACAATATCCACAATGCAGCAGCACTGCAAATATTACCTGTCTCATGTACAGATATACTTACAAATGCCATACTTATGATATGACAGACATTAGTGCTTTAAAACTCTTAAAGATTATAGCATTTAAGTATTAAGGACTATGACTATAAATTAAGAAGAAAAAATAACATTGATGTACAAGCATCTCTGTGGTGGAACTTAGAGTCTTTAGGGTATAGCCCCAATAATGGGCTAAGGTCATGCGGGAGTTCTATTTTCAGTGTTTTGATTGCCATGCCCCTATACAGATATCCATAGTGAATGCAGCATGTTACATTTTCACCAGTATCAAGTAAAGTGTTGTTGATTTGTAAAGGTATTTTTTTAAAGTATTAAGGACAAATTAATTCATCAAAAATGGGAGGAGGTCGAACTGAGATATAAGCACATCAGGAAATCTGCATCTTCTGGTTGGACATCACACTTTGTTGTCAGGACAGAAGCAGTTTCCTTTGTTATCACCACAGCACATGACATTGCAGTGGTGCTTTATAATATCTTAGCTGGGATTTAATTTACATTATAATGCTCTGGATGATATGAGTTGAGATATTTCTATATCACATGGATTTCCCACTCTAGTTTTTCTTTGTTCAGCATTTTAAATATGCACTGAAAAAGTATTGTAACATATAAGAGGTAGGAATAGTGTCTCAGTTTTATACGACACCTATTAAAAATATGAATATGTCCCTCAGTTGAATAATGGATAAAGAAACTGTGGTACATTTACACTATGGAATACTACTCAGCTACTAAAAACAAGAAAATGCTGAAATTTTTGGACAAATGGATCGAACTAGAAATGGTCATACTGAGTGAGTTAACCCAGATGCAGAAAGACTCACATGGTATATACTCACTCATAATTTGACACTCTCCCAAAAGTCATATCCCATGAAAGTCTTCACTTACCAGGAGATTGTGATAGATGTGTGGATATCCTACTGGGACTCTAGGTAAGAGATATATAGGAGAACAGGGAAATATAAGGATCCAGAGGGCCCTAGAAACCTAAAAGAAGAACATCATGACAAGTGGATCTGGACCCAGGGTTTTGCTCAAACTACATGCAGTAAACATTGAACCCCTACCCTGATCTAGCCAATGGACAGGACATTCTCCACAGTTATGTGGAGAGTGAGGACTGACTCTAGAATTAACTCTGGTGCCCCATATTTGACCACCTCCCTTTGGTGGGGAGGCCTGGTGGCACTCAGAGAAAGAATAAACAGGATACCAAGATGAGACTTGATAGCCTATGACCATATAGTGGGGGAGGAGGTCCCCCTCAGTCATAGACCTAGGGGAGGGGAATAGGGTGAAAGTAAAAGGGAGGGAGGAATAGAGGGTACAAGTGATAGGATAACAACTGAGATGCAGTCTGAATAAATTAATAAAATTAAAAATTAAAATGTTAAAATTTTTAATTTCAATTCTTTTATTCCACATTTAACTTTACGTACAGAAGCATGTAAATTTTGTATTTTGTCAAAAGTGGAAAAAATTAAAAACTATACTCAAAAGCTGCGCCTTAGTTATTTTGTGTGGTTGTGTACCTCTGTCTTAGGGAGAGGCACACATTTTAGAAGCTAATTGATTAAATGGACACATTTAATCCATCACCACCAGTGAGAAGAAGTTTGAAAAGGAGATATTCTTTTGACAGTGATCTAATACGTGAAGAGTAATACATCTTGGGTGTTTAGAAACATGATTTGTTTATGTACCACCCTATCTTGCTTATAATGCTGATGGTGTTATTTCATTTTTACATGTCATTAAGTTTCAAGGAGGGGACACTGTCCTCAGAATAGTTTTGTAATATTTCACCCTTGAAGCTGACACAGCATTGTGAATTGAAAATATTTCCTGCTCAAGGATTTGTGTTTCTTCTGGATAAATCTGTTAAGTGTGTTTGTAAATGCTACTTGACAGCTGGAAGTGGAAACTAGAGTAAATCCTAACCTTGTATCCATCTATACACTTTTCCTTTAACTGGATAAAATTGTTTCTTCCACCAGGATTTTTACATCTTTATTGGTATAATGTAACTTCAGTCAGCTTTTTAACTGTATTGCATTGTTTCATTACCCTACAATTGGTGCTATAAAAGATAGTAATAAACATTACTTTAATATCTGTTTAAATTTTAAATAGTATACTGTATCCCAAAAAGTGTTGTTCTATTGAATTATACAAATTATCTGTGCATTTACTACTTAGATATCAACTACTTTAACATATTGATAAACATATTGGAGTGAGGATCTCAGCTCCAAGGATAAAATATGAGAATATGTTTGTGATGAATTTAAAGTCCTACTTAATATTAACTTCCTTTATAGCATAACAAATGCATTCATGACATAAGATTCATTGATGATGAATCAAGGCAAAAACAATCATATAAAATACACATTAAGGGGATGGGGAAATAGTTTAGCTGGTAACATGACTGTCATGAGAATCCACTGCACTCTCCTCTAATCCCAGAATACCACAGCTGGGAAGGCTGAAAGAGGAAGAGTCCTAGGGCTTTCTGGTCACCCTGTGTAGCAGATGAGGTTCCATGTTCAGTGAGACTCTGTCCCACAAAATAAAGTAAGAGTTGGAACTAAATGATATCTAGGACCTTATCAAAGAAAAGGAAATGGAAAGAAAGGTTTTCACATAGTATAAAAGCCACTTCAAAAAAAAAAAAACTTTTTTGATTCTTCATGATCAAAATATAATGTTTCTTGAGAGTCAAAATCGTCATCTTCCACCATTTAAATGCACATGAAGTGATCATACACAGTTTGTAATGGTCTACACTAGAGATAGTTTTAGGAAACTGCAGATGACCTTGAGCTATTTCATTGCTGCAAATGGCTATCACATTTACTGTTTAGCATTTGGTGTGCTCTTGGTAATTATATGAGTTTTATGGATTTATCAGCTGTTTTAATATACTGAAAAATTTTAAAGCATAGATGCAGTGATTAACATGAATTAGCTCATGAAGGGCCAGAAGCAGTCATATAATTTATCAGTGGTCATCCTCCAGAAAATTAAAGAGGGTATATTTTCCAAGACAGCTGGGTATCATAGTCCTTGCTTTTAGTCCTTGTCCTGTGCTGTCCCTTTCTGCAAGGTATGATTCTCTATATGGCAAGTTCCTGGCACTAACATTTTTTTCTACCACTTGCATACTCAAAAAAGATATCTAGCTGAAGATTTATTATGCTATTATAATCTCACAACTGTTGGATGGCCTTTGGCTCTTAGAGGGAACATTGTCAGTCTAAGTGCCAAGGTTCTATTTAAGCTATAAATTTGTCTATATGCACAGACTTCTATTAATATAGTTTTTTGGGAGGGAGATAGCTCATAGTATGATTTTTTATAACTTTTTAAGACATCATTATTGTTCCTCTCCTTTCCCTTGCTTCTATATTTCTCTCCATCCCCCTCCCTAATCAGAGCAATGCATTTTCCCAAGCCCTCCTCCCCAAGTCAGGTCACTTGTTCCCTACTAGCCATCTCTCTATTGCTTCCCCACCTACCCCTCACCCCTGCAATGGTCCTTTTTACCTACCTGATTTCTGAAGTTACTCCAGGTTATGTAATCTGTCTATGACTGCCTAGTGAGGAGACAAAAATTGACATGCTAAAGAGAAGAGGAGAAAGTCCATGGTATCTCAACACTTACATAAGGAGCTACAGGCAACTAAAGAAGAACTGAGAGTGGGAAAAATCACCTTCCCCAAAGAAGAGCACAAATTGTCAGCCCTGAAAACATACGAACTGATAAGGTTTATTTATGTATTTATAAACAACAATTACGAGAGTGGAGGAGGCCAGGAATTTAAAAGAGAGAAAGAGAGGTTTATGGAAGGGCTTGGAGGGAAGAAGTGAAAGTAGGGAATGGTGTGTTTAGATTATAATCTCAAAGCATAAAAATGATAATTAAAAAAAAAAACAAGCAAAAACTGTGAACCAAAAATTCAAAAGCTTTCATGGGATGCAGACCCAAATAGGAAGACCTACACTACCTCTGCTTGAAAATGACTGTCTCTCAATTTGGGATTCCCCTCAGGAAGAAGGAAAAATCCTCCATAGCATTTTGCCTGGTAGCATGTCCACGATTAGTCTCTCTTTTCCTAAACCATGCTTGTCATAAGCTTACATCATTGAGAGCTAGTGCCAATGACTTTCTAACACACAGAATGTAAGATCATCTTAGCATTTACTTCGAGAGAATTTGACCTTGACCAATAACAAGATCTCAGAAAAAAGAAACAAACAAACACTAGACTTACTACCTTAAGCAGTGTACTACCTTAATACACTTCATTGGAGGTATGTTAAACAACCCTTCAAGCTGACAATAACGTTAGAGCCCAGAACAGAAAACTGATAAAACCAAATGAATAGAAGTCTAACATGATCAAAATCACATTATAGAATATTTAATTATTAATTATGAAGTTCACACATTGACATAATCATCAGCACTCTGTAGAGAAAGAGCCAGGCCTGGGGAGAACAGCAAGTCTAAGGGGCTGGGTCATTTATTCCAGGTTAGGATGTCACTTCCTCCCTCTCTGAATTACATGTTAGGTGCCTCTGCAGCCTTCTGCAGCCTCTGTGACTGGTGTTTTCCTGGGGAACAGTGGATGCTTCAATCTCCACTGAGCTTTGCAGTACTCAGATGCAGAGCGACCCACCCTGTGTGAGTATATTTTGGAGAAACAATAATAAGCCTGGTTTCGTAGAAACAGGAACTTACTGTTAGATACAAAAACCAAACAAACTGACCTGCACAAAAGAAAACTCCCTCATAGGGGCAGAAAGCCATGAAACTATTCAAAATGGTGAGACTGCGTTCTCTTTGTTTCTCCACCAGAATCCCAGTCACAAGCCTCACTACTAATAACTCCTCACCCTGTGCACATAGCTTGGAAGGTTTGCAAGGCACAATCCCTACAATGGACTCTCAGCACGAACACTTCCAACTTAAACCATGCCCACCCACTTAAAAAAGACAGGGCCAGACATGGCTCCCTGCTTCAACAAGACTCATGCCAGGAAAGGACCATGTTTTATCTAAGCTCAAAATTTCTTGGCATGCAAACTTAAGCACTCTCATTTTTTTCTACTCATCAATTTGTTGAATATTCTCTCCCCTCATTATCCTTTTCTTTACATGTCTAAATCCTACTCAGATAACTCAAGGTCTAGTTAGAACATTACACTGTCAATTAATTTGTTCCTTTCTGAATTATCACTCATCCTCTGGACACTATTTAGTACTTTATCAATAACTTAATATTTACATCCTGTGTGAAAGTAAGTTCTTTCTGGGCATTTAACATGGCTTAGCAAGCTAACTTGATGACAATTGCTATAATAAAAATTGCCAAATAAATTAGAGCAAGAGCTGGGGAAATATTAGGAGAGGGATTTGGTGGACTCGACAGGATTTACCAGCTGATTAAATGTGGAAGGCTTAGAGAGGGAACTTGCTGTTTGTTTTTCATAATTCATGCTTGAGTATCTAGGTACAAAATGATGTCATTACACTATTTAACTAAAATAGAAATAACAGTCTTGATGACTGGAATACCAATAACATAGTTGTGGGTACAGTGAGTTTGGAGTCCTCAGTGTCCATTTAGGTTGGCGAGTTTAACGGTGACTCAAAAAAAACTGAGTCTGAAGTAAGAGAGACGTCTAAAAATCAAAACAAGATTTTCCAAACAAACATAATAATAGAGACTATGTATTCTGTGACACTATTCCTGGAAAAATGGTAACAAACGTTGCTCACAGCAGCCCAAGTACTTATGAGAGACTATAGTAGCAATACCACCAAGTCCAAATTGATGAACCAGTGACTCTACTGGAGCTACTTATAGCAATGTGGGGAAGTGTACAAGAGCATCAACAACTAAAGGGCACCTACATGATATGAGCAACAGCTCCTGGAAGCTGGAACCCCAGATCTCTCAGGAAGACTTGCAGGCAGCTGGACAGGTAAGAGATTCTCTTCTCTCAACAGCTCTTTGCTGCTTCTATAAGCTTGGGAAGAAGCCGTGTGAGCCTTTTGACTTTCAGCCTTCCCCTACATGTGAAGTGTGTGTCTGATCCCATGAACCTTCCTCCACGGTTTCCATGTCACAATACATGGTATCACTCAGGAGGCACATTAATTAAGTTAAAGGGAGGTGGTGCTAAGTGTGTTAACAGAAAACTTCATAAAAGGCTGGACTGTGGGAAGCAAGACCTAAGAAAGGACACTAGAGGAAAATCTTTTAATTGAGACCTAGAAATTGATGCGTTCAAAACAGTATGGAGATGAGAAAAGTTTTGCAAGAAACTGTTTTGTTTTGGGTTCTTTTTGAGATGGTTGGGGTTGGGGTTTTTGTTTGTTTGTTTGTATGTTAGGGATAGTCTTTTGTTTGGTTGGTTGGGTTTTTGAGACAAGGTTTCTCTGTGTAATCTTGGCTGTCCTGGACTCCCTTTGTATAGAGCAGGCTGGCCTCAAACTCAAAGTGATCTGCCTGCCTCTGCCTTTCTGGGATTAAAGGCATGGGCCACCACAACAGGTGTGTTTGTTTGATTGATTGATTTTTTTTTAAATCCTTTAATTTTTTGGCCCAAGTCATGAATTCTTTCTTTCATGAATGCTCCTTGCATTATAATTTTACAGCTCCTGATATGAAACACAGAATTTAAGTCCTCAAAGCTTGGCGAGAGTTGAGCTGTGGGTCTTATTTTGGCCAACTGAAGATACACAGACGTCAAACTGACCAACCCTGATAGTGAGCGATAATAGACTTAACATGTTTCCACTCTTCCTGCCGAAACTTTGCCATTAATATGAACAAGTCATACTATAGATATCTTCACTAATCTGTATAAAAGGAGAAACTGGGTGGGGAGAATTCTGTCCAGGGCTACATTGAGAGCTTCCACCCAGGACCAGCCAAAGGCAACAGGGCTACCAATCTGCATACTTTCACATTGCTCTGTGTCACTGAGAAGCAAGGCTTCATTGACAGAAGGCATTGTTGACTTTAGCAGAATCATTGGCCAGATGCTAGAAGGCCACAAATGAGACATTGATGCCTTGAAAGACGAATGAGAAAGTAAAAAGGCAGGGAAGTTGGTCATTGCAAGGCTGAAAAATATTGAATACTAATTTTTGTACGACTAGGTATTAGATGTTAGGTTTCAGAGAAGCATTGCTTGGTCTCGCACCCTATGCAGACAATGGTAGGACACACACACACCAAGTCAGTGAGAAAACTGGTTGGTTTACATGATGCTGTGCTGGAACAACAGTTGTTAACAGCAGGAAATTATCAGAAAATATACACTTCCCTTCAGGAAAAAAGAAGATCTATGAAGATCTATGTCTTTAAAACAACAACTTTACACATTGGAAATAGCATATGAATAAGTGAAACAAGATGGTTTTCACAAATGCTAATGAGAATAGTTAAATATTTCCAATTTAGTAAATTGGTCTGTATGGAAATTAGTAGTGTTTTAAATAAAGAAAACATATTAAAGGGCATGCCTGATCATTTATTTTGACATTTTGTAATTTAGTCTCATTATTTATGGAACTGTAACCCATTAAGCTGGCCTTTGGTATAGTTTGCGAAAATAATGACATTTTAGTCAAAGAAGCATGTACTTTCACTTTCTGTATTACATCCAGGCAAGATATTTAGCAGAGTAATTAATTAAAAACTAAAATGTCAAGCCTTATGCACAATTCTGTGCATTAGTCAAAGATATGGATAAACTAGAATTCGGGGAACTGAGGATTGGGTCTTCACTGCATCCATGCATTTCCAGAGACAGACCTGTACGTTTGATTCTTGGAGCCATCCACTAGCTTCAAATTATAGCTAATTATTAGCCTTCGACATCAGCTGCACCCTTCACTCTGACTAGCATGCCCCACTCTTCCTGTTTGCCAGTTTATCCAAAGTGTGTATAACCCCCCACCTTTGATGTCTGCTGACTACAATTTCTTACTGGAAAGCTCCAGTGAAAATGGTGTATAAACTCTATTTTTGCTCATTCTCACATTAATAACATGCTTTGTGACTAATTATCTTAAAAACAAGTAATTATGTATTTTTCTTGGAATCGGTCTGGCTCTATTTTGTATGTGACTCACTCCATATGAAATAATTTCTACTTTTGTCAAGACTGCAAACATATTTGTTCACTCTGAATTGTTAGGGCCACATACAAGCACAACCCAGCCACATATCTTCCAATTTAGTTTTCTAAGTAAACAAAGCCTCCAGCAGTCTCCTGTTAATGAGGGATGAATCTGAGTCTTTCCTTATAAATCAAAGGGCTGTGCTTATTAAGCAAAGATGATGTTATTGATTCAAAGGGCACGTTCTTTAAGCACTCTTTCTAATTGTTCTGTGGATCCATCCACACTATGCAGTTTATTTCCCATTTTAGGCATATAAATCTTGTAAAATGCCCAGCTGAGCTTAGATGTTTATTGTAGGCAAAACACAATACAACTCACTAGCCAATGAACTGCAGCCTCTGTGACCCTGACATTATTAATGGCAACTTGGGCTAACTGCCTGCTAAGAACATTAATCCTAGTGTCAACATCAAGGAGAATTTCTGTTTGAGTTGATATAAATTATATATGTACAACTCATAGGACAGACCAGCAATCTAAATATCTGGAAGAAAGCTTTGTCAAGGTTAAAAAAAATCCTTTGTCCTTTTGCATATGTGTGAAAAATAACATTTTTAACTAAAAATATGGCATTCATCTTTGCTGGGAACAGCAAGCCAAAGATGTTCATTACAAGGTTTGCAGCTCTCTTCATTGTACAGGCTGTAGCAGTCACTAATGGAATAGAACAGTGCAGTGGTATTTTGTTCATTTTCCTTGCATAGATCATATTTCTAAGTTAATAGAAAATTCTTAGAATACATAGTACATTAAACACGGAACACTTCCTTTAAGTTTGTAGCATTTTGTTTTACAAAGACTATCCCCTGTCCCTTTTGTCTTTCCTCTTAAAATAATGTGAATCTTCCCACTGTGGAATATAGTATATCTGGTATGACAATTAGATCACGTCTATTCACTGTGCAGCTCACACCGTCTGGCTCCTCACTGCTATCCCTTACTTATTATCTACTCCTGCGATGCTGTGAGTGGTGATTATAGGAAAATGATGATCAAAACTTAAATGAGGTGGCCAAAGAGAACACAGGAATCTGATGTGATAATAGGTATCTATTATCAACTCTTGGTGCCTCACATTTGACCATGTCCCCTGGATGGGGAGACCTAGTGGCACTCAGAGGAAGGACAGCAGGTCACCGAGAAGAGACTTGATACCCTATGAGCATATACAGGGGGAGGTAATCCCTCTCAGGAACAGTCATAGGGGAGGGGAATAAGGGGAAAATGGGAGGGAGGGGAGAATGGGAGGATACAAGGGATGGGATAACCATAGAGATGTAACAAGAATAATTTAATAAAAAAATATTTAGAGAAAAATAAGAGAAATCTTTGGTTGGAGGATTATATAATATATATAATATATATTATGTTTATAAATGTCATATTGATAGCAATATGTGGTATTATTGATAAAAGACTTATAAAAGCTTCATTTTATCCTTAACATACCCCTTAGTGTCAATAGAATGCCAGTCTTAAATGCTAGCCATAATTTGCCTTCAAAATTTCTTGAGGACTAATGAAGCCATGTAAAATTTTTACTTTATGTTTGCATGGGAAATATTTTAATTCAATCCTTTTGATTTTCATGTCACTACAGTTTTTACTACGATGTTACTCTTTAACAGTAGCAAGTGATTGAGTCTTATTCCCTAACTCAATGCAACAGTATTATTTTAAAATAATTTGTTAGTTGACACTGAGATAGAAAGATAACCAGCTAAAGGAAGACCCAATTTTGGTCCCCAACAACCACATCTGGTGGCTCACAGTTATCTCTAACCATGGGGAACTAGTGACTCTGGCCTTCACAGGTATTCATGCCCATGACTGTACATACTGACATGTAGACACACTGATACATATAATGTAAATAATGCAATTAGCATTTTTTTAAAAAACGCAGTTGTCCCCACTGTGCTGTGGCACTGTTCACAAGAACTAAGTTCTGGAATCAGCTGGATGTTCATTGGGATATTCATGAGTTGAGTGTAATCCTGTGAGAAGTATAAGCTGGGCTCAGTAACGCAAATAACACAAGCTTTCTCTCATATATAGAAGACAGATTTAAATATGGGTTATTATATATTTATTATGTTAAATATTAAGTACTTATATACATATATAAATAAGATCGGAATGGGGTTGATGAGGAAGCCTAGGATGGGATGAAGAGAAGAGAGGACAGTGGGTGAGGAATATGAGAGAAGGTTATGATACACCCATACCACTGAAGCCCGTCATTTTGCATAATGAATATGCTGTATAAATATATTTAGATCCACAGAAACTCTGATTCCTTTGTCTTTCATTAGTTTTCCATTTAATTTTCTAGTATTAATCTGTTATTTGTGAATCCTTTCTCATTGTTTTAAAGTCATTATAAATAAAATAAATGTTCCCTTTACTTAATAATATAGGTTTACTGTGATAAGTTTTTATGACTTTCTCCACATGAAAATATATTTGATTCAACTGTATTTTTAATGATTTATTATTTTTACCTTATGTTGTGTTTGGGCATTTTGCCTTTCTATTTGGCTAGGTATCACATGCAGTGCCCACGGGGTCAGAAGAGGGTGTCTAGTCCTCTGGAACTGGAAATTCAGACAGTTGTTAGCTGTAGTGTGGGTGCCCTTATTCAGTCCGGGTCCTCTGACAGAGCACTGAGCTGTCTCTGCAGGCCCTCAGCTGCAATCTGAGGGTATTTTTATTAAAATAAAATTTCACCAAAGTGTTTGCCAGTATTATAGCTTTTTCTCCGACTTGGCTGTGTTCAATCTATTTGGCAACTTATAATGTTTTCTCAGATGTAGATTCCACTGTTATATTCTGATGTTACTAAGTCTAATGTGGTCTGTATTTATCTTATTGGGGTGTATAACTTGCTGTCTAGTTTTGAAATTTTTCATCAACTAATTTTTATAATGGCTGATCTGTCTTAGGTATTCATTTTTCACTCTGTAACTTCAATTTTTATATATAAAACATTTAAAAACAGTCTATATATACAATGTTATATCTAGTATTCAGAAACATACAGACACATATAGAAATGTGTATGGTGTGTATGTATGCATGTATGTGTGTATTTGTGTGTGTGTGTCCTGTTCACCATTCATCTCAGTTGAACTTTTTATTATAGATATTTATTACATGGTTTCAATTAGAAAGTCCCTTTAAATCTTTATTAATTGATGACCTAGTTTGAATTCAGTAGCTCTCATCTATTTCTCTGTTGACACTCTTCCTTTAGTCATTACTCATATTTATTGTAAATTTTTATTAACTTTGACATTTGGAAAAACTTGTCTCTTCTTATTTTTGGGTAATGTCATTTCAATACATCTTAAGATTAAATGATGAACATGATTATTTTTTAAACCCATGGTATTATAGCTATCTAGCAATGATCTGCCCTTCTTTTGGTGGACAGACAGACAGTGGGTAATATTTAGACTCTAACCATAGAAGGCCCTGAGTAGAATCAGGGTAATCACTCTCAGAAGACTTGGAGCCTCTGATTCACTTCATTGATTCCACCTTCCTGAAGTGGAAGTCTCCAAGACATCAAGCTAAAAGGTGAGCATGCTCAGAAAGAGCCCTGCTGCCAAGACCCATACTCTACACTTGAAAGCAGAAATAGTTCCTCTTAACGTTCGCCTCTCTCTCACCTCCAGAAGTCTCATAATTGGTTCATTCTTTGAGGGAAATCCTGGAAGCCTGTCTGATGAAATGCCACACAAATGCTTTCTCATTGACATTGTTGGCTACATCTGTATCAAAATTTATCCTCCCAGCTCCTAAAATTTCTTATGCTCCTTCTGAAAACTTCCTTCTATCTAGAAAGACCCCACTTCTTCAATTGATGTACAGAATCTTATATCAGTAAATAAGTCTACAGATAGCACTAAAGACATCTTCATTATTTCTTTGTACCTTCTACAATCAGGCCTTTTAGTTCCCTATACTTCAGCAGATTTCTCATGCTTTTAATAAATGATATTAAAATATTCCACTGGAGTTACATATACCCTCCTCAAAGTAAATGTGTATAGCTATTCCAGATTCCTTTAAAAGTCAACCATTTTAAACCTATCCTCTTCAATGTTCATCATTTCTCAGAGTTTCTCCTCAGTCAAATTAAAATTCATTTTATTCACTGTGTTTGCTTGGAGTTTTTGTGTTTTGGTTGGTTTAGAGTTTTCTATTTGTTTGTTTGTTGGCTTGCTTGTTTGCTTTATGTATATGTTCATATGTGAAGCCACTACATGTGTGTATGCATGTTTACATGTGTGTGGACACACATGTGTGATGTTGTCTGTGTGATCTGTTTGCAAGTAAGAGTGGAGGCCAGAGACAGACAGGGATCTTTCTTTAACTGACGCTGTCCATGCTATTGACTGAGGCAGGAAGTCTTGCTGAACCTGAGCATATGATCCAGCTAGAAGAGCTAAGCAGCTTAGCCAGCAATGCCCTGACCCCATCTTCACACCAACACGATTGCATTGGGCCACAAACTGACTTACATTTCTCATGGATTCTACAGACAGAAACAGCAGTCCTTAAACTTGCTCAATAAATGCTTTATCTACCAAACCATATACCCTGCTTTGCATTTTATAATTTTTAAACCTAGAGTTTTGCTACTAATATTTAAAATTATATGTATAAATATTTTTAATTATTTAAGGCCACCTAGAATAAGATTTATCACTTCAGTATTGTTGTAAATGTCACTCGTGAGTCAGCTTTTACAGGCAGACTTAAATAGTGATACCAACTAACTAAAGAAATAAAACTAGATAAGTTCCTAAAATGTCAGTCATTCTGATCAACTATCAAGCCATTCTTATTTCCACATCATTAACTTCTTTCAATACAATTCCAAAGTAATTTAGAAACATCTTTCTCAATTTGACTTTAGCCGAAATGAATAGTTCCTGAAACTGTCATTTTTAAAGTTTAGGTTACAAGAAATCACTGAGTAATTTACCAAGTTGCTTGATGCTGTGTGGATAAGAAGCCTACTTACCCTAAGTGCATACTCAAATAAAAGTTGTATGAGCAACACATATCCTAGTATTCAGCTCGTCAAAATAAACTACTTTATAATGAAGTATTAAGCATCCCTGGATACTGAGATGACAGAATTCAAACTATTGCTTTTGGCTTTATGTTCTGCTTATCAGCTTATGCTAACCTGGAATAGCTTTGGAAATATAAATAAATTGGACACTTTCAATAAAATGAATATATCTACTTGATATAGTATATATTATTTGGTGATTTATTTTAGAGTTATATGTACAAAAGATATGCATGTTACACAGTTCATATTTGCTGTTTTATCTACTAGCTTCTATTTGGAAGATATTTGTTTTTCTAAAACTGTGATTAAGTTGAAATAGTTCATTGGTGAAAGCAAGGAAAAAAATAAATACACATTTTAACAAGTTATTCCCATTTTAAAGATTAGAAAACATGACGAATCTATATCTAAACCTAGTTTACTTTTATCACTTATAGGCCAATTAAAATGTTTTACTATTAGAAACACCAGGAACTTGTGTTTTGTGTAATACCATCTTGAATCACAGTAAAATTTAATTGGTGGTGATACTAGAGGATGCTGGAGAAATTAGTAGAGGATGTATATAATAAAAATACATTATATAAATGTATTAAAATATGTTTTAAATATTGATTGTTTTGTTACATTAATTTCAAGGAAAACAATCTTCCAACTTCTATTTCCAAAAATTTTACCTCATCCCAGAGTCAGTCAAAGCTCCTTTCAGACTCTTTAGATACTTCCCCACTTCATCCTTCTAGGTGGAGTGAGAGGGAGAAGAAGGGTATAAAGGAGATCAAAGTGCACTGTATCCATCCTTAAAATGATGATGAGAACCTTAAAGTGATAAAGATGCTAAAAGAAAACATAGGCAGTACCTTATAAGATATAGGTGTAGGAAATAATTTCTTGATTAGGAATCTGTTCAGAATCAATAATTGACAAATGGAACATCCCAAAGCCAAAACTTCTCTACAGTCATTGAAACCATCAATCAGGTGAAAATCAAGCCCATAAGGTGGAAGAGACTATTTTCCAGCTATACATTTAACAAAAACCTCATGCCCAGAATATACAAAGAACGCAGAAAACAGTCAAGAAGACATAAAAACCTTTAAAAAAAAATGGCTACAATTCTGAAGGAAGAGTTCTCAGAAGAACAAGTAAAAGCAGCTAAGAAATATGATTTCAATAATTATTACATTGTTTTTCAGATGGATTATTAAAGAAAACAATCTTTTAAGGTTTAGTTCCATAATTTTACTTTGTTAAGTGGTAGATATTAAATATTTTCCTACAAGAGCTCAGCACCGCCTACAGGAAGTACTCACATTCAGAATCTGAAACTTTCAGTAGAATAAGGGTGGTAGTGTTGCACCTTCCTTTCATGCTGGCTATTTCTTGTTTCTAGCTTCCCCATCCAGTTAAATACCCAATGGCATCAGGCTACAGTCCCTACCTTCCCCATGTGATGGCTCCTGATGATGGCTGCAGAGTTGCAGGATTTGGGAAGAGAGAAGTCACAGAGTCAGTGAGTGGGCTCCTGTTGCAGTTTTGTACTATAGTTGCCTTTTCAGTTGAGCTTATGGCCTTTTAAAAATATGATTTGAAAAAAAAAAAAGCTTCTATGAACATGGTTGAGCAAATGTTGTTGTTGTGTGCGGGAGTATCTTCTGGGTTCTCCACAGTTGAGTGGAGAGTGGTAATTGACTTTCATACGAACTCTGGTGCCCCATATTTGACCACATCCCCTGGATGGGGATACCTGGTGGTACTCAGACGAAGGATAGCAGGTTACCAAGAAGAGACTTGATACCCTATGAGCATATACAGGGGGAGGAAGTCCCCCTCAGTCACAGTCATAGGGGAGGGGAGTAAAAGGAAAAATGGGAGCGGGGGAGGAAACAAGGGATGGGATAACCATTGAGATGTAGTAAGAATAAATTAATAAAATATATTTTTAAAAAAGAAAGAAAAAAAGGCTTGAACATTCTTACCAATTACAGAGATAAAAAGCAGGTCACCAAGAAGAGACTTGATACCCTATGAGCATATACAGAGGGAGGTAATCCCTCTGAGGAACAGTCATAGGGGAGGGGAATAAGGGGAAAATGGGAGGGAGGGGAAAATGGGAGGATACAGGGATGGGATAACCATAGAGATGTAACAAGAATAAATTTAAAAAAAAAAGTATATGGGAGAGTCTGAAACAAGAAAAGGGAAGATAGAAGTGTAATTACATGATAGTCTCAAAAAATATAAATAAAATCATAAATATAAAAAATTTTAAAAATTAAAACTACTTTTAAATTTCATCTTACCTCAGTCAGAATGGCTAAGTTTAAGACATTAACTGACAACAAATACTGGCAAGGATGTGTGAAAAGGTGTGTGTTGAACACAAAGATGGTTGTTAGTCTCAATGAGAAGCATTAAGAAACCAGGAATGTTTATTAGGCAGAGATATCTCCTCAATGGAGATATCCCAGAAAGCTGAGAGAGGAGCTTGCTAATGACCTGGTTACTTTTGCTATTTGTAGAGGCAGATGTTACACACTTTTACTACAGAGATAGACTTGCCTAAATTTCCAAGAATAATTATTTCAAACTCTTCCCTTTCTACACTATTAAACATCCTTAGGGTAGATGTCACAAGTAGTTATGACCTCAATGTTATTAGTCAGAGAACACATAAGATTCTACGCCTTTCAGCTACAGAACTCACCCTCATGGTGACATGGAGTTACACGTTAAGATATAGTGTGCACCTGGAATTGGGCTGATTGAGCTGATTGTTGCCTCAGAAACTTTTCCCAAATTGTACCATGTTTTGTACCATATGCTGACAATGAAGTACCTGGCAAAAGATTCCCCCCAAGTCTTGGCCAGGTTGATGAACTAACTCAAGCTGCACCTGGATTTCTTTCTTATCTCCCTGCCTGGTTTACTTCAGTGTATGACATCTGCAGGAACCCATCTGAAAGAGAACCCTCATTCACCATGGGATTGCAAACTGATGCAGGCACAATGAGAATCCGTATGGAGAACTCTAAAAGGGCTAAGAGTTGACCTTCCATAAAACCTACCCGTTACCACTTATTGATATTTGCACAAGGGACTCAATATCCAACTCAACAGATACTTGCTCAGTCATGTTTATCACTGCTCTATTCAAAATAGCTAGGAAGAAAACAACCTAAAATAAATTTATCAACTGATTAATGGGTAGAAAAAAATGTGTTATGTAAACACAATGGAAATTATATTTAGCAGTAAAGAAAATTGAAATCATAAATTTCCAAGTAAATAGGTTAAACTGGAAAATGTTTATATTAAGTGAGGTAACCCAGATTCCGGAAGACAAATGGTTCCTTTCGTGTTGTAGTTGTAGATCCTAAGCTCCAAATCTGTAGATGTGAGTCTATAACCAGGAGTGACTAAAGAAATCAGGACCCCCCACAGAAGAGCACAACAGGACCTAGGTGCTAAGAAAGGAAATATAGAGGCACAAATACCATGAACAGAGAGGGAGGGTAATACAGATAAGGAAGGAGGGCAAAAATAACAACAAAGATGTTTGATAAAGCCACGAGAAAAACATGTTTACTTACAAACACATTCAAAATATATGAGTATGTATTTTAAATGAAGCTACAATACTTGGGGTGATAATTTTTTCTCCCCCAAAAGACACAGTCTATCCAACAAAAATCCCACTGCCAGGCATGGGGAATTTCTTTCAAATTATAATCAGAAAAGTCAAACAGAAGCCCCCAAATCATAGAGTTATTGCTGTTTCCTTTGACTTTTCTAAGAATTTGAAGGTAAGAACCTATTGCTGAAGACAACACATATTTCAGGCAAAAGACCTTGGTTGAGTCAAGCTGGAAATAACCAGGATGCATCCTCCCTGACTACTGTCTCTCATAGTATCTGAAGATGCTATGCAAGCTGCCACAGAGGAAAATCATCATGAGTTTTATACAACTCTAAGATCTATGAACCAACAATGACTAGCACAGTGAGACTAAAATAGTGGCACATAGGTATTATAGTAACTAACAGCTGATTTGAGGCCGGCTCACTCAGAGGGAATTTGTGTCTTGTACTATAAACACAGTCAGCTACATGTAGCTGGTGAAGTCATGGACCTAGAGGAGAATCAACTACTGCTACTTTCCTGAACCACTATAATTTCAAACTCAGTTCTAAATGCATGTCCTACCATTCACAGATAAGTGTAGCTTTCACCTCTCAGCTCTGAGAGAGAGAGAGAGAGAGAGAGAGAGAGAGAGAGAGAGAGAGAGAGAGAGAGAGAAATGGCTCAGTTAAGAGCATCAGTGGCTGCTTTTCCAGAGGACCCATGTCTGATTGTCAGTAGCTCACAAATATGTGAAACTCCATCCCCAGAGTATAACACTCTTGTCTGACATCCATAGGCAATGCACAAGTGGATCAGACACAAACATGCAGGCAAAACACATTGCTTAATGCTAAGAATTATGTTGTATGGTCGTGCACAGCTTTAGGCCTGGCACTTGGAAGCAGAGGCAGATTTAAGTGAATCAGAGACCAGTCTCGTCTACATACAAGTTCTGGACCTCCAGGGATACTTACTAAGGCCTATTTCAATAATAATTAACTAATTAATTTAACATAATTTTAAAACAATTTTTAAATGTACCATTGTCTTATAACAACTGGCCAAATTCAAGAGGTAGTTTCTAACTCCAGCCTTAGTCAAGTGTTCAAAGGAAACACCAGACAAGCTAAGTAATATGTTTCCCACGAGTTGAATTAATTAACATTCTAGAATAAGATCCTGCCTATAAAAGCAAGAGTAGAGATCCAGGCAGTGGTGGCAATGCCTTTAATCTCAGCACTTAGGGAAGCAGAGGCAGGTGGACCTCTGAGTTTGGGACCAGCTTGGTCTACAGAGCGAGGTCCATGACAGCCAACTCAAAAACTACTACTTCTATTTCTACTATTACTACTACTACTACAATAATAATAATAATAACAATAATAGTCATAATAATAGTAAATAGCAAGATTAGACTTTGGTCAGTGGATTCACTTCTAGTAAGCAGGCCGCATAATAAGAGGGTGAGCCTGAGCTTTTGGAACCAAGCAACTGCACTGAAGCTTTCTTATAATTCTAGAATTATTCAATAAAGAGATAAAAACATGTTTTGTCTTGGGTCAATGTGCATTTCTCTTTGGAGAGCTAGCATCGATCTACTCAAGTCTTGTAAAAGTAGTTCTTCCAAGAAGAACAAAAGACTCATCAAAAGTGACAGCTAAGAATATCACATGAGAATAATTCAACCTCAGAAGAATAATTCTCAAAACAACAACACTACTGAACACCAGAGAAATGAGGAGCAAGGAACTGTCTACCAAGTATATGGAGAAGGGAACAAAAGTGAAGCAGCATTTACGGGCGCTCCAAGCAAGCTCAGCAAATGGTCACACCTCTTTACGAGCTGTTTAAGCCTCCGCTAGCCAGAAACTCGGAGGGAAATGGAGATGCCTGCAAGATGCAGAGACAGCTGGAAAAGAACAGAGTTGAACTGCCATTCGCTGTCTCATTAGAAGCTTCCAGGCTAAAAGAGGGTGAGGTAGGACAGAACAAGGCACACGAAGATCAAGTTAGACCTTCAGTTCTTGTTTTGAGTTGTACATACTGTTTAGCAAATTGAATAAGTATGCTCGGATGTAAGCAATTATAAAACTATTAGTGAAGGATCAGCAAACAACTCCTAGAAAAACCCCCATGAGTGGAAATTCACTGAAAATCTAAAGCCCTGAGTTAAGTTTATTCAACCTGTCTGCATATATTAATCTTCATGGAGGGTTGGCCGAGGTATAACAAACTACAGTTACAAATTTACCAACCATTAGCATAAAGATCATATTTAAACACAATACAAATGATTATCTGAGTCCATTTCCTAACACTTTTCACACAACTTGGAAAAAAATAAATTCCTCATTCTCATTATTACTGTGAAAATAACTGTGATTATTAATAAAAGTGAATGTGCTTTAAAGTTTATCCAAATTACTATTTTAAATTGCTGCCAAGTAGGTATGATTAAAAACATTAACACTGCATATTTTATAATATGTCTACATTTTACAAGAGAAAACACTGTAAACTACCGTGAGGCCATTAGAATAAAAGGAATATCTTTCTTTATCATAAAATTAAAAAATGGAAGTTTTTTGTCTTGATTATTTAGTGAAAGACATGAATTCTAGTCACTTTGAGCACATGTCTCTTTCTGAACAATTATGTATCTATAAACCAAAATACAAGCAATGAATACAAACTGCATCTTAATGAGCAGCAAGAACGCAAGAGATGAAAAACAAACAAAAGGCCAAGAGAGCCACTAATGATGTTACAATTGCTACTATGAGCTTTTCAAATTCAGATAACAACAGTATGATTCATGAGCATATAACCAGCTTTTTCTCCCCTTCCATTATCAAATTAAAGGTTTTTTTCGCTAATTTTTATGACCCCAGTCCATTAATTTTGTTCTAATCCTTCATTTCCATTTTCTACCAAATCAAGATACTGAGGTTAAAAATGAGTCAGGCTTCCCACTCCTTGCCTTAAAGGCTCATCCACTTTTCTAGTGGATGATTTGTTAGAAAGCAAAACATAATGTTTTATGGCCTTCTAGCTAAACCTAAAGTGGAAGCACTGTGGTTTTTCCCTAAATATTGATGCTGTACAAGAGCCTCGACTCCTGTGTATGCTGCGTTACATCATGTGGCTTTGTGCTGCCAATATTAACAAAGCTGGAGAGTAAGCCGGTGCCCAGCTTTATCTGGACACTTCTATTTCTGAAATATGGTTAGAGCACATTTTTAAGAAAGACACATATATTAAAGAAAATTCTTCATTTTAAAAGTTCATGGTTAATTTCAGGAGTTCTGACACATATCTGTAGTTCAAGCAGCAAGTTGGCTGAGACAGAGGGAATGAGTGCTTCAGGCCAGCCTGGGCTGCATAGCACAACTATGTCTCAACAAAATAAGCCAGTGACAACAACTCTTAACCAAAAAATGCTTCAACATCCATACTTATTCAGTGGAAAATGCTGTGTTGGAATACTCCAACATCAAACACAGTTGAGTTGGCCAAAAGCAACTCAAAAGGTAAAGGGGCTTATTTCACTAAAACTTCCATATAACAATACATCAACCCAATGGGCAGGAACACAAACAGGACAGGATTGTGGAGGCTGATATAGGAGTTGATGCAGGGGCCATGAATGCTCCTTACCTGCTTGTTCCTCAGAGTTTGCTCAGCCTGATTTCCCATAACATACAAGACATATTGACCCATAGTTGACACCTCCCCAAATAGTCTGGGCCCTCCTCACCCTACAGGATTGCCTACAGCCTATCTTATGGAGACAATAGTTCTATTTTGGTTTTCTCCATTCAAATAGTACAAATCACCACATATTTTAATAGGAACTATGTAAGTTTCAATTCTATATTTGATTTTGTGGTTTGTTTTGTATTTTTTTTTTCAATTCTTAAGTGCATTCTTTCTGAGCCTTCAGTACTTTCTGAATAACGAAGGGAGTCTCCGTCACTCTTCCCTTTATCCACCTAAGCATCCTTTGAATGTCTTAAACAAAAGTTTCATTATTAAGTATTAATCATTTATATTAATCAGTGGTTAACATTTTGAGTTATAGGGAGGAAATCAAGGACTACATTGTTTTAATAAAATGTTAATCCTCTCGTAAAATTTCCCACAGTGAAAATAATGGACCCCATTTTTTGTTGGCATCTTTGGAAGGTTGGAAGTGGCACTGTTTTCACCAGTAAACTTTTGTTATGGTTGAGGATATTCGTATTGTTCTTGCTTTGCTTTTGCTTTTGACATCATTGCTTTACGTGATCTAGGATGATTTGCCTAATTTGACAAAAGGGTGAGTGAGTAAGAGTTATTTTGTGCAGGGTGTAAGCAGTCCGGTACCTATTTGCTTCTACTGGTCTCCAGGGGCTTAGAGCAAAGTTCCTAGAACCCTTCATGGGACAGTCCCTCTGAGCCAGGATGGACCCTTCCTCCGTTCATACCAAAGTGCTAGTCCCAGGGATTTGTTTAATTAGAGGATGGGTGACATTTTAAAAGGTCTTGTTAGAAATTGTTTAACTTACTTCTTCTAAACAAACCCCGAAAGAAGATCTATGAATTTATTCCACTTGATTCTTCCAGGTTTGGTTCCATTTTTATCACATTGAGTAAAAGCTTTAAATATATTTGTATTAATTGGAGATAGTCCTCAGTTTAATTCATGGTAAAACATGATGTGGAAGAGGACAGATTTCTTGGCGAAGAACATCAGCTAAAATGTACATATAAGTTGTGTATTTCTGTTACAAAGCTAAAAAAAAAGTACTTAAAATAAAAGAAATAGCTGTAAATAGCATTTACAAAAATACTGACAGACATTATAAAACATTTTGGGCAACTAAATGGCTAAAACATAAAAAAAAGTAGAAACTGTGATTTTTCAAAACTTTGAAAAATTTAAATTTTACATCAAATGGTATCCACTGTTGTCTGCCTCCTACTTCATTTTAAAATATATGAACATGTTTAAATTATAGCATCCTTCCTATCAGATCTTTCCCTTCTTAAATGATTTTGAGAAGTAAAGACAATTTGGAACAATTACTAATTTCTTACAGAATTTATTATAAAATATATTATGCTGAGAATATATTTTAATATTTTAATTTTAAATTATGGATGAATAGCACAGTACCTTGCTCAAACGGTTTACTGCTATATGTTTTCTGTTCTCCACTATTTTCTATCTACTCATTAGAAACTAATATCTTGAAATCAAGGGCCAGTCATGGTGATGCATACCTTTAATCCTAGTGCTCAGGGGGTAGAGGAAGGCAGATCTTTAGAAGTTTGATGTTAACCTGGTCTACACAGCAAGTTACAGGACAGCCAGAACTACATAGTGTGACGCTGTCTCAATTTGTATGTTTGTATGTGTGTGCGTGTGTGTTGTTTGGTGTGTATGTGTGTGGTGTGTATGTGGTATATGTGTGTGTGCTGTGTGTGCTATGTACATATGTATGTGTGTGCTGTGTGTGTATATATGTATGTATGTGTGTATTAAATCAAGCAAAAGTACAATCCTACTTAGAGTACCTAAAAAAATACTTAAAAACTTTATCATATGTAGAAATATCTCACCACTTGAAAACTTTTTGAGTAAGGGGATTTTGTATGTGCATATGTGCATATGTGTGTATGTGTGTGCTGCGCGTGTATGTGCATGCACATGCATGTTCGTACATAAGTAAGTGATATAGTTTCTAATAAAAAGGTACTAAGAAAATTGGTTATCTGCATGAAAAAAAACACACAAAAAAAATAACCTTTGTTATTTTTGTTAAAAAAAACAAAAAAAACAAAAACGTCACTGCCTTTGGCAGGATAGCCTTGTGGGTACACAGAAGAAGGGGGTGCAGGAGAACCTGATGAGACCTGACAGGCTGTGGCCAGACAGTGGGGTAGAAGGGGCCCCCATGTCAGAGGTCTAGGGGAGAAAAATAGGGCAAAGAGGGAGGGATGGTGCGAGTGGGAAGAGTGAGGGAATAACAATCCGGATGTAATGTGTAAATTAATTATAATAAATAAAACACATAGATTAAAAAATCAAATCACTTAAAGATGTAGAGGTCACAAATTTAAGAGCAAGCACATCATCATCATCAATTAAAGAACAAAAAGTGGAACCATCATCATTTGATTCAGAAATCCTACTACTGACAATATTTCCAAATAAAATGAGATCTGTCTGCCAAGGAGACACCTGCACTCTTGTGTTTATTTCAGCGCTACTCCCAATAGCCAAGAAATAGAATTAATGTGCTGTCAGCTGAAAAATGGATCCTGGCATGGTGGTCCACACATATAATCCAAATACTTAGGAGATAGGAGGATTGCTTCAAATCCAAGGTCAGTCTGTGCCACAGAGTGAGTTCCAGGACAACCTGCAGACCCTGTCTCAAAAATGAAATAAACTGAAAGGAAGGCCTGAATAATGAATAAACTATAGTATATTTCCCTTATTGAAACTATTCACCACCCTCAAAAGGATAAAGTTCTAACATCTGTGGCAATGTCTTAGTGTTTCATTGCTAGGAAGAGACACCATGACCTAGGCAACTGTTATAAAGGAAAACAGTTAATTGGGGCTGGCTTACAGTTTCATAGGTTTAGGCCATTATCATCATGGCAGGGAGCATGGCAGCATGTGGGAAAACTTGGTGCTGGAGGAGCAGAGAGTTTTTTCTACTTCTTGAGCCACAGGCAGCAGGGAGAGACTGTATCACATTCAAGTACAGACCTCAAAGCCTGTCCTACAGTGACACACTTCCTCCAACAATACCACACCTACTCCAACAAGGACACACCTACTCCAACAAGACCACACCTACTCCAACAAGGCCACACCTACTCCAACAAGGCCATACCTCCTAACAGTGCCACTCCCTAAGGGCCAAGCCTTCCAACACATAAGTTTATGGGGGACATACCTATTCAAACCACTACATTCTACTTTCTAACCCCTATAGTCTTGTAGCAGTAACACAATGCAAAATGTATTTAGTCCAATTTCAAAAGTTCCATAGTCTATCTCTGTCTCAAGTAATGTTTAAAAGTCCAAAGTTCAAAGTCTCTTCTGAGATTTATACAACCTCTTAACTGTAATCCAACATAAAATCAAAATCAAAAGATATCACATACTTCCAACATACAATGGCACAGGATTCCACTACAGTCCCAAAATGGAGGAAATGCAGAAACAGTGAGTAAATACTGGACCAAAGGAAGACTGGAAGGCACTTGGGTACACTCCAAACTCTGCATCTCCTGTTTGATGTCAAAGTGTTCTTCAGATCTCTAACGTCTTCCAGCTTTGTTGGCTGCAACACACTTCTTCTTAGGCAGGTCCTACTCCCTGTCAGCAGCTTTCCTCAAAGGTATCCCATGACTCTGACATCTCTAACATCCTAGCTTCTTCAAGGAAACACATGTTTCACCTTAACAGTTTCACATATTGGCCTTTCTAAACTTCCATGTAGGGACACCTCTGCCACACAGTTGGTCCCAGCAACTTTTCCTAGTTTTGAAGAGAGATTCTACAACTCTTTTCTTATATTATTGTCTCTAAAGCCAGAACCATGTGGCCAAAGCTGCCAAATTCTGCTGCTTGCTTGCTGGGGATGGAAAATGGCCCCCTCATTCAATTACATCTTCACCCATGTTCTGGTTTCCATGGTTTCCGGTATTGCCCAGGTGTGGTTGTCCTGGATCCTGCTTTGTAAACTGTGATGATCTTGAAGTCCGAGACCTGCATGCCTCTGTGTCCTGAGTGATGGCACCAAAGGCTTGTATCACCACATATAGACCTAAGTTTTTCTTTAATTCCTTTTCACAAGATGGGAGCTTAACTAGGCCACCACTCCATTTATTCCATTTAACATCTATCTTTTATTTCTTTTCTTTTTTGTTTTCTTTTTCCTGTTTTTTTTTTTTTACTTTCTTTTGGGGGGGATTTTTTAATTGTAATTTATTCAGAGACATCCCTATTGTTATCCCCTTGCTTGTATCTTCCCTGTTCCCACCCTCCCTCCATCTTCTGCCCTATTACCCTCCCCTAGACCTCTGACAGAGGGGACCTCCTCCTCCACCATACGACCACAGCCTATCAGGTCTCATCCAGATAGTCTGCTTCCTCTTCCTCTGTGTGCCCACCAGGCCTCACCACCAAGGGAAAGTGATCAAATTGGGGACACTAGAGTTCATGCCAGAGGCGCAGTATTCACTGGCTTTTCTTTTATCTGTTTATCTCCTTGAAACTGTGTTTAGTTCCATTCTTCTTGGCACCCCCTTTTTCCCACAAATGGTACATTTTGTAACTTTCCTAGTTTGACTTGGTTTTCTTTGTTTGTTTGTTTTGTTTCATTTTTTCACTATAGGTCTTTATAAACATGGCCATCTGACACTTTAAACCTGACTGTCTTGAGATTTCATCTGCCAACTAGATTAATCCAAAACACTTCATTTTAGCCTCAAGCAGATATTTTTGGATAAGACTAAAAAGCCACATTCTTCACACATACACACACACACAAATCACAAGAGGGATGCCTAGGCAACATACTAAAATTTTTCTCCTAGGAAACCTCTTCATCCAGGTTTACACAGTTCAAGTCATCTTGAGCACCACCATCTTCCATATTCCTACTAGGATGGCTCATTAAGCCCTGATTAAAGGATTCTACTGCTTTCCTAATCCAAAGTCCCAAAATCTACATTCTTCTAAATAAAAGCATGGACAGTCCTATTATAGCAATACCGCACTACTGGTACCAACTTCTGCCTTAGTGCTGTAGTTGCTCTAAAGAGTCACTATGACCAATGCATCTCTTGTAAAGGAAAATATTTAATTGGCACTGGCTTGCAATTTCAGAGATTTAGTTCATTATCATCACAGCAAGAAGCATGGTAGCATGCAGTTAGACATGGTGCTGAAGAAGCCAAGAGTTCTACGTCTTGAACAGGGAGAGACTATATTGTATTGAGCATAATGTGAACATAGGAGAGCTCACAGTCTTCCCCACAGTGACATGCTTCCTCGAACAAGGCCACCCCTACTCCAACAAGGGACTAAGTCATTTGGGTGAGGTATTACACAATAGAATGACTGCTTAGGGTAACAGTCATCCCACTGTGCATTGCACAAAACATAAAGTAAAGGAATTGTAGAGGAATGTCTTATGTGGATATGACAGCTGTCAATAAAAAGCTGTTTGGCCAATCAGCCGGGCAGAAGAAAGGAAGTGGAAGGCGAAGCTTCCTTGTAAGGAGAAAGGAACTCTCAGAAGAGAAGAAAGGAAAACCCTTTTGGCTAGGACACACGAAAGAAGACAGGTGTGTTCCTGGATGCTGGTAGGATAGCTGGTCACATGGCTGAGAAAGAAGATGGCTCTGGCCATGTGGCTATAGTAACAGACTGATGGAGTAGAAGCTGCCCTGAGAGTCATCAGATTGGCAGGTGTCTAATTTTTATCTAGGTTTTAGAATCTGCCCAGCATAGTGCTTACAGCTTAATAATAAATTATAGCCTCTCCATGTCAGTCATTGGGGAACTAGCTGGTTAAAGGGAACTACTGCCTTAATAATTTACTGTATTGATGAGTACAGAAAGAGTAATAGTTCATTCTACATGGCACAAAGGAAAATATTTTAATGTGTTTTACTATGCTATGAAGAATATATGTTTGAGGAGACACAATATTTACCCTGTATGAACACTATACAATTTATAAAAGTATTAACATTCACATCTCCCTATATATTTGTATAGTAACTATGTGTTGAATAAAAAAATACATATTCAAATTCAACTGATCCTTAATTTAAAATATTTTAATTACTATTTTATAATTCAAGAAATAATCATTTGATGCATATTTGGTGCAGAAAACTGTTGTGTTCTGCATCACTTTTTTTCTCTGCATCTTTTTAGCCATTCTATATAATAAATTCTATCCACACCACAATTTTAATATAATATACCTCAGACTATAAGAGTACTAATACATAAACATCTCAGAAATGATAACTGAAACTATTTTAATCTGCAGACTATAGTCATTCTTCCAGCTTCCATGAACAACTTTCAAGTGGACTAATAAAGCTTAGCTACCTATCAATGTGAGTCATAGCTATTTAAAAACACTCACAATACTAGGCCACAGTCAATACCTATTAAATTTGAGCCTCCAGGAGAAAATTTTAACTGTTGATAAATATATCCACACACCCAAACCAAAAGCATATATGCACATGAGCACACACATACAAACACATGTAATGCTAAATTGCTTCCAGTATTGAAACTACATCTTTTAAATCTGTACAATCATTTAATTAACATTGTTATAGCAGAAGACAGTAAAACTGCATTCATTATGTCTCAGGATAATTTCAAGGATGTGAGTGGGCATAATATCTCATTCCTAACTCTCTCTATATGAGGGTTTACAGGTTGAAAAAATTCTTGGCTTAATATAGATGTTTTTCACCAGCCTACAGCTGTCTTAACATGTCAATGTTACCATCTTAAATGACCCTCTGGCACCTGCTCAGGAAATGGACATGTTTGTGTCTCTCCAGATGTGTCTACCCCCTGATTCTACTCTAATCGGCTTCACCAGCATTAAGTAGGAGGAGAACCTCACTGGTTCTGAGTTGTTGCTTGTTCTTGGGTCCATCTGTTCTCTCCTTGATTTTGGGGCTATTTACTACTAATTTTGATTAAAGCCTTGACCTAAGGCTCTAGGAACTGTGTCAGTAACAGAGACTTGCAACAAGAGAAACCTCTGCCAGTGAGAATCAAGACACACCTAAGGACTCGGACTTTCTCCCTCTCTGCTGACTCTTGCTTCCAGCATTTTCTTGCTCTGGAAATTACCTTCATGTAATTTCCCATTTCTAGTTGTCCTGATATTGGTGAGTATGGGTGTCTGTTGGGCGTTCTGGAAGAGTTCCAGTTCATATACTCCAAGACAGAGACGCTTGGATGATAGCTAGAAGCAGACACAGCTCATTAGAAAAGATACACTTCCTAGAGAGGAAGAGGACTAGAGACTGTAGGAAGGATAGGTGCTATTAAAACTCAACTACCATGATATACAAAGGATGGAGCTTTTATGATACATTTCACAAGCTTTTGATGTCACTATCATAGCATGAGCTTTTTTCACACATGTAGTTTATAATGATCTCTGGTCACTTTCAGATGTTCTGGAAGGCTCTGCTTCTACCTAGTGCATCTCAGAGGATGGCTTCTTTGCCAGTAACTCTGTCTTCAGTGGTGATGCATGCCTCTAATCCCAGTACTGAGGAAGCAGAGGCAGGCAGTTCTCTGTGAGCTGGAGCCCAGCCTGGGCAGCCATGGTTATACAGAGAAACCCTGTCTCATAAAAAAACAAAAACAAAAACAGAAAAGACAAGAAAAGAAAGAAAAAATTTAAGTCTTTATGTGATGCCTTCTAGATCTTGTTATCTGCTTTACTTTCCTGCCTCAATCCTACATATGTTCCACACTCCAGCCCTCTGAAAGCTAAGACATAATATTACATTTTCTAATAGTGTATGCATAGCTTGATTTAATCACATCACAAGCTCATACAGCAAAGCAAGAATATTGGAATTCAATAGACAAAGGGAAAAAGAAAAAGAAAAGAAAATGCTGTTCCTCTATCTGTCAATCTTGTTAACAAGATACAATACTCCGATTTTCCAGCTGACTTCCTTCACAATGGATTTGCTGCTGACGGGTATAATGCTCGTCACACCTCTGGGACCTCACCTGACTACTCCTCAGCTCCATCTTCAGATTCTTGAACTACCTTGAATTAAATGTGCTCAAAACCAAAAGTATCAGAAAACATAGGATGAGCCATTCTACAGGTTCACCCTAAGCATATCAGGAATATATATAAATGCCTCTAAAGCAGCAGTTCGAAACAGAGACATAAACTCATTGGTTCATAATTCAAAATATTTTTATTGAAATTTTCTTTAAAATGTTTTTGTATAAAATATCAAGATTTGCTCATTGGTTCCTCAAAAATGCTTGATATGTGAGAGTGTTTGACATTTTCTCTTCTTTTTCTTGAAGAAAAAGCAGTGCCAAACAGAAACTATGGAGTCTTTTTTTTTTTTTTTTCAGAATAATTTTCACTTTTAGTTTATGGTAACCATTTATAAAATTATGATCGTATTCAATAATATACCTTGTAATTTTGAGTAATTATAAGTGGGATTCTATTGTTTAAACCAATGGAGGAAACAAAGTACCTGCTGATATTCAGGAGTGGCAGTGGGCATTGCAGACTTACAAGTAAAGCCTAAATTACTCAGCAATGTTTATAATCACATGCAGATTGAATCCTGGAAAGAAACCTATTTACATTTTCACCACTCCCACACAATCCTAATCTCTAAACTGAGTGAGTCATAGAACATTGCTCAACTCATGAAAGTAGTTGTCTTGTATGTGCTATTTGCCAGGATAAGTGAGGAATATCAATCTGTTATCTACATATCTTTTAAAATCAATCTTATTATTTCTACCCAGAGAAATATAGGTAAATACTTAATCACTTGTCAGAAAAGAAGAAAATCAACTATTTGGAGTGAATCAGCTTTTAAGCTTTGCGCATTTTCTTTTCTATCTTGTATGTTTGTTTTTCAAGACAGGGTTTCTCTGTGTAGCTTGGCTGTCCTTGAACTCCCTCTGTAGCCTGCAACTCAGTGATCCTCTGTCTCTACCTCCCAAGTGCAGGGATTAAATGCATGCTCCACCACTCTGCTCTTTTCTTTCTTGCAGACCCTAATAAGTGTATGGAGATTTTATAGGCAGAATTTCACTCCTGGTTCCTGGTAACTCAGTGATAACTATTTATGGAGCTTACCATTTACAGGCAAATCCTCTGTAATGTGTGTCAAGTTTCATGACTTGGCATTGTAAATCTCACCTAAGCTTTTTCCTTCCAGTCTCTACTCCTAAATTCAGGGCTCTTGATTTCTAGGTTTTGTCATAGACTTGCTCTGTGGGTCAATAAGCACTAGACTTGTCTAACTCAAGGTATAACTCCTTGTGTGAGTCACAGTGAAGACACAGAGTAAGCATCCCGACGCTGGCCATTGTTAATGACCATTGTGGTCAGTATCTTTACACTCCAGCTCATCATTTCCATTTATAGACATGTGCCATTTCCTTGGAAGGACCTGAGTATTTTTCCAGATGTGATTTCTATTGTATGATTAGACCAGTGAAAAAAATCTTAATGAACTAAATTAAGCCAAAAAATTCTTCTACAAGCAAATAAAGAGATGTAAGATTGCTCTACAGGACTGATGGCCAGTGGGTTAGCTACAGAATCGATTAACAAATTAAATACTGAGAAAAAATCATAGGCTTTGACCCTCAGGATACTTGCATTTAAATTCTTGCTGTACTGCACATATCCTGGGAGAGGTTAGAAAAGTTGATTAATTTTGTTGTACCTCATGCTTTCTCATCTGTGAAATGGATTAAAACTTTCTTCTTCAATTAATTTAATCTATTTATTTAAAATATAAATTCAATGATTACTGTGTTATATAAACTAAAAATCAGACAGCAGCTTTCTTGACTCAGCTTTTACAAATCTCTTCTTGTGTTAAAAAGTTTTTTCCCCTCTTGCCTGAGTTTGTGCAAGCTGGGTTGTGTTTAATTAGAATAAGGCTTACACACAAAGTATATAGACTTTCTCTACACTTTCCAGCATTTAAATATTGTTCCTATGGGTAGCCACCATATCTTGTGCTACACCTTGTCAGTTTACTGACTTAGAAGAAATACACATGAACAGAAATTCATTCTATTGTGCCAGCAATCAGAAGCCTACGAGTCACGGCTGTGTATCAACCAAGAATTGCTGTGTAGCTGAAACCAAGCCTAACGAGTAGGTGCTGTTCCCTACATCTCCATGTGCCACAGTGACTCTTTGTGGCTCAAAAGCACAAAGGACATTATTACTTCTGGTCCATATGCCATATGCTATGTACTATCACCCAGAAATTCATCTTGTTAACTGTTCTTTGATGGGGTCTATCTTACCCTCTGCATAGCTGAATCGAGTCATTTTCTCTTCCCTTGTGCAAGGTTTTGCTTTTTGCTACTTAAGTCTTGGTATTATCCATTCTTTACTACATTTCCAATGCCTCTAGATATTTTTATTAAAATTATTTTCTCATGCTTTCCCAGTGCAGGAAACATTATCCAAGTTTGTGTTTTTACTTAGAGCATTTATAAAAATATTAAATATAAATGATCTTTAGAAATCCAACTTTGAAATACTCATTTTTGATTCCCAAGAACCCAATTATTTTTGGGCATCATGTTACTTGCTTAAGATTATCGATCCAACATAAATATATTTAACAATCCATAGTTAAGCTTATTGGAATGCATTATATTAAGTTATATATTAGATTGATGACTTTTAAGAGCATAGATTTATAGTTTTGGAGGTTTTGTTTTTCAATGAAAAAAATCTGCTTTTGAACACTAAGTGTAGGTTTAAAGAAAACATCCCAAAAGACTGGTTTCCCTTTTGGATCAGGATATTGACTTTTAATAACTTTTCTGTGATGCTTCTCTGAGGACATTTTAGCCAAACTGGGTTTCAGTGCAATTTAGGTGTGAGTCTAGATTCAGTGCAAGTAGTAAAATAATTTGTCTTTGATAAATTACAGTTAACTCTCAATATTCCAGATATGAAAGCACACCGGCTGAAATATTAGAAAAATAATCTCCACTGTCAGTTAGCTCTCCTCAGGGCCCTACAGGAAGCAATGAGGAGGTGAGGAGAGCAGGCTCCCGGCTCCCGTCTGCACAGCATTACCTGTCTCCTGAGAACAACCTCAGTCAGCCTCAATAAATGGAAAATCCACAGAATGGATGCACGCCATGAATGTGGGAAGTGACTTCAAAGCCATCGACTTCAGACGATCATTTTGCAGATGAAGGGAAGACCTCTGAGAGGCTAACGTGAAGGATGAAGGTCACTCAGCTGGACACTGTCTGCTTCACATCACCACCTCTTTAAAATTAGTTTGTTTCTCTTAACCTAAGGCAGGCACTCCTTTTTTTTGTTCAGAATGGAATTACATTATGCTAAATGTACATAAAACTTGTTGAATTGACACTAATTTAATATTATAGGACTAGAAATTATTTTATTTTTATAAAACTGAAGCTCTATTTCATATGTAGTCTTGCATTGCTTATATTTCTCATTTGCCATTAGAATACATTATTGATAAATGTGGCTATGCTGTACATCATTTAATATGTATTTCTTGGTTCAGATGGTTTTCTTTTTACTAACGTCATGTGTGATGTTGGTTTTAAGTTTATTATATGCTACAGAAACGGCCTTAGACAAAGTTTCCCATAAAGCAGCTAAGACAGCTCACGTCATCAACTATTCATTTGTCCCAGGAACTGTTAACAAAGGTTCAGTGTAATAGTTGTTCAGGAACTTTTACATGGGAGACTAGAGTGTTGAAGACCAGCAGCACAGTGCTTGTCATGATAAATTGACAATGACTAACTGTGTGGATCTTTCTACAAATGCAGAAGTTGCCAAAGAATTTAACATGGACCATTCAAAGGTTGTCTACCCCATGAAGCAATTGGGAAAGGTGAAAAAAGCCTGAAAAGTGGGTCCCTCATTAGTAGACTAATTTTTTAATTTATTTAATAAATTTATTCAGATTACATCTCAATTATTATCCCATCCCTTATATTCTCCTGTTCCTCCCTCCCTCCCACATTCACCCTATTCCCTTCCCCAATGTTTGTGACCTGTGACCAAGAGAGACCTCCACCCCCACTATATGATCATACGCTATCAAGTCTCATCTTGTTAGCCTGCTTATCCTTTCTCTGAGTGCCACCAGGCCTCCCCACCAAGGGGAAGTGGTCAACAGAGCTTGTGTTAGAGTCATTCCCCGCTCTCCACTCAACTGTGAACAATGTCTTGTCCATTGGCTAGATCTGAGTAGGGGTTCAATGTTTACTGCATGTATTGCCCTTGGTGGGTGCAGTAGTTTGTACAGAACCCACATCATATGCTGGCAAGGATGTGGAAAAAGGAGAACACTCCTTTATTTCTGGCGGGGCTTCCTCAAGGCCCAGCTATTCCACTCCTTGGAATATACCCAGAAAATGTTCCACCACAGAACAAGGACATAAATGCTCAACCATGTTCATAGTGGCCTTATTCATAATAGCTAGACTAATTTTTTAAATTACCTGCCTTCATAATCCAAAATAGGAACACCACAAATCTGAGGACAGCTTAAGATACTTAGGGAGACTGTTGAACATGCACACACACACACACACACACACACACACACACACACACACACACTTAAAACTCTATGAATAAAGAATCAAGATACAAATACATGATTCTGGAGAATTTTTTTCCTTCTCCCTCGTATTTTTTTTACATTGCTGCTAGATATATTGTTAAATACTTATATAAAAATTAATGTAGAGCGTCAGAGCGTCTGAGGTCATACTATGTGCAGATAGTAATGATGTACCTGCAGATTGTAAAACAGCTGGCATCAAGCAACAGTGTAGCTCTTGAAAGTAAGATATCTATTAAACTCAAGCTGAATAAATCCACTAATTAAAGCCCCTAATCACCAAAATAGGCTCAATTCTTTGAGACTAGCATAACTAATGTTTTCGAGGGCTGATCAAGCCCTGTTGCTTCAACAAGAGTAGCATTGTTGAGCCTAAATAATCTCCTTTGCATTCAGTGCAAGGTGTTGTGTCTTACTTAGAATGTAAATCAACTAGTAATTAAAATATGGTGTATTTTCAAGCACTATAATAATATTCTGGGGGTAAAATTGCACACAATAATATAGCTAAGCAACATATTTCAACTATAATATGTTATTTCTGGCATTTCTCTTGCAAAGGACCTTAAAATATTTCTATATTGTACAAGAAAAATATTTATTCAATTCAGTAAAAAACAAAAAATCTAACATTTCTTTAAGGTTTTATGAAAGATTAAAATGTAGTCCTTGACATAAAGAGACCTTGGTCCTGGATTGAAATATAAATTTACCCAGCTAGAGAAATTCATAAAAAAAAAGATTTTGAATAAACTTGATAGTATAAATTTACTTCAGGAATTCCTAAAAAACAATATCCAAAATTGAAGCAGTATATGTGAATAATCATATATCACATCAAATGTCTAGTTCTTTGAGCTGCATAAATTATGTTAATAACTGTGAAGTTGTAAGGATATTACAGAATAAGTGTTTGCATCATGCTTTATGTTACATAAAATAAAGCTGTAATGAGCTCTTGAACAGTGATGTTTGCTACTGTCTGTACTCAGCTGTAGCTTACTTCTTCATTTTTGTTCAGTCTGCCCTGTTTGGCATGGTACTTTCGGGTATATATTTAACCATTTTAAATACTCAGTTATTAGTCTCCTTCATATCAATATCTTATTTAAAGAATGTGTCTATGTCTTAAGTGCTTAGAGTAAATAAGATACATGATCACATACAGCAACAAAGCCTTAATTTGCATCTGTATCCAAAATAACATTTTAATGTTTCTGTAAAAAGTAACAATATGGTAGTGTGGAAAGAGGGCTGGCTGCATTACCACAAGGGACTGTGGGGTTGCAAATGCCAGACCTTGTTTCAAAAGATTGTTTGAAACAGAGTAGAGAAGTTCTAATTTTGCCACTTACTCTCAGAAGCTGTACAAGTAAGCCAAGAAGGAAAATCATCTCTTAAATGCTGCTGCCACACCTTTGGTCCCCGAGTGCGGCTCGTCTTGTACATCTGTATCCTGAAACAAACAACACCTGTGAGAAAAATATGCATGGGAAGAAACTCAGAGTTGCTGTTTGTCCAGATATTAAGACTAAGACAGAAGTAGCTTCTTTGAGTTTCTCTCCGTTTCTTTCTTTTATTTGAGCTGAGTGTTTATGACTGTAGCCCAAGCATCTGGTGAACTACAGAAGGAGAATGACAAAGGTCAGCATAGACATACCAAAAACATTTCTGAAAAGAAAAAAGAAAAAAAAACACAAAGATGATAGACAGCTAAGTTACAGATGAGCTCTATAATGAAATATGATAGATAGATGAAAATGTGGATAAATGATAAGTAGATATAGATAAAGGGTAGATAAACAGATGATAGATACATAGATAATAGGTATAGAAATACATGAGAGATGGAAAAATAGATGATAGATATATAAGATAGATAGACTATAATTAGATAAGTGATAGATGATGGGTAGATAAATAGATGATCTATAATATAAATAGAAAATAAATTACATAAATAGACAAGTAATTAGAGAGATAAATAATAGGTAATAAAGAGATGGATAGATTATCAATAATATGTAGATTGATAGATGGATAAATAGAACATAGATAAGATAGAAAATAGATATGTAGATAGAATGTAGATTAGATAGATGATAGATAGATAAATAGATATACATAGCTATATAGAAACATGTGGCTTTACCTTAAATGATCACTCCTTTCACCGTCCTTAGCTACATCATTCTGCTTACTTCTCAATTGAACTTAAAAAATCTTTATTTTTAAAAATACATTACAAAATTCTCCTAAATGTCTTCTTATTGTAAGTGACTATTGTAAGTCCTATGTAAGTGAATACTGCCTACTTCATGAAAATATTCTAAACTGTAGACATATTTAAATATACACATTTCAAAGCTGATGTGTTCCTTCATGCACATCCAGAGAACTGCATTGTAACTAATTTTGGCCAAGTGACTTTGGGGAAATTATAAAGAAATTTATATTATTAAATGTTCCAGAACAACTTTCACAAAGTATGCTGTGCCATTTGAGCAGGATTTATCACTGAAATCTAAGCTATCTTGTTCATTAGCTATAATTTATTCACTTGGGGATCACATCCTTAGTTTGAATATAATACAATATTTATTGAGGACATATTCTCATATGATACTGTGCAAAAGATTAAGAGGTGTCATAACTTACAAATGACTATCTGCCAGTACTAAATGAGAACTCTGAAGCTTCAGTTCATTTTCTTCGGGTATTTTTCACATTATTATAACTAAGCCTTTTGTTCAGAGTTAGTGAAAGCAGTAGTGGGATCAGAACTGGCAAATGTGAAAAAGAGGGACTTTGGCTAAAGAATAGAAGCATGCAGTGAAAAATCTATCAGTGGGGAATCTGACAACATTCTCAGGAAGGACTATAAAGTATTAAAATATCTCTAGGAAAGAAAATGTAGCTCCCAAGTTCAAAACAGATTTAAGTTCGTCTGGAACAGAAAAGATGCATGTTTAGTCAGATGGACATAGTACGAGCATTCATGCCTGCTGCCTGGGGAGTAGCACGTGCTACTCCTTTTCCTGATATGTGTTCCCTTCACAGTTACTTCTGTAACTTAACCGTATACATACCTACTCCAATGTGTCTATGGATTACATATACAGCTGTACATTTAACATGAAAAACACTGAGGTTTTCAAGGGTGTTCCTTTTGACAACAAAGCTAGTAACTGTTTCCCCTGCCCTGACATCTACTCACTTAAAGGTTAATGACAGATGTAGGTCAGCCCATTATGTCTTGGAAGAAATACCAGATTTCAATCAAGGGAAATATTACTTCTACACAAACAGACATCTGACCCACAGACATTCAGAAACTACCCAGGGCCCAACCACATTCTGATCTGACCTTGTTGATATGCACACAGATATAGATCTGGGTCATTCTTCCCAAACCCCAATAGACT
>OU015743.1:9847127-9888918 GCA_907169655.1 Acomys percivali | reverse complement strand
GTGTGTGTGTGTGTGTGTGTGTGTGTGTGTGTGTGTGTGTGTGTATTTCAGTATCTTGCATATTTCTTTAAGTCATGAGTTTTTTTTCCAGGGCTGTACTTGATCATAAAATGCCCGGCCATCCTGACTTCCCCAAGTAGACTTTATCAACACAGACATACACTAGCATTTGTGTGTAAGTACCACAGCCTGCCTTTAATGCAGTGTACTTTGGAATGAGACAACCTTGAGTTGAAATGACAAACTATCCATACAGTAGAATCAGAGTTAGCCTGCTTCACTTCTTTCTGTTACATGTAAGTTATGCTAGCAACATGCAAAAACATTTTCCAAAATATAATCCATATTAGAAAGAATATGATTAGGGAATTAAAAAAAATGATTCAGTAACCAGAAAACATTGCTAAAACACCCTTTGTCAAATCCTTACTGCTAAGTCCTTCTACAGTCCAATAAAGTGCTTAATCAATGGGATGAAGTGTGTTCAAGGGAGGGGGAGACCTGGTGGCACTCAGAGGAAGGACAGCAGGTTACCGAGAAGAGACTTGATACCCTATGAGCATATACAGGGGGAGGTAATCCCCCTCAGGAACAGTCATAGGGGAGAGGAATAAGGGGAAAATGGGAGGGAGGGAAGAATGGGAGGATACAAGGGATGGGATAACAACTGAGATATAACAAGAATAAATTAATAATAATATTTTTTTTATTTATTATAATTTATTCATATTACATCTGGATTGCTATCTTCTTGCTCTTATCACCCAAATCCCACTATTCCTCCCTCTTCTGTCCTATTCCCCTCCCTAGACCTCTGACAGAGGGGTCCCCCCTTCCGCACTGTCTGCCATAGACTATCAGGTCTCATCAGGATAGCATGCACCCTTTTCTTCTGTGTGCCCACAAGGGTATTCTGCCAAGGATGAGCTCCAGAGTACATGTCAGAGGTTTAGTGGCAGTTTCCCCACTCTCACGGGGAATATTAGCTGTCCATCAGCTACATCTGAACAGGGGGTCTAGATTCTCTGAATGCATTGTCCTTAGTCGGTGCATCAGTTTGTGTAAGCCCCCCTGTGTCCTGATCTGCCAGTTTTAATGGTCTCCCTGTGGAGCTCCTGACCCCTCCAGGTCCTTCCATCAAAGCACTCTTCCATACAACTCTCAGAACTATGCCCAGAGCCCCACATGGAGTCCCAGTATCTGTCCTGATCCCCTGCTGGGTGAAGTTTCTCAGAGGTCATCTATGTTGGGCTAATATCCACTTATAAGCAAGTGTAGACTCTGAATTACATCTTACACCTATCAGAATGGCTAAGATTAAAACCTCAAGTGACAAGACATGCAGGGGAAGATGTGGAGAAAAGGGAACACTCCTCCATTGCTGGTGGGAGTGTAAACTGGTACAGCCACTTTGGAAATCGATCTAGAGCTTTCTCAGAAAATTGGGAATAGTTTTACCTAAAGATCCAGCTATACCACTCCCGGGCATATACCAAAACGTCGCTCTACCATACAACAATGACATTTGCTCAACTATGTTCATAGTAGCTTAATTTGTAATAGCTAGAATCTGTAAACAACCTAGATGACCCTCAACTGCAGAACTGATAAAGAAACTATGGTACATTTATACTAATCAGATATTAAAAACAATGAAATCTTGAAAGTTGCAGGCAAATGAGTGCAACTAGAAAAGATCATCCTTAGTGAGATAACCCAGATCCAGAAAGACAGGCATGATATTTCCTATTTTTTGTAACCCTCTTCCTCATTATTACGCTCTGACTTGGGAGGCCTCATCAACAAAGTCAAGCCACTGTTCTACAGAGAGCTTTGGTGTGAGTTACTGGAGGATACTTGGTATATATTTCTGAAGGGAGGGTGGCTGCTGCATTGCTGTCAGCCACATATGACACCACATGAAGATGCTTTTGTTCCTGATGCCCTTGGGGCTTGCCTTCGTCAACAGACTTCTGTTAAATTGTTGTATAACTTAGGGGATGGAGGGAAAATGTTAGATACAAAGATATCATCGTTAATGGTTAAATTCCTGTAATCTGTACTACAGACACAGCCGTACTTTTCCCAGGGGTGCGGAAGTGTCTGGAGGGCTGGCTAGACACAATCTATAGAGTAAGTGACACAGTGAAAACATTGGCTTAAGTGTGTTGTTCTCAATCATTGTCGTTAATCTCCTCCAAAGACTTTGGTTTCTCGAGTTACATAGAACATATGCTGGCATGACTGGCGTGAAACATGCTTCTTAGCTATTGAAATGCATATAAAAGATATATACACACATGTACACACTATTGCTATTTCCTTATGTGTTTCTACAATATACATCATTTATTCATAGAAACTTGTAGATGTCTCTTTTCCAACCAAGATCAGGAAACAGAAAACATCCATTTCTCCTCCCTCTCCTCCTCCCTTATCCCATCCCATTGTTTGATCACACCCTCCCTCTTTCTGTCAGTAATGTTGGAGTATACACCCTAATCACAGCAAGACACTGCAGAGGTAGCAAGATCCACTAGAAAGATTAGAGTGGAATAAAAATGACTCCAGTATACTCCCATGATAAGAAGGAGTTGGAGACCAGACCTTTTGGACAGGTACAAATGTAAGCAAGCTCTCCTCGGATGTTTCACGCGGTCACCGCTGAGGAAAACCCACAATAGAACAGATAAGACCTAGCTTCTTGTTACGTTTGCATTTATATGCACTGCTAGTCCCTGCCCACAGCATGTTAAACTGATTAGCTCTGTTATTGACATAATAGTTTCAGGCTTGGACACATGTTGAGATATGTTAAATCACTTATTAATAGGAATTATTACTTCTTAGCTGTCACAAATGCTTATGAAAGAAACTCATCGGGCAGTTTTTAACTACTACGTTTAACATCATGGCAGATTCCACATTTGTAAAATGGTGTTTGTGTTGCCTCGAAGCTATTGGAACATTTAAATCTCCTAATAGCTGCACTGTTCTTCTTTCATAAATTAAAAGAGGAAAATGCCTAGTTTTAGGGAAACCATATGGTATTTTAAAAGAAGGCAGAAGTTTAACCAAAAAATAAAATAAAATAAAGTGCAAATAAGAAGCAAGATTTAAGCCTTTTAATTTACATATGTAGCTCCATCACTTTTTGGAATATGCTACTAAAATTGCCATATTTTAATAGTTTTAAATGTAGTATCAAGATGTAATACAGTTAAGAGAGTCCTGCAAATTCAGGGTGTCCTCAGAGAAGTGACAAAAATTTGAAGGGACACTGCCAGTATACTCCATCTGCAATTCCCTGTCTACCAGACCATAATCCAGGAAATAAATAAAATAATTGAGAAACCTGTTTGCAGTCCAGAACTTTATAAAATCAGGATGACATTTTCATCACTCTCCTATTAGTGGTCAGTCTTCACATAATGAGGTTTGGTAAGGGCGTATTAACTAAAGGAAAGGGAAATAGCTTAATGTTCATACAGAAATAAAGCACTCACACAGCACTGAGTTTCTCCTTACGAAGCCACTTCTGCACCTTGGCCTGGCCTGCCAGATCACGTGGGCTAGAGTAGATTACTTGACATGGTGTCAAGTGCTCTTAGGCTTCTGGATGACTAAGCATCTTTATTTAACCACCGTGCTACTAACCTTGCATGGGAAAGGGCTTGAAAAGGTTAATGTAAACATTGTCTGCTTCTTTCAAACCACACCAGAATACCACATCTGGTGGGTCACCTAACCCTGATGTCAAAATTCAAAGGACATTTGCTTTGTGAATGTCAGAATAATTTTATGAGAACCAGACACCAAACAACTGAAGTGGAGCTCAGGGAAAAAAGAGGCAGATTGTTGTATGTGAACTGATTGGGTTATAAAAAAGGGTATGAGTATGAGGCCAGGACCTGCCATAGTAGTCATTGAAGCTTCCAGACAAATTATATCCATGCTATGCCTAACATCAAATGGCAGGAAAACTCTGCAATAATGAGATTTTGGAGCACAGTGACTCCACATGAGTGAATGTCATGGATTAGACAATTCAGTCACATCTGGCTAGTTCTGTGATAAGAATACAGAGTTCCAGGATGCTGTATAAGACTCAGGTAACAGATAGGCACTGCCTGCCTGGTGCTTGCTATTCTAACATATTCACAGCCCGGTAGTGAATCAATCTCTGGATACTCAGGTTGCCCCAGGGTCCCTCCCTCACCACAAATAATACTTCATTCAGTGGTATTTCTTGATCATTTTATGCAGTGTTCCCACATTGCATAAAACTCAGAATTCAGAACTCAGAAGAGATAAAAACAGGAAACATATGTGTTTAAAAGCCACATATTGTATAAATACTAAAATATGAATAATATCAGACTATTCTTCTATACACTTGTCAACTAATTCTATAATAAAAGCTCAATTTCTGCTGAAAGTAAGTAAAGTATATATTAGGTATAGAACAGGTTGTTTTCCTCCCCTACCTACTCTTTTTCTTACTTGTCTTCAAGTAGCACCATAATTCATTCAGTTGTATGAAAACAGGCTGTCTGATCCCAGACAATTGCTTGTTTTTCATCTTTATTTCCAGTAGTCACCAATTCGATAGAATCTTTAGCATCTACAGTATAGTTAATGCTCAAAGTGGTCTCCACAGTTCTTCATGATCCCTATATTGCCAACCCGCCAGTACTCATGTTAATCTCGTAGCTGTACCTCTGTTTGGTTCACTTCGACCCCTCACAATGTCTTCTTATCTCATCATCAGTAGCTTTACACAGATGTCTTCCTTCAGTCAAATATCTTATTACAATAAGATTCCAAACATCCCTGGGATCATGTTGCCTCTTCCAGGAAACACCTTTTCCCCTTATTCTTTACGTTTAAGTTATTGTCAGACAATCTTTTTCTCTCAAGAAAGAACTGATCTCAAGGAACACATTGCAGCATCTTTGTAAGGCCAGTTGCTGAAAATGGTAATATCAATAGATGCTTGCTGAATTTTTTTGAGATTTTATTTTTTAATCATACATTATTGTGTTGGTATGTCCACAAAAGTGTGTATTCTGGTGGATGAGGCCAGAAGCATAGGATTCCACTGAAATTGGAGGTACGGGTGGTTGTGAGCAACCCAAAGTGGGTGTTAGGATCCAAGACCAGTATGTACTTTTAACAGATGAACCCTGTTAAGTGGGCATTTATTCCACTGAGCCCTTATTTTCTCTCTGTAACTATGGTTAATTGTTAGACAAAATAATTTTGCCACAAAATGCTAACAGAAAAAAATGTCTTTTGGCTAGAGAGATGGCTCAGAGGTGAAGAGCACTGGCTGTTCTTCCAAAGGTCCTGAGTTCAAGTCCCAGGAACCACGTGGTGGCTCACAACCATCTATAATGTGATCTGGTGCCCTCTTCTGGCCTGCTGGCTCACACACAGGCAGAACACTTTATGTACTTAATAAGTAAATCTTAAAAAAAAAAAAAAGAAAGAAAGAAAAAAATGCCTTTTAATAATTTAATGAGTAAAACTGTACAGCATATTTGTTAAACATTTATGGGAAGAAGAAAAATATGAAAAAAAAGCAGGAAAGGCAAATACTCTTTTGTTTAGGTCTCTTCTATGTGAAAGACCAATGACAAGACAGGAAGGAATAAAAAAAAAAGTGCTAGCATTTAGAAACACATGTATGCTTAGATTATGTTGTGTGGTGTATTAGAGGTGAGAACAATAGTACTAATTATGTTAAGAACAAATATAGTGAGAGGGGCAGTAGAAAGAGAGGCAGACAGACAGACAGACAGACAGACAGAGACAGAGAAAGACAGACAGAGAGAGAGACAGAGTGAGAGATGCATGATCCAAGATATCACCAATCGGAATCACAGTACTTGAGCAACAAAATTCTATAAGGTAAAGAAAGAAAAGGCAAATGGAGATAGGTGATTTCCCTTCTACGTCTCTTCAACCATCACACTTCCTCCAGTCTCACCTCCATCACTGTAGCGGACGGTTTGCAGGGGGCTGCCTTCTCCTGCTACCTCCATTTCTGGGGAACTTTTAGTAAATGGAACCTTGAGGCCGACTCAGGTTTCCTCCCCCGCCCCTATCCTCTGTGTCAGCCACTTAAACCCAGTAGTATGCTCTATCTGGAAAATCACTGGCCACACTGCGATGGAGGTAGGCAATTCTCACTCTCAATTCATCTCCCTTTTCACAACTGCTGCAGTCACATCCCCAGTATCCTGCTTGCTGAGGCCTTGTCCTCCCATCCTACCTCTAGGCCCAGTGGATTCTGCCAAAGCTTGGTGTGGACCCAACTTTCATCCTTCCAGTGGGCCCTCTCACCTATCCCTCTTTCTGGCTCATTCTAGTTCCTTCGTGTCAGTCCTGGATAGCTAGAAATGCTTTCTACTGAGAAACACCCGCCAGTGGCCACACCCTTCATGGCCTAGGGTAGATGAATCACTTTATTTCTTCTGTCTTCTGATAAGATCTCTCCATTCTCATTCTCAGCCTGTAACAACCTGCTTACATGTTCCCCTCCTCAAATTTAACTTCATCGACTGGACACTGTATCACTTGCCTCAGACCCAAACCACGGGTCACCAATCCTTTCTTCTTTGTACCTCCAGATTATTCTTTGCCACACTGCAACCTCCTTGCACTATCCTCTCTTCTTGCGTCCACTCCAACTTCCTGTGGGCCCCATCCCTAAGTATCAACAGAATCCACTTAGTTTTTTTTTTTTTTTTTCAGAAACAGCTCACAGAATTATCTACATGCCAACCCCTTTCCCTCTAGGCCACCCACCTACCTCTACAGTCATTCCCTGCCATGCAAGCCATGCACATGGCGCTTTCCCAAGAACCAGAGGGGACCATAGAAACCAAGAAATAGAACACCTACCAATCAATGACAAGGCTAGATTTCAATGCCTAGAGTCACAATTATCCCAAGCACAGATGTCAAGAAACTAAAGCAAAAATGCAATCATTAACATCTAAGACAGTAAGTCTCCTCCAAAGCCCAGTAGCCCTGCTACAGTAAGCCTAGAAATGGGGATACAGCTGAACCACAAGTGAGTGACATCAACAAAGCAATTATGAATATGTTCAAGCACCCGAAAATGGATATGAACAAATCCTTTAATGAAGTTTATGAAAACACATACAAATAGTAGAATGAAATAAGGAAAAAAGTTCAAGACATGAAAAGGGAAACAGAAACAATGCAAACAGAAAATGCAAACTGAAGGAAAGTGGGAAGTGAAAATCTAGGAAGTTAAACAGAAATCTCAGAAGCCACATCAACAGATTACAAGACATTGAAGAAAGAATCTGAAGTGCTGAAGTCTAAGTAGAGGAAATGGCTGTCTCAAAAAAATGTTTAATCTACAAAACCCATGCATGAAACATCTAGAATCTGGGACACTATGAAAATATCAAATATGTGAATAACTAGATTAGAGTCTGGAGGAGAAAACCAGGTCAAAGTCACAGGAAATATTTTAAACAAAACATAGAAGAAAATTTTCCTAGTCTACAGAAGGAGGTACCTATAAACGTACAAGGAGCATATGGAACAGCACATAGACTGGAGCAGAAAAGAAACTTGCACAACACAAAATAATCAAAATATTAAACATACAGAGAAAATTAAGAATGTTGAAAGCTACAAGGGTAAAAGACCAAGTAACATATAAAGGAAGATAATTTAGAATAACACTTGGCCTCTCAATAGAGACTCTAAACACCCAAAGGTCCTGGACACTATATCTAGCAAAACTATTAGTCACAGTAGATGTAGAAATAAAAGATATTCCATTATAAAACTAAATTTGAACAATATATACTTTCAAATCCAAGTGTATCGAAGACACTTGAAGAAAAATCTCAGTTTGAAGAGATTAACTAAACCCATAATACACAAGGAATAAATAATCCCAGACCAGCAAAACAATGAGGATGAACACCAACACCAAAACAACAAAAAACTGGAATAAAAACAATGTTCATGGATAACACCTAACAATAATTTCCTCACCTCAATAAAAACACATAGACCAACAGATTGAATTAGAAAACAGATGCATATGTCTGCTGTGTACAAGATATATAACTTACCATCAAGAATACATATCACCTCAAGGAGAAAAGGATGTAAGTATGTATTCCAAGCAAATGCTTGGGAAGTAGATGGACACATTTTAATATCTGACAAGATATTTTAAACACAAACTTATCAAAATAGAGGGGAAATAGTATACCAAAAGAATATAGAAATCCTAAACATTTATGCATCAAATACAAGTCCACAAAAGAAATATTACTGAAGAGAAAACCAAATACTGACACTCAAACAGGGGTGGTGGATGACTTCAGTGCCCCATTCTCACCAATACATGTGTCATTCCAGACAAAATCTAAACTTAAAAATTCTGGAACTAAATGATGTCATAAACAAATGGTCCTGGAAGATAGTTACAGAACATTTCACCCAAACACAAAAGCAACATCTCAACACCTCATGGAACTTTCTCCAAAACAGATCACATACTTGGACACAAAGCAAGTCTCAACAGATTTAAAACTAAATTTGATTTTTAAAACGTTAATGTGTTCTATCTAACCACAGTGGATTAAAAACTGAATATCGGGACAACTGAAGCAGCAAAAAATTTACAAACTTATGAAAATGGAACAACTCACTACTGAATGAAAAATGAGTCATGACAAAAATTAAATAGAAAACTAAAAACTTTTTAGAATGGTGTGAAAATGAAACTACAATATACACAAACCTATAGAACACAATGAAGACAGTTCTAAAAGGATAAGAGCAATAAGTGCCTATATAATAGCTAAATATCATATTAGCAACTCAACAACACATGTGAAAGCTCTAGAACAAAAGGAAAAAATCATATCCAGAAAAAATAGATGGCAACAAACTTAGGGCTGAAATCAATAAAATAGAAACAAAAATTGCAAAAAAAAAAAAATGAAACTAATAGTTGGTGTTTTGAGGAAATAAATAAGATTGGTAAGCTATTACCCAAAGATAGAGGGGATCCAAGTTAATAAAATTAGAGTTCAGAGGGGAGAAATCACAGCCGACACTGAGGAAATCCACAGAATCATAAAAACATATGAGCAATCTCCACTAAACTGAGAAATCTAAAAGAAATTGGTTAGTTTCTTGATATAATGTGCCAAATTTAAGAAAGATGAGTAGAATTTAAAGTGACCCACAGCTTCTAGAAAAATAGAAGCAGTAATTAACTTTTCCCACCTCCTCCCCAAAAATCTAGCACCTAAGCAAGCTGAAAGGCAAAACTGGCATGATCGTCTCATTAGATGTATTAAATGGTTTTGACAGAATTTACCACGGCTTCATTATAAAAGTCTTGGAGAGACTAGAGATATAACGGACATACCTCACTATAATGAAGGTGACTTACAGCCAGCCCACGGCCAAAATCAACTTTAATGGAAATTAATTTAAAGCATTTCCACTAGAATCAGGAACAAGCTAAGAGTATCCACTCCCTCCATACATATTAAATACAGTGTTTGATTTTGGGCTAGCATATATGACAAATGAAAGAGATCAAGGAGAATACAATTAGAAAAAGATGAGGCAAAGTGTCTTTATTGATAATGATATAATTATAAATGGCCCTAAAATCTCCACCAGGAAAGTTCTAAAGCTGATAGACACTTTAAACACAGTACCGTGTTACAAAACTACACACAAAAGTCAGTAGCACTTCCTATATACACATGACAAACTGCAAAAGAATTCAGATTAAAAAAAAAAATCATGATAGCCTTAAAAAAATTTGTTGGGGTGACACTAGCCAAGCATGTGTAAGACTTGACAATAAAACTTTAAGAAATTGAAGACATATCAGAGAAAGGGAAGATCACCCATCTCTTAGATTTGTAGGAGTAGTACAGTGAAAATGGTCATACATAGCACACGTGTTCATCAAATCCCCATCAAAAATGGTCATACATAGCACACGTGTTCAGCAAATCCCCATCAAAAATGGTCATACATAGCACACGTGTTCAGTAAATCCCCATCAAAATCATTATACAATTCTTCACAAGAATTGAAAGAACAATTTTCAACCTGTCACACACACAAACAAACAAAAATGATAGCTTAAAAGGTTCTGAATAATAATTTTGAAAAACACTCTGGAGATATCACCATCCCTATCTCACATTTTACCATAGGGCTGAAGAATTTAAAAACCTGTACATTATAAGGATAAAAACATGTAAGATTGTTGATGGAAATGAATTGATGACCTAGACATAAATACACATACTTATGGACACCTGGTTTTTTACAAAGAAGCCAAAAATTTACACTGGAAAAAAGATAGCACTTTTAACAAGTGATACTGGTCAAACTGATTGTGTACAACTCTAAATGGATCATGGACCTCAATCTGAGGCCATATACACTGAGTCTAATAGAAGGGAATATGGAGAGTAATGTTGAATTCATTGTCACAGAATAAGACTGTCTGAACAAAATACTATTAGTACCAGCACTAAGATCAACAATTCCTAAATGGGACATCATGGGACTGAAAAGCTTGTGTATAGCAAAGGGCGCTGTCGTTCAGGCAATGTGACAGCCTACAGAATGGAAAAACACCATTACCAATTACACAACCAATAGAGAGCTAACATCTAAAATACATAAACAATTTTTAAAACTGGACACCCAGGAAGCAAATGTCCGATTAAAACACAGCACAGTACTAATTATAATTCTTGAAGTTGAAATACAAATGGCTAAGAAACACTTAAAGATGTGTTCAACATCCTTAGTCATCAGGGAAATGCAAATCAAAACTACTCTGAGATTTCATCTTACACCAGTCGGAATGACCAAGGTTAACAAAACAAATGACAGCTCATGCTGGAAAGAAGGTGGAGTAAGGGAAACGCTCATCTGTTGTTGGTGGGAGTGCAAACTTAGCTACTTTGAAAAGCGTTGTGGTGGCTCCTGAGGAAGCTGGGAATGACCTACCTCAAGATCCACCCATTCTATGCTTGGGCTCATATACCCAAGGGATGCTTCAGCATTACCACAGAGACATTTGTTCAGCCCTGTTCTGTTCACTGATGTTCTATTTACAATAGCCAGAAACTGGAAACAACCTAGGTGCCCCTTTAACACTTGAATTGAAATTAAACCATGGTACTTTTACATATGGAATACTATGTAAGCTGTTTATAAACATGAAATTGTGAACTTCGCAGATTAAAAAGATGGAGCTAGAAAGAAATAATTCTGAGTTAGGTGACCTAAATCCAAAAAGACAAATACAGTATTGTACTCACTTATATGTGGAACCTTCGTATCCGTATAACCACAGAGGTTAGAAATAGGGTAAAGGAATAGAGGGGAGGGAAAGGACTTTAAGGTAGAGAAAATAGACTACATAGTTATGGATAAGACAGGATGCGAGATGGACACGGAGGATTAAATGAGAAAGCAAAGAGGGAATCCAGGGAGGAACTGTTAACACTGTAGGAGTTACTGCTAAAACTTAAGTGGTCATATGGAAAGCCACCATGTAGAGCTTGAGTAATTATTTTATATATAGTAAAATATATAAACATATATATTTATACATTATATAATATATATATATATATGTAATTTTAAGATACTTCTACTAAAACCCTCTCTGTGCTGGAAACAAATTGAAAACTACTAAAAGAGTAAAAGATGTCTGTCAAAGGAAGGTCTGTGTTTTTTTCCCTATAAGAGATTATCTAGCCAATTACAGAAAGAAACAAAAGACTGAATGTGCAATCCATTACAAATTTAGTCACGGAAAGTGAGGGTTGCCTATCCTAGCAACTTATAAAGTTCACTTCACTGCTGATAGGCCTAATTTCTCTGAAACGCACTAATCTCTCTTTTGCCAGTCTCTCATAATAGTATTTTCTAGTTTTTTTTCTGCTTTAACTATTAATTGTGGAGGAAGTTTTCCTTGCAGTTAAGATTATGTTCTATTCAAATTGAATTCTACACTCTGAAATTAATATAGTATAATCTGAGTCTAAAGAGGAATGATGTTAATACCTACGGATATGCCATGAGATTCCCGTATCTAACTCAGCTATTTGTAGATACAAATGTTAAATAAAATAGGAAGTTTTCTGAAATAATGAATGGGGATATCAAGATTATAGCAACAAAAATATATGTAACTATGATTGTTTACCCAATGAATATATCAAATAATGGATTCCAAAAATCAAAGCAATTATTTCCAGAACTTGTGGCAAATAAGAGAATTAGATGGTCTTGGGCCACTTCAAATGAAACTTCTACAAATTTTTTTCAAAAATGTTTTCCTTGTTAGATGATTGGTAAAAACATCAAAAAACAAAACAAAATAAAAAAATTGCACAGTAATCACTTATATTGCTGGTGAAGACTTGATGATGTTTGTAGCCACAGTCCTCAATGCTATATCTCAGTTTACTACTTGAAAACTTGAAATTCTTGAATGTTTAGATATTTTAATGGAAAAAATGACAGAAGACACCACTGGATTTATTTCCACCATAAGTTACAGGTGAAAAATTTCATAAGAATCTATCCAAGATGTACCCATTCCGCTGGGGTTAGTTTGCTGAAACCCTAGGATCGGTAATTCAAATTTTACAAATCTAATTGTATAATTAGATAAATGTTGAGTTTTGTGATTTAGTAACTACTAAGTTAGGTAATACTTGAGAAAATAAATAACATAAATGTTGCAAAATAATGCAACACAATGAAGCAGCTAAGATGTGACTATCTCAGTGATATAAAAATATTCCTTTTGAGAGAATATATTGCTATTTTGACTAGGGTTTAAATAACCATTCTTTTAAACAAACTTCTGATTTTCTATTTGATCATATAGAAAATCTTTTCAGTGGAGCCAGAAAAGATGAACAAGAGTTTACATTTTTCAAATCTAAGACTGTGTAACTCTGAAATTTGAATGATTCTCACATCCTGAGCTTGTAGTTAATTATTAACAAACATTAGTGACCACAGCATTTGATTTAGTAATTCTACCACTAGATAGGAAACATCATTCATAATAAATAACTAGAAAATATGTCAATACCCAGACTAGAATGCCAATTAAATAATTTACAGAATGACTATGTGATAGAATATTTAACAATGTAGAAAAGAGATATAATACAACCTTATGTTTTAAAAGCTTAATATAAAAGTGCATTTACCTACTATATAATTTTAATGTTTTATGTCTTGTATGTAATCTACAGTTTTATCATTTCAATAAATTTTCTATATAAAGTTATTTTCTTTTGATCTTGAGCTCTGGCTGATTTTTCTTTATAGAATTTGCTATTTTTGTAATTATATTAATGCTTCCCTAAAACATTAATACTTATGAAAATAAAACACACACATAAAAGTGAGCTATGTCATAATATTCATTTAGTTGACAGCTGTAAAGTTGGTCCACTTAGCTTAGCTATTAGAGACTAGTAACATATTAATATTGAAATGGTCTTTCTAGCAATTTAATTTTTGACAGCCTACTATATTAAGCTTGAATGTGAGGTAAAAATATGAAATAGAAAATAATTTACTGACTTTTGAAACTTTCCAAATAATTTATCAGAGTGTAACTTGTTCTCTGAAAGCTAAACAAAAAAAAATTGTAACAATAGCCTGTAACACTATCATGACCTTCTATGTGGAATGTACCATAATACACATCCAACTGGAAGTATAAATTTAATAGAATTTTAGCCATAAGTTTTACTCAGTCTCACATGTTTGTAGTTTACACTGTGAAATGGCATTTTAGACAATTGTACATGCAATTTTCCAAAAACAGCTCCTCCAAGATAGATTTCCCAGATATTCTGGGCAAAACGGTGATCCATACCCCACCCTTTTCCCAATCTGGGACACTCTTTGGAAGGATGCTTTATCTGTGGGAGGAGTAAGGGTTTAGGTTAAATGGATGGAGAGTGAAGAAAGGGAAAGGGAAAGAAATCCTGTCCCAAGGTTTATATTTTCTCTAAAATGTACAGGAATTTTGATTTTTCTATACCCAATGACTTCATGTTCAACAATGAATTAGTGCAAAACAAAGCATACAGGGAAAGGTTCAATCCCTTCCTTGTTTTCCTGTAGTTACTGGTTCCCTTAGGGAAGTTTCAGGCTTTCTTTAGGGATAGGGAAATTTAAATCCTGGACTTTGTCCATGGCAAGCAGGGAAGACAGGGATAGGCCAGAAACAGAGACAGCACAGTGCTTCTGCAACCTTCTGGCACTTTGTTATACTCCTGAGATTTCAAAATAATAGAGACGTGGGTGGATACCTATTCTTTTTCTTTGAAACGTGCCATTTAAAGGTATCTTTAAGTTCTGATAACTTTCCTACCGCTTCTTACGATGTTGAAATATGTTGTATTTGTAGACCCAGATTACTTTGATATGCCTCTCTTTCCACCTAAGTGTGCACTGGTATTCATCTATGCCATTGGTGCATCTACCAATCAGTGGATCGTATTTGAAACATTAATGTGTTTATTGTTAGTATGTGGGATTTGTGGGTGTGCATTCTCTTTAAGTCTTTTAAGCTGAAACTTGAGAAATGTTGCTTTATGCCGTTAATGCAAGATCCTTCTCTTGTAGGTATAATGATGTTTCCCATCGACAGGGATTTTTCTTTTTTTTTTTTTTTAACAATTAGGAACATTTGTAATGGAAACCAAATTCAGATGACTGGAAATTTTATTTTCAATCTTATCATATTTTATAAAATAACTTTATAACATATAATAAAGTTAACATGTATTTTATCTTGGGACTTTCTAAAGCCCCTTTGGTCTTACCCTTTCAGAGGCTATCTTTTGTTGGCTAAACTTTCCCTAGCCACAGTCACTACCTTGCACACAAGAAGGCAGAGTATTTCATCTTCTCCTTTTCTGTTACTCATACTTTATCTTAATGACCTATATCACCTTATTTTATTTCATTTTCTTGTCTCTACTAAATTTTCTTTTTTTTTTTTTCTTTTTTGGTTTTTTTAAGACAGGGTTTCTCTGTGTAGTCTTGGCCATCCTGGACTCACTTTGTAGACCAGGCTGGCCTCGAACTCACAGCGATCCACCTGCCTCTGCCTCCTGAGTGCTGGGATTAAAGGCATGCGCCACCACACCCGGCTTTCTACTAAATTTTCTAATCAATATTTATTATGCATCATTCATGTGTCCTAAAACACTATTCTTTTTTCTCATTTTCTGTTCTGCTATGGATAGATTATTTAAGGAGTTTTATGACTTTTAGGTTTTCATAAATGAATTTATGAAGAAAAGTCAGTCAAGCAGGTCACTGTATGTGTGCTGTTGAGTCCTGTCTTAGTGTTAGATTGCAATTGAAGAGACTTTCCCCAAAGTTGCTGCATTATACAAACACTGCTTAGTGGAGATTCCAACAGTTTTCACTGTGTATATTGTATACAGCTGTAACTGTTCCTCCTGCTTTCCTGATGGTTTGCCATGACTTGTTCTCAGTCTTAAAATTTTATGAGTTAAATTTTAAATTTTCAAAGGATGTATGTAGATGTCTGACAATGGCTGTAAGAATGTTATACACCATCACCATATATATATATATATGAATATCATATTTAATTATCTATACAAAAGGTGTCTTATCCCATTTCCCATGAGGAATCTCATTTCTGTAAAGATTGAAAAAGAGGGTGGGACAGCAAGAAAATGATATATTTGCAGTTTAGCTATGCTTTATAAATCTGAAGCTAATTTTAATATGTTGTATTTTCATCTTCTTTAGTTCAATTAATAATTATGTAAGATGACTTAACTGCTGTCTCTTTCTCTGTAAACTTTCTGAATCTTTATCTGCCATATGCTTTTGTACAATGCCCTGAACTGTCTTTTATTTTATTGTTACTTTATACTTCATTTAAATTTTAAATATATTATCTATCTCATAGTTTGTCATCTTTTTTCAAACATACATTTCCCAGTTCCTCATTGAAGTTTATATAAGTCCAATTAGGTCACAGGGTGATCATTTAGAAGGTTTTATTATTATTTATTCTATCTTTGAAGAATGCTTAGAATGCTTGAAATGTAAGGAGGAACCATTTGGAGGCTGTGATTGAACAAAAGCATTGAAGAAGAGTGAGTGCCAGGTGTTGACTATCTAAGCTCACACATCAGATCTAGACTAGAGCCTACACCACCCATACCAATGGCTCTCATGTCTTCTGACTTGGAACAGAATTTATCCTCCTGGCTTTTGTAGATTTCCACATAGTTCTCCACAGTTTATAGTACTTCCAAGGCTTCCTGATTAAAAATGTAAATTTCATATCATTTTAGTTAAAACTTTTTATAGATCTAGGATGGTGATACTGGGTTGCTGGAGAGTCCAATATACAACTTATACAGAAAGTATATTTTAATGAAAATCTGTTGTGCTTTCGGTTTGTAACTTGAGTTTTAGGCATAATCTACTAGGTCTTTACTTTTCTTTCACTTTTTTTCTATTTCTATTATCACTTGGTTTTACTGTGTACTTCTGAATGTATTAAAAGAGTGAATATCACAAATAGTTGTTCAACAGAATATATGCTTATGAGAGTTGATAATCACATTTTCATGAATTAGTAAATTATAATAATAATCATAAATGCAAACTCTGAAATATTTACATTCTCTCAGGAAAGTCAAACTCAAACTTTTTTCTGCTAAATCTTCTTTCTCTACCATGGTATGTATGCTTTGTTTTGTCTTTTCATATTGAATCCTTTTACATTTCTATCAAAACTAATTATATTAAATAATAAATTGGTTAATTTTGGTATAGATAGTAAACAATGTTCTACATTCATCCAAATCATTTTTTTGGATAATGATGTATATTTTAATCATTAAAACATACACCATATATAAGACTGACAAATATAAGTTACAAATTAAAGAAAAAGTAGAATATAGCAAACATGATCTTGTATATTCATGCAAACATATTTGGAGGAGATAGATAGATAGAAAAATATAGATAGATAGATAGATAGATAGATAGATAGATAGATAGATAGATATAGAGTTTAAAAAATAGGATAATTTATCATTGGAAGATTATGTGCCTTATACACTTAAAGAGATTGCCTATGTTTCAATACTAACAACAAATGTCTCAATAATAAAAAGAAACTACTTACATAAACCAAATATCTATCTCCACAAGCAGGAATGCTAAGAAAGGAATCTAATGAGTCGTCTCCCCAATGACTTCCAGGTGCTTTCACTGCAAATGTATAAATTAAATCAAGAAAATATGGTCTAATATCCCCAAAACCAATTTTAAAGTTCTCAATACAGTCAAATATTATAAAAATGCATCTGTCAGTAATATCTTAGAAAAAAATTTAAAAACAAGATATTTGGAAACTTCAATATCTCCTTATTTTAGAATCACATGTAAATTATTAGCATCTATGTAAAGAGAAAAGATGAAATATTCTCTGTAAAAACAGGAAGAAGAAGTGAACAGAGTGTTCATTCTGAACTATTACTCCATATACGATTTGAGATTTTAATCAGAGAAAATAGAGGAAAGACAGAAATAACAGAGAGATAAACAGGAAATGAAGGAGTCTGATTAGAGGTGTCCGTAAAGCACTGATGCAACTGTGCCTAGAAAATACTAGACTCCACTCAGCCAATCTCAACTGATGAATTTCGGTAAAGTGAGACATGACCCCACCATACAGAATGCAGTAGCTTTCTACACAGTGGCACTGAATACTCTCAAAATGTAATGAGAAAAATGGTCCCACTCACAATGTCTTTAAAAGTTCAACAACAACAACAACAACAACACAAAAAAGTTAAGATCTTTGATATACCTAACAAAGAAAAGAAAAACACTGTAGTAAAAACCAGAAAGCCCAAAAGAAAGAAACAAGAGAGGCATTTTTGTAAGGCAGAAAGAACAATCTTGTTTATGGATAGAGAGAATTAAATTTGTTAAAATGACTATATGACCAAAAATTATCTGTACATCAAACAAAGCATCATTAAAGTGCCAATGGCATTCTATATAAAATTTCAATATACAACCTTAAGATTCACATGGAATCACTAAAGACATCTCACATTTCAATTATTCTTCAATAGAAAGACAGTGCTCGAAGCCCTACAATAACCAGCTTGAAATAAAAGATGGAGTCACAATGACAAAAGTAGCATGAGATTGTCATAAACACAGACCAATGTAGAAAAATGGAGCACCCAGAGAAACCTGCATATCTATAGCCAGCTGATTTAAATAATTGTCTCCAGAGCGTATACTGGAGAAAATTCAGTCTATTAAAAATGAAGTTGTGAAAGGTGTGTACCTACGTGATAGACTGGGAGTAGACTCAACCTCTCACCTTGTATGGAAAACAGTGACGATGACTCCAAGACATTTAATGGAAATTTTACTTTCAATTGCAGTAGTAAAGCAGAAGATAAACTTCAAGATGCTAGCACACGTGACACTGTTCTCAACTGAACTCAAACGGCGTAGAACTAGGGGAGATGGAAGGTGGCGGGCAGCGGGGGGAACAACAGGAAAGAGTGCAGGGATGGGAAACTGCAGATGGGATGTAGTGCGTGAGAGACGAATAAATTTAAAACGAAATAAATTAAAAGTAAACTTTAATATACATGACTACATCAATATAAAATGCTTCCGCATAGCAGAATAACCAACCAGAGGAACACAAGATAGCCCACAGAATCAGATAAAAACACCTGCCAGTCTTATTATCTGACAAAAAAAATGTCACTCAAATATATCAAGAGGCCCCGAAACAAAACTTAACAACAATAATTAAGTCAGTTGGTAAACATAAAAGTAGTTTGAAGAGCTATTATAATAAGTTCTAATTGCCAGTACATTTATGAAAATAACAACTGCAAAAGATTCCATTTCATCTTACGGTATTTTGAATGAGCTGTCCTCCATATAGTCTTAGGCATTTTAACACTTTTTAGTTCCCAGCTGATAATGACATCTGGGAGGTTTTGGAGGTGTGGTCTTGTTGGAGGAAATATGTCAGTGCAGGATGTGCTTTGGTAATTTAAAGACTCATGCCGTTTTGAGTTGGCACTCTCACTTTGCATTCATGGCTCATGATACGAGCTCTAAGCTGCCACTCCAGACACAATGCCTTTGTTCTGCCATCATGGACTCGACACCACTAGAGGCATAAGCCCAAATAAACTTTTTTTTTCTATAAATAGCCTTGCTCATGATGTTTTACCACTATATTAGAAAAATGACTAAGATACAGCTCAATCACAATGGCCATTAATAAATAAAATATAACAAAGTCAGGTGGTGACTTGAACAGGCAAAATATGAATCCATTGTTAGGAGCCATAAATTTGTGGGACCACAAATGAAACTAGAAAGGAAGTTCCTAACACACAGTATCAACGTAATGACCAGGGGATGCAGCTAGACCACTCCTATGAAATTTTATCAAGAAATCCCAGTCAGTATGCATATGAAATATTATCAACATACTTTTGTTTACTAAAATGCTGCTCGTAATTGTTAAGCAATGAAATCAGTAAAGTTGCCTTCAGCAGATAAATGGATAAAACACAGCATAACACACAAGGTAATATTGCCTAGTCACAGCACATCATTAGAAAGAAATTGTGTTATTCATAGTCAGTGTATTAAGCAAAATAAGATAGTTACATAAAGTCAAGTACCTCACTGCTTTTTTTTTTTTGGTATATGGAAGTTAGTTATAAACAGGAAGATGATCTGAATGCAAAGGAGGATCTATTACAGAAGCATAAGAAAGAGTAGAAGCAGTGTAAGAGGCAAGAAAAAGAGCGGGGAAGTACATGTCATCAAAACTCAACACATAGGATGCAGAAATACACTTTCAAGCTCCTTCATTAACCAAGTCGATCAATATTCTGGATCAGTCCAGATCTACATTTAGTATCCATAGCATTGCCTCTGACACAGTGCTGTTTCTCATATCTGTTTGCTCATGACTGTGGAAGCCAAGAATACACACAAGTCATGTGAATCAATGGTTAATATTTGAAAGCTTCTGCCTTCCACATTTGGTTACATGTGAAAATTTGTATAGTTACTTAAAGAAAACATCACATATTAAAAAAAATAGGCTTTTTAAAGATTTACTTTATTTTACTTATGAGCACAGAAACTCAGGAGCCCCTGGTAGCCAGATGCCCCTTGAGCTAAAGTAACAAGTGGTTGTGAGCTAGCTGCCTGACATGGGTTCTACTGGTCACACTGGAGCCCTCTGCAAGAGTGTCATAGTATCCTAACCACTGTGCCATCTCCCCAGAACCAGGTATTTTCAATCTCTTATAATTGCTATAAAAGAATTAATTAAATCACAATTTTATAATACTAACTATGGCCTATACTTCAGGGAATAAGTGTGTGTGCTACACTCCTGAGGACAGGAAATCATTCAGGAATGAACTTCATGAACAAAGGAAACAGCATTGATTCACTTGGCTTTTTATTCTAAACTCCGAATCAGAGACTCTATCTTTTAAGTGGATCTGCATAGTTGGGGGCATATAATGTCCCAGTGTGGCTTTTTCACGTTGAAAGTTATGAAATCAATAAAAGACCTGTTGAATATTCATCATCTACTCTTCCTTAGAGCAATTGACTTGTAGCCACACAAACTTATTTGCATAGATTACAAGAAGTATACAGTAGGTTCTAAAATGCACTTTTAGGCTCCTTTCATTAACAAAGTAAATCAGTATTCCAGATCAATCCCAAACTATATTTAGCATTCCTGAGCACTGTTCCCTGATGGAGCGTTTCTCATTTCAGCCCTGCTCATCACTGTGATACAAAGAGTCTCAGTTTTTAAGTATTAAGATGATTAAATCAAGGCATGGGGCTTAACTGTGTCCTGTCACGGTGCTTGGGAAATGTTAGCTTCTTGCTTTATTGCATTAACATAAGTGATTAAATACAGAGATGAAGTTCTGTCTTTTAGGCTTGATTGTTCAAAACTCTCTTTCTCTTTCCTCTCTCTCTCTCCTTGGCCACTCCCTTGATCAGTGTTTTGTCCTTTATGACTCTGTGACTAAAGGAAACTAACCCTGAGATTTTGATTTCCCTCTCAGAGTGAGAGCAAACAGGGATTGTTATCTTTGTGTACTGCCATGTATGAATACACACTCAACTCAAATTATTTCTTAAGAATCATAAAGTAGCCCTTGCTCCCATCTGAGCATAACTTCCCTTTTCAGTTATTTATTTATCCTTGGGTAATTTCACACATGGATACAATGAGTTAGATCATGATCATTTTCACCCCCTGCTTTCTCTTTGTGACTCATCCAGTGAATCCCAATGAATTCCCCTCCCAACTTCATATGCTTTTTAAGTCACAACCTTTATTCCTTTCTCTCCTCTCTCCAAACCTTTCATGTATGTTCCATTTCAAATGTATGACCTCATTTTCATTGTTATTACATGCATATATGCATATAGGTAAACATTCCTATATATGACCTGCTCAGTCTATATAATGTTACTTATTTGAACATTTGTATATGCAATGTTATGTAAAATGAAAATTTGTGAGGATGCTAGAGAAATGGTTTAGTGAGTCGAAATATTTGTAGGAGACTCACAACAGCCCTTGAAACTCACATGGTAGAAGGAGAAACAAACTCGCAAAGGCTTTCATATACATCTTACATTATCAGCTGGTTATATGTTCAATTATCGACTTTTGGTCAAATATCGATCAAAATATTTATTGAAGTACATAAATTTGAGATATTACAAAAATACATTAATAGCTGTTTAATATATGGGTAGTCAGAATAATAAGAAGTGTTTAGAATGGGCATATTCCTATTGCATTGTTTTATTTTCTTACTTTTTGAGACAGAGCTTCATTAGGTAGTCAGACTGACTTTGAACTCACATGAAGCCCAAGCTAACCTGGAACTCCTGATCTTCCTATCTCAGTCCCCAAGTGCTAATATTATAGATGCATAGCACCATGCCCAACTTTCTAAGTATTATTTGTTAACACAAACAGGCCTATGTACTCAAGTACAAAACACTAATCTAGCAAGATACACTCAGCACCAGTTCTCACAGGCATGTGACGTGATCTCATCCGTCGTGTGCTCTGTTTCCTTGCATTATATTTCTAGTGTGTCTCCCCGCTTTTGTTTTGTGCTTACCTTTACTCTGTCCCAGACACAAGCTACATTCTTTCAGACTCTTGTTTTCATGGAAAATTAATAGGTCCATTTACTTAAAAAGAAAGCGAAAAAAAATATAGCTTCTTTTACTTATATTGTAATCTTTTATGTATAAAATTATTTTACTCAAATATGTATGTGAAATATATGTATGTCTATCCTTGTGTGTCTGTGAGAATATATCAGAAGGCAACATTTTGTCCCAGTTCAGGCATCAATGACCTCATGCATATTCAGCTCACTGAGCGTAGCTATCGATCCTGCATCTGTCTCCAACAAACCCTCTCTAATCATTACTTTTCTGTTGCTGTGATAAAAGATCCTGACAAAAACAACTTCAGGAAGAAGGAGCTTATTTTAGCTTACAGTTCCAGGTTAGGGTGTGGGTCCCCTACTTTATGGCTGGGGTAGCACAGCACCAGGAGTGTGAGGCCAGCCTTGCACATCAGAATGCAGGGAGATCACATTTTTATCCACATACAGGAAGCAGAACAGGAGGAGGATGAGGCAAGCAATCAAACTTGGCCTCCAGCGACATACTTCCTCCAGGAAGATTCCACTTTTTAAAGCTCAATTACTTTTCCAGACAGTGTCACCAGAAGGGGACTGAGTATTCAAATACAAGAGCCTATGAGGGACATTTCTCACTCAAACTGCAATACCTCCTCTCAGGACTTAGTGAGGAAAAAAGAGGGGAAAGAAAGTTCTGTTTGTCTTTCTTGTACCATTGTCTGTATGATTATCAACAACAAAGGTTTTTTTTTTTTTTTTTTTTTTTTTTTTTTTTAGTATGAAATAACAAATATCATTCTGGATTTCTTAAGTGTTGTAGAAGGCCACGAGCAGATTAAGATCTGTCCCTGTAGTGAGAGTCTCCCCTAACAAAGTTATATGGAAAAGATTTAACAAACCTGCTTCCTCTGTAAATCCTCTAACTGCTACAAGTTAGGAAGGTGAAGTATGCATCCCATTAGTGAACCCAGTGAGCTCCGGCCTTCAGCTTTATAGAGAGTGGTAGATACCTCCTCCGCTCACTTAGACACTTGCATTCTATCCTTCGTGCCTGACCCTCACATGCCTAGCATTTCTGTTGTCTTGCCTTTGGCAAATTCACATTAGAACATATATACATTAATTTAGCAGTAAGAGCAACAACTACTTTTCTAAGTATTAGAAGATCAGAATTCTTTAGATCTGGGTTTAAATGGTGCCCTAAGCTTTTAATAATCCTTATCACAATTCAAGTTCCCTATTTGGAACTGTATTTAGAAATTGTTATTGATATTATATACAGAATTATACATTATACATATGTGTATATTTTACAGAAGCAAGGGCAGCAAATGAATTGGGAGAATAAAGATATTCTTACATTTATATTGCTGTTAGCTTTTAAATATAGTAATCCTGGAATTATCAAAATTTCAATACCATTTTAAAACTTGATAAACATTTATTCATTGTTCCAACTTCTGTTTCTAAACTGTGAATGCCTTGGGGATGCAGGAAATCATCTACAATATTCTGAGAAACAAATAAGTGATTTTCATCTATCTATGCTGGATTCTTCCAAATATTTTTTTTTTTCTGTTAGGAAAGAAAACTAACTTGTAATTCCTCCCAAAGGTATTCTTGGTTAGGCGATAGAAGCGGTACAATTGGAAACTAATTATATTCATGTTCTTATTTGCATAGTTTTTCTCCTGCTCAATGTCACCCAGGAGCTACTGAGCATGAAAGAATCAGCAAAGTTCTGCCAACTGTGCTCTGCTCTCCCCTTTGCTCTCACTGTGGAGTCTAGATCAGAGGTTGGCAACCATGGCCCCCAGGCTACGTCTGACTCTGCACAGTTTGTAAACTATGCTATTGAAGCACAACCACACCCATTCATTTATATTGTTCACACTTGCTCTTGAGCAACAACCAGAGCCGAATGCATATTAATTATATTTTATGGGCCATCAACTCCAAAATACTATCTGGCCCTGAGTAAATAAAGTTTGCTGATTTCTGATCTGAATAATCATCTTGTTGTTTGATGATGCTTTGAGGAATGCAATGGTTAGCATGCCCAAAATGATGACGTGCGTTAATGTTAATGGTGTGCCAGATAATCACAATACATGTATACTTTGTGTGGGAAATGTTTAAGTCAAGTTAAAAATATATATCGTTCCTTATACTTATGAATTACCTGGTGATGAAAGCCTTTAAAAATCCTCTCTACCTCTTCATAATTCCCATTACATAACATCTTCAGCCACTGTAGTCTCCCAGGGTGTTTTACTCCTATCTGACTGTACCTTGTCACCTGTTTATCAACTGCTTTATTGTGCACAGCCTTCCTTAACCACAGTGCTACTCTCAACTACTATGAAATCAACTGCTAGTTTCTATTGTGACTGAGGCCATCAAGTGCCAGTTTTCCTGTGTTTTGTTTCTAGTTCTGTCCATCTTGACAAATATAATTTCATTCCCCTTTTATGACTGAATAGTAACCTATTGTGTGTATGTACCGATTATTACTTGATGGATACTTAGATTGTTACTGTTTATTAGCTCGTGTGAATGGTGCTGAGCTGCACGTGGAAATGCACATGTCTCCTTGAAAGATGGATTTCATTCCCTTTGTACACATACTCAGCAGTGTATCTTCTGGATATTAGGGTACTATTTTTATCTTCAGGTTTTAAGGAAATGCTACACCATTTTCAACAATGAATGTACCAGTTTGAGTTTCCACCAAGCACCAGACAATGCTTTCTTCTTCACATCCTTGTGTTATTTTTAATGTGTTTAGTGAGTCTTACTGGTGCCAAATAATGGACAGCTTATTATATCAAAAATCACTAATTTAATTTCATAACTAATTCTTCAAGTTCCCAAACCCAATTTCTTCATAAATAGAAGGATGACATGGTAAGTCTCATTCCATCCATCAATATGGAGCACTTTAGGGTCTGAGCTGTTTTGAATCCCCGAGCATGGGGTTCCAAGGTATGTAGAACTCAAATGGCCTTCCTTAATCTAGAGTTACAAGTATCTCTGAAGTATTTATTTCTTTGCCACAGGTTTCTGCATAAAAATCATGAAAAAAATAACTAGATGGGAAAGATGATGGGGAAAACATTCTGGTTATTTGATCTTGCATTTTTAGAGAATGTAAAAAACCTCCAAACCACTACATTCATTTTCTGTGCTCAAGACTGTCCAGAGCCCTTAATATCTCTAGTAAAATCTTAATATGCCCATGCAGTGTATGTGGCTTATTTTAGCTGCCACATATCATGCAAATTTTTACCCATTCACTTCAAGGACATCAGAACACACCTCAGTAATGTTCCTGAATCATTCAAGATACCCAAAACTTATTATCCATATCTGGGAAGGAGAGATGACTCAGCAGCTAAAAGCACTCGCTTCTCTTTTAGAGAACCTATTCAGCTGTGTTCACCCACAAACCTCTGTGGCTGTACACAAACCTCTGCAATTTCTGTTCCAGGGGGATCCAATGCCCCCTTCTGGCTGCTATAGGCACCATGCATGCACTTGGCACACAGACTTATATACAAAAAAATACACATAGTATTTTTAAAGTCTATTCTTTAAAAAGAATACTCACCAGAGATGGAGGAAATATCCAACCAATGCCTAGCCTAACCTGAGACCCAACCCAAGGGAGAGAGCCAAACCCTTCCACTATAAATGACACTCAGCTATGCTTGTAGATGGAAGCCTAGCATAGCTGTCCTTTGAGAGGTTCCACCCAGCAACGGATCAAAACAGATGCTGAGACTCACAGCCAAACACTGGGTGGAGCAGAGCAGGGAGCATTGTGGAACAGTTGGGGGAAGGATAGAAGGACTCAGAGGGGACAAGAGCTCCACAAGACCAACAGAGTCAACTAGCCTGGCCCCAGGGAGGACACTTTTGGAACCTGAAGCACCAACCATGGACCATGTGTGGGCTAGACCTATGACCCCTACACATATGTGCCCAATTGGCAGTTTGGTCTTCATATGGGTCCCATAGTAAGTGGAGCAGGGGATGTCACTGACATAGACTCCGTTGCATGATTTTCAATCACTTCCCCCTGTCAGGACTGCCTTGCCAAGCCACTTTAGAAGCGGATGTGTTCAGCCCTAAGCTACTTGATTTGCAGAGGTGAGTTAGTAGGGGGCTTCCCTTTTCTGAAGAGTAGAGTAGGAAGTACAGGAGAATGTGGGAAGGAGGGTGGGACTCAAAGGGGAGGAGGGAAAGCGTTATGATTGGACTGAAGGAGAATAACTAAACAAATATGTTTTAAGAAAGAAGGAAGGAAGGAAGGAAGGAAGGAAGGAAGGAAGGAAGGAAGGAAGAAAGAAAGAAAGAAAGAAAGAAAGAAAGAAAGAAAGAAAGAAAGAAAGAGCGCTCACATCTTCCATTATGGCTCCTTAACCAGGTTTAATCTCTTTACACAGATATCACATTTTATAAATGATTTTTTTATGACAACTAGAAGCATTTTTGCTAAACCGTCATCCCAATCATCTCTTCCCTCTATGTTTCTTTACACATTGTAGTAACATTATAGTATACAAGTTCTTTAATCTTTCTTATACTTTAAGTTTTTGCAAAACTGTGTTGTTCTTTAATACCCACTAAGCATCTAATGCTATATGGAATGCATAGTAAGAGGGCTTCACGCGTACTTTGTGGATTACTGAGTGTAGTGAAATAGTTAAAAATGATGAAAGTTTATCAAGATACACACACACACACACACACACACACACACACATATATATATATGCAAATATATATACCATACCCCTTGCATGTGTGAAAAGGTTCAGTGTCTGCACTTTAAAAACAGACTAGAAAGGCAATGGAATAAAGACTTCAGTATAATACCAGATACACTAAATATAGTAGAAGAGAAAGTGAGAATAAGCCTTGAACTCATTGATATAGACGACAACTTCCTTAACAGAGCACCATCATCTCAGCCACTAGATCAACAATTAATAAATGGAACCTCATGAGACTGAAAAGTTTCTGTAAGGCAAAGGACACTGTCAAAAGAATGAAATAGCAATCTACCAACTGGGAAAAGTTCTTCATTAACCTTACATCTGACAGAGGTATAATATCCAAAATGCATAAGGAACTCAAGAAAGTAAACACCAACAAACCAAATAACCCTACTAAAAAAATGGAGTACAGAGCTTAACAGAGAGTTCTCAACAGAGGCATCTTTAATATCCAAGAAGCACCTAAAGAAGTGTTCAGTGTCTTTAGTCGTCAAAGAAATGCAAATCAAAGCTAGCCATCCGAATAGCTACGATCAAAAGCTCAAGTGGCAGTATACACTGATGAGGATGTGGAGCAAGGAGAATGACCTTCCATTGCTGGTGGGAGTGCAAACTTACACAATCACTGCGGAAATCAACCTGGAGGTTTCTCAGAAAACTGGGCATAGTGGTACCTCAAGACCCAGTCTTACCACTCTTGGGCATATACCTGAAACCACGAGGAAACTTACTGAACTTGTGTTGAGAGCAGCTTTTTTTTAATAGCCAGAAACTGGAAACAACCTACATGTCCCTTTACTAAAGAATGGATAAAGGAAATGTGGCAAATTTACACAACGGAATACTACTCAGCTATTGAAAACAAGGATACCGCGCGATTTGCAGGCAAACGGATTAAACTAGAAAAGATCATCCTGAGTGTAGTAAGCCAGATTCTAAAGATATGTTTGATATGTACTCACATATACATGGATGTTTGCCAAAAAGTACAGATAACCATGCTACAATCCATAGACACAAAGAAGCCAAGGAGGGCCCAAGAGTGGATGCCTGACTCTCACTCAGAGGAGGAAATAAAGTAGACATCTGAAGTAGATGGAGGGAAGGAAGTAGGTGGGAGATGGGATAGAGAGGATAATGGGATGAGGATCAGGTGTGGGGAGGGGAGGACTGGAAGAGAGAACAGAAATCAGTGAGGCACCATCTCTGAGATAGAGGAGGCTCCTGGGAGTCTATGGGGGTCACCCTATCTGAGACTCTTAGCAGCAGGGGTTAAAGAGCCTGAGGTTACTACCTCTCCTTGCCTGGTGGGGTTTCCAATGGAGGGAGAGGGACAACAGCGTACCAGTAACACTTTCTACAAGATTTGTAGGGATAAAGACGGAGCAGAGATTGAGGGAATGGCAAACCAATGACTAGCCCAACTTGGAACCTGCCCCGTGGGAGAGAGCCAACCACTGTCACATTTGCTTGTTGTGCACATGGGATTGAGCTATTACCAGAAAACGTTTTCCAAATTGTTCTGTGCTTAAATGTACCTGTAATAAACTGTTTGAGGTTGTTTGAACCCACACTGGCTACTGAATTTTGCTGAATGGAAGGACCTTCTTGCCTTCCTATGGTCATTACTCTGCTGGGTTGGGCAGTTGTGGTTGCAGAGACATCTCTGCCCTTTTGCAATTGAGTGCTTATTTATTTGTTTCGTTTTCAGCTCCAATCCTCACTTGGCTCCTTCTGAGATAAACGCCACCTACAGATCTGCATTCTTGTTAAAGCTTTCTCTGGTCTTTCTCTCCTTTCCTCTTTTCCCTTTACTATGGGTGAGTGAATGAATCTTCTCATTGCTTATGTCACTTGAATATGAGATGTATGAGGGTACCTCTAGACTTTCTCCCAGCATCTCTTAACAAATCCCTTTCAAAACACTGGCAAACCAATTCAGTAGTGGTATGCAGGCTTTCATAATCTACTCAACTAAGAAAGAATACATTTCCTATGTCTTCAACCAGACATATTCTGCAGCTTTTCTTTGATATTCTCTGTTGCTACAGCGCCATCTTTTACTGAGTTCCTCATCAACCCAACTCTTAATGAGGTTTGACCCTTGTGGGCCTTCCCCTTTTTGCCATGCATATTATCCCAGCACAGCTAGAGTTCTACCCTAACTTGTATCAGATGCTATACCTACTTTCGTTAACCTCTGGTCTAAGCTCTATTTTCACCTAGAACAGGAGAATGAGGTAGCTTTCCTCACGGCACCACTTCCTTTGTTGGTTATACATTCAATACAAACAGATTTCATTATATACAAGTCTCACCCTGGGTTTAATATTATCCCACTATCCCTTTCAGGTGTGTTCAGTAATTAATTACCTACTTTCTATTTACTCAAAGACCATTTTTATTTTATTTTTTCTGTTGCTGTTGTTCCTTGGCAATTTAAAATCCTTTTCAAAAAAAAAAAAAAACCAGACTTTCCATCTTTTTTCCTAATCTAAGTCATTTCTATTCTCTGAAATTCTAATGTGTACGTACATCTCCCAGATAATGCGGGAGCAAGGCTGGACAGGAGTCATGCTTGAATAGTCATTGACGAAGAGCAGGAATTGTACATCAACGCTATGGCACGGAACTTTTTAAATTTTCTTCCAGATAACACAGAGCATTCCAATATCCTTCACAATATACCAAAGAGTTTGCTTAGTAAATCTCAAACTGTATAATTAATTTCATATTTGTTTTGTTTTTCCTTTGGATTATATTTTCTGTCATTTGCCAATGGCAAAAACATATTTGCTCTTCTTTTTCAAGCCTTATGTATTTTTTATTTACTAGTTACAAATGCATTTGCCAGCATTAAATAGCAAGCTTCCACATTATTTGAAGCCAATTAAAATCCATATTTTACTGAGAACCTTTTACCCCAAGAAGACATACACTGGCTGATGACAAATGATTTATACAAAGGATCAAATTATCAGAAAGAGAAATACTCCCTAGAGATGAGGCTGACATCTTACTCTTTTGCACACTTTTATAATATCTGTAATCAATGTTCAGGTGGCTGTAGTCATGATTCTTCAGTTAAGAGCACTGTTGTTCCTGCATAGGACCTGGGTTTAGTTCCTAGCACCCACCAGGTACCTTACAATAACCTATAACTCCAGTTCCAGGTAATTCAACTCCTTCTTTTCTCCTCCACAGCAATCAAACATGCATTTAGCGCACTTACATATATTCAGACAGAATATTCATACACATAAAACAAAAGTAAATAAATATAATAAAAATCAAAATATGTAAATGGCCAGTTTTCATTTTAATGAATAGCAATTAATTTTTCATTATAAAATTAATAGCAATTAATTTTCACAAAAATGTATGGATAATTAAACATTAAATATGTACATTGGTATTAATTAAAATCATGTTTTCTGTTCATAAGTAATATTCTAATTTTTAAAAATATTTTTTAATCATTCATTATACATTTTATAAAATATTTGTCTGGGAATTTGTAGGTATGTGTTGGACTTATAATATCTGATACATTTTAAATTATATATTTAGAGCTCTGAAGTACATAATACTAAGTAAAGTTAAAATAAATCTTTGTTATAAAAACTGAATAGCAATTTTCTTTTTTCTCTTCAATATCTAAATCAATTTAGTCAGATTATCTTTGTTTCTAAGAATAAGCACTTTATTCCATCACGCCCTATTTTCCTGTTTCATTCTGCCTCATAAAACTTCTTTGTTGCTTTTATTGTTATGTATTTTCCCTCCCTGAGACTTAAAGGAGCTATTTCTGAAGAATCCAGTTTTTTTTTAAATCTTATGTTCAATTTTATTATTGAAGAAACTCAAATCATTTAATATCAAACCATGTCAGGAGAATAAAACTCTGCCATAAACTCATTCTGTCTGTGATGAGGCAGAGAAGAGATCTGCAGCATCCGGCAGGAAATCCTCACTACTGTGTGTCTATACGTCCTGTCTTCTCAAGCACCTTGGCAAAGTGCAGTGCTTGGAGACACTGAGTGCTCCTGACTGTCAACACCAAGCAACTAAGCCAGCAAGGCATCTTTTCAGGTGTTTATTTGCTGTGTCTGCCTAGCACCCCCCCCCGCCCCCGCGTTCTTCCAGATACAAACTTCCCACTTCCTGTATACCAGAGTGACAGGCCCATTTGTTATCAGTGACCTTAATGACCATCCAGTCAAGGTCAGAGTTTTCCCATTTATGGATCTATAAATCCTACAAACCCACCAGATGAACATTTCTCACTTCTGCCTGAGAAGAGAGAAATGTTTTTTTTTTTTTTTGTACTGGTGATTGTAAGAGAGTAAATAAAAAGCTACATGTCCTTTTTCTTATAAATTAACTTAAAACATTTAAACCTTACAATTTAAGATGTTCTATTTGTTCCTTTTGGGAAAAATATAACTCAGTGTGCTAATTAAGAAGCTAATTTTACTAATGGATAAATATCAGTGTTTAGAAGCTGTCAAATCAAAGTTAATTCCACTCAATATCCTAGCTTCTATGGACATCTAATTTCTTCTGAAATGGGAATGGGATGGTCCCCATCTTAAGGCTCTTCTGAATATTAAGCAATATAGTGTTTTCAATGTGCTGAGTATAATGTGTACACTACAGTAATTCTTCAAATCTCGTAATTTTTTACTTTATCTATGATTTATTTCATATTTCACTAGATGTTTGTTTCAGGATTATGCTGTTATACAGTAGATATTTTTTTGTCTTTCCAAGTAAATATCATGTCAGTAGGAAAGCGGGACAAGACTGCTCTCATAAGAGTGCACTCTTAGGAATGCAGCACCAAAACAGGTGAGAAAGTGGAGCTCAGCAGAGGAACTGGGTTCTGTCCACCCTTGGTATTCTTGCTGTTCTGAAGCAGTACCTGGCTGTAAAGCCCTCACTGGATTAGCGAACCCTATGCAGACCAGGCTGGTCTCGAACGTGCAGGGATGCTCCAACCTCTCCCTCCTGACTGCTAGAGTGACAGACTGGACAACTAAATTGGCATCTCCCAGTTTCTTAATATTTCAGGCACTCTGGATTAAATCAGTATAACTTATCATCAGATGCTATTGGACAGCTAACTCTGAAACCAAAGCCTACAGGGTGGATCCGTTATCCTTTTTTTCAAGTCTATTTCGACCAAATAAAACTCAGTTAAATGCTAAGATTTATGACCTTTATATGGAGTGAAAGTGAAATATGTTACAATATCATTGCAATTTTCAGAGTAAAAAGAGAGAATGTATGTATCCTGCCTATGAATTTTTAGGCGCCTCTTGAGAAAAGTAAAAGAATATTTCAATTTGTTAAATGTTAAAAAGAGCTATATACTTCATTGGACATGTGGACAAAAAGAATATTGTAGTTTAAAGTCAGCATTATCCCATATCATAAAGGATGTGTCATTTATTGTGTTAATTTGTAACAATTGACAAAGGAGTTAGATATAACCTATCTATCCAGAGACTATGACAATAGGAGATCCGATCACACTTGTTTGTAGAATAACAATATGTCAGAGAAGGCACAGGGTATTAAGAGGTAATTTGATTTATTGAACTCCAAATGGCTTAGGAGCCTGCACGTGGCATTTTGATGAGTGGTCACAGCTAGGTTGAAGAGTCAGAGATCCGACTTCATACTTGAAGCTGTTTGTCGCTCCCACTCTTGTATCATCCAACAGAACAATTCAGTCTCTGGGAAACAAAACGGTTGTTACATGAAACTTAGACTTAATGATATAACTGATTGTGAACTTGTTGTTATTAAGTTGATCTTGTCCTTTGCTTTTATGTAGAAACGGGGTGCTCATTTTACTTTGCTTTTATTTGATAATTATTTGAATTTTAGGTGAGCGAAACAAAATTTTAGTGAAAAAATTGACTTTAGCATGTGTGTTTACCAAGCACCTAATGAGAGATTATTATATAAATACACATCAATCCAGATTCTACAGGAAAGAAAACCTAAGAATTTGCATAATGTTTTATTTACTCAAAATGACTTAATACATAATGACATTTGGTCAATCCAAAAATAATAATAGAAAATCAGCACATTAGAAGTACACAACAGGCTTTCTGAGATTAAGTTCTTAAAACAGCTTAACTTCAAGTTTGTTGTGTGTTTAAGACCACTGTTGACTCCTACAAATGCAATAAAGGAACGGTTTTGGAGAACCTTTAGTTTCAAGGGTGTTGCTATGGTCTAGAATTGGACCATCCCTTCCCTAAGGCTCATGCTTAAAGTTATCAGAGGACAGGGCTCTGGAAAAGTGTTTGGGTCAAAAAGGTTCATGTCTCAGCCTGGTGTGGTGGCGCATGCCTTTAATCCCAGCACTCGGGAGGCAGAGGCAGGTGGATTGATGTGAGTTCAAGGCCAGCCTCATCTACAAAGCAAGTCCAGGACAGCCAAGGCTTCACAGAGAAAGCTTGTCTTGAAAAAGCAAAAAAGAAAAAAAAGGGGGGGAAGGATGTTCATGTCTTACCAGTGGATTAGTAAAATGGTGAATATCAAGGCTAATACAGGACAGGATATGGGGCCTGATCAGAGGAAATCGATTACTGAAGTAGAGAGGGTCTTCTGAAAGCACGTCTTATCCTTGGCCCCTTCTTGTCAGCCCATATCCACTGCTTGAAAAGTTCAGCACCATCACACTCTCTCCATTATCATCTTCTACCTCAGCACAAGCTAACGCAGATGAAGTGCCCACAGACTAAAATCTCTGAAAATCTAAGTCAACATAAATATCTCTTCCCTTCATCAATATGCTTGGGTATTCACTACAGTGATAACATATGCAGTTTAGTTCATATAAAGAAAGTATTTTCCAACAAAATCATTTGCTGTATTAGGCAACAAACAATAGAGTAGGCATGTAGTCATTTCATAAAAATTAAGCAGTATGTTGAAAGAAAAGAGATCATTGAATAGCACAGAACAATATTTAGTATTATTTAATAGAAATCCACGATTCATACATTTGTTTTATGGCCTCTCATGGGTGCCATTTTCAGAAGAAAAGAATGGAATACCAACATAACAACAAGAAACGAGAAGCCATCCTTATCATTAGAGGTTTGGAATACGGAAATTGGCATTACAAAACATAGTACAAAGGTGGATTAAAGTTGAAGAATATATACAAGAATTACATACAAACCAAGAGAGGACTCTCCTACCCAGCCATCATACACTGAGGCACAAACCATTCAAAGTCAAGATTAAAAAATAATTTAAAGTAAGCTATTACTTATATAAAGTACATTCTGCTCCTACCCATAGATTTATTTTTTAACTGTTATAAATAATTATGTCTGTTTCTTGAAGTTACTTTCTACAAAAAATAAAACTAAAAAATGAGCCACTGAGACAATTCCATTTCCAGCTCACACTTTTTCAATGTTAAATGAACACACTTTAATTAACTAAGCTTTTTGATTAATCAAATCACAGATATGCTAATGATATGAACAAAGCAGTTTTCATCAGTGAAAATTTATAAAATCCCTGTAGTCAGCTTTAAGCAAAAGGCAAATTTTCACAAGGATGGTAACTCATACTACACCTAGGATAGATCCAATTTAAACCTATGTCCCTCACATATCACACCAACATATATACTGTAATTAGAATATACTGTTAACTACTTTTTTATTCAAAATGCATATAGATGTGCATATCTGTTTTATATTTGTAGATACAAATCACACACACACACACACACACACACACACACTCACACACACATTCTTTATAGCTCTTCTGCTTTTCTTTGTTAGTTTTGGTTTTGGTTGTTCTCAAAATAGACTTTGATATTTTCCTGAAATCCCAAGTTAAAAGATGATTCTGTGAATTGCTTTGTATATACATGGTATAACTGAGATGAGCAAAGACTGCAGATAGACACGTTCATATAGTGGCTTTTGGAATTAGATCTGTTTCATTGTCAAACCAAGTAACATTAGACTACGATTGGAAGAAGTATAGAGTAATTTTTAATCGAGCAACATGGCTTCTTTGGCAGGGGATCACATCACAAGACCTTTTAGTTTTATGTGATCTGACTGGAATCCAGACATACTGTAGATTGCTGTATGATATCTCTGGAAACTGGCACAGACTTAGCATATAAGAGGATGACCATGTTTGAAAGTGAGGAGCAGGCAAAGAGATGAATCAGAGAAAGATTTGACAGAATGAGTCAGAGATAGGCTACACCAGACTTTCACTAGACGAGGACAAGAAGGAGGTGCTAGTTAATGGCGTTGCGGAGAGAGACAGGGAGTTTTGTGGGAGTTTTTTTGTTCTGTTTTTTTTTTTTTTCTTTTCATTTAATCAGTAGTTTCTTATCAGGACAGTTTTACAGTTGTAGAGAGATCAAGCAGGCATAGGTGAAGACAGAATGAGCCAGAGAATGAGAATGAGGCAAAAATTAAAACATATTGCCAGAATTAGTTTGAGGCCAGGAAGAGCAATTCAGTCAGAAGCCGAAAGAAGCCAGTTTGAATCAATCAGCTTGGAGGAGAGTTTAGTCCAGAAGAGCTAAACTGAATAGGCTATTGAGAGTTCAGAAAGAGCTAGAAATGCTTGGGAGTACCTCTCATCTCATCCGTTCCTCGGGGAAATAAAAACATTCACAAAGTAGAGTCACGAAAACATCAGTGTGCAGACCTAGGCAGAAACACAATCTTCGGAGTGACTTTTTTCCCTTTGACTTAGTCCAAAATAACTGTACTACACATAAAAAAAAAAAAGGTTTTAAATGGTTGAAAAGGGGAGGGAAAGTAACATAAAAGCAACCACAAAGCCAAAGTTACAAGGATGAAAGGACCCAGGTGAGCAATCTTTAGCATTCATGAAGAGTGCTCCTGAGATTAAAGCTTGATTTCTGAGAAACGAAGTATTAACTACATTGTTCAATGAAATGTTTTCCTCCAATTTAAATTTAATACATTACAGAAGAGCATTCTTGCTTTACACCCGAAGGAGCTTATTTATAGATATTCTCTTTTGTAATTACACAATTACATATGCTATCAATTACAATCGATGATGTGCCTTTCTCCCATCTTACGCATTTTTAACATTAGGCAGTCTCCACTAATTCTTTCTTATAAGTCTTTCTATGTAAGAAACATCAGAAAGTAACCTTTGTTGACAAATTGTTTTGGTTGTCTTCCTCTTTATCCAAATTTGTTTAACATTACTATTTATTTTAAGTAAAGATAACTATAACACTTTTCAAGTAAATTAGTGAACTCATAACATGGCTATCACAAAACTACAGTGTAACAAACACAAAGTAAAGCATCTGAGTTTTGGTGGAAATATTATACATCGCCAACATTTAATAGGAACAACCTTCTGGTACAGCAAATAAAAAGAAAAACTGCAATTATTTCAAGGATTCCCTAGCATATTTGTTTTAAAATATTTTCAATGAGTTTAGATAAATAATGTGAAGATGGTTATTCAGACAGCAAAGGACAGCAATAAAAATAAAGTGTAATTGAAAACAGACACCTGTAATCAATTATTTGCCTTGGGATGATATTCACCTTGGTATGAGACAGTAGACTTACAGAAAACAATGAGTAAACAAATAATTTCCCATAAAATGTGTTTTGTTGGTTTAAAACTGATATCCCTATAAAAATCAAAGGTTAGATAAATTCTTTCCGATTTATGTTGGCCACCAATATTATTTAATAAGCACCAAAGTAGAACTGTTATTAACCCCTATGAAACAGTATACTTACTCCACAATTGTGCTATTTGATTAGGACGATTATTTTGTTCCTACCATTTTGAGAAATAAAAAATGAAAAATATAAAAAGAGAGGGCAGAAGGAAAACTCAAATCACATTTTTTTAAAATCTCTCTATGACTCAGAGTTAGGGAGATTTGTTTCTTGTTTAATGCCTTGTTTTAGGACTCTTGCCTCATAGTTGCAAGAGGGATTTGCAAAAGCCAAACAATTTCAGAAGACATCTGAGAAGTGAGGGTGTTCTCCAATTAAGAATTATTTTTCCTTTTTGGAAAATTCCATGAGAGGATAACAGGAGGCAGCCGAATTGTCCAAAAATCCCTCAGTCAGACCCAACACAAAGAATCCTCATTCTGCTGTCTTGGCTCTGAAAGTGCTGAGATTACAAGTATGTACCACCATACTGTACATTTATTTGTCTAACTTTTTAAGAAATGAGAAAATGCATTTAAGTGCTAACTAGAAATGGTAAACCAAGCAATAGCAAAGAGTGATCTGATTGCATTATGAATAAAAATAATAGCCAGTAGTAATGTGCGGCCCTTACACTATACAAAGACATAAATTCTATGTGACCTGTGAGGAAGGAGGCAGCTAGATTTCAAAGAAGATTATACATCTCAAATACATTTAATCCACTTAGATTATATATAAAGCATGCACTGCAAATTTTCTTCTGATTATGTCTGAGAATACAAAAATATTAAGATGTCAATAAAGTAAATTGCTTACGATAAGAAAAAAAAAAGATAATTTTTAATAATTTTCTCTGGTACCAGGCTCCACTAACAATGCTAAAGAATTATTGTAGCAAGATTTTTCACATGAGAAATGTAATTGGTTTCTACATATCTTTAAAGGAATAGCTGTTAATTTTGGAATTATGCTGTAAAAAAAATTCAGATAGTTATGGTTTTGAAAATATATTACTAATAATCTTTCCAATGAAACCATACTGTTTAATTCTTAGTTATAGTGTAATGACAAGGCACATCCAATGGACACGCTCATGATTAGATAGAATGGAATGATAAAAACCTGGCATGCAGGGAGACTTTGCTCCATGTTTATAGCCAAAAGAGGAAAGTTTTGTGAAGACAGCCAGATACATCCGGAGACAGACAGGAAATGAATAGCTTGTTTGTGGCAGAGCAGTGGTATGTGTTGAGGTATTGTAAGCTTCAAGAAAATGCTGAGTATCTATCCCCAGTAACTGTGAGTGTGACCTCCTTAGAGCAGAACTGTAGATATGATCCAGCTAAAGTTGTCCTCACGCAAAGTAGACACCTATCCAATATGACAGTCTTCCTCATAAACAGACAAGAAACTCAGACGAGCAGTAAGAATGTTAAGGGACAACAGGGGTATAGATTGGAGTGAGGTCCCTACAGAGCAAAGAATGTCTAAAACTACACCAGAAGCTCAGTGAGCCTGCCCTGGAATCCTTAAAGAGAGCACATGCCTCCTGCCCTCATTCCAGCGTCAAGGAACGTGAGAACATTCATTTCTCTGTTTAAAGGCTCTCTGTTAAACTTTGTTATGACAACCTGTGTAACCCATACAGTGAAAAATCCTGCACTAATTCTGTTTGTGACTCATTCTTCATCGAGGAAGGTCAGCACGCTTCAGAAACAATCCAACTGATGCAAACTAAATGTACAGAGAGTTCTTGTTAGGGCACATGGTACCACTGTATGTCACTATTTTCCTCACATAAGTGGTCACCACAAATGATCACTGGTGATAACAGTAATTTTTTAATTAATTTATTTATTTTATTAATTTATTCTTACATCTCTATGGTTATCCCATCCCTTGTATCCTCCCATTCTCCCCTCCCTCCCATTTCCCCCTTATTCCCCTCCCCTATGACTGTTCCTAGGAGGGATTACCTCCCCATGTATATGCTCATAGGGTATCAAGTCTCTTCTCAGTGACCTGCTGTCCTTCCTCTGAGTGCCACCAGGTCTCCCCCTCCAGGGGACATAGTCGAATCTGAGGCACCAGAGTACATGAGAAAGTCATATCCCACTCTCCACTCAAGTGTGGAGACTGTCCTGTCCACTGGCTAGATCTGGGTATGGGTTTAAAGTTTACCGCCTGTATTGTCCTTGGTTGGTGCCTTAGTTTGAGCAGGACCCCTTGGCCCAAATCTGCCTATCGTAATGTTCCACTTGTAGGTTTCTAGGACCCACTGGATCCTTCTACATTGCTATTCTCACATGGTTCTCTTATCTAGAGTCCCAATAGGATATCCTCCCCTCTGTCCCAGTTTCCTGGTAAGGGAAGGCTTTCGTGGAACATGCCCCTTGGGCTAGTATGCAGATATAAGTGAGTATATACCATTTGAGTCTTTCTGCTTCTGGGTTAACTTACTCATTATGATAATTTATAGCTCAATTCATTTATCCACAAATTTCGGGAATTCCACTCCTTGGAATATAACCAGAAGATGCACCAGCACACAAGAAAATTTGCTCAACCATGTTCATAGCAGCCTTATTCATAATAGCCAGATCATGGAAACAGCCTAAATGTCCCTCAGTAGAAGAATGGATAAAGAAACTGTGGTACATATACACTATGGAATACTACTCAGCTATTAAAAAAAAGTATTCTTTTTAAGTAGCAAGTTTAATGAAAACAAAATAATATAAATGTGGATTCTAAAGTCTAAAGTCCTAAAATATGCATGAGGCATCATTTCACCATCAAACTAGGGTGGTGGTTAATGACTTGCATCCTTCATATGCTTATCTTTACCCCTTTCTCTGCCTTTCCCTCAGCACACTATCCACAACACACACAAGCACACATACAAACACACACATATGCACACATGCACATGCACAAATGCATGCACGCACACACACATTCACCAGGGAAATAATTTTTCACAATTTTATATTTCTCATTTTATTCTTTTATTAAGTTTATTACTTATGAACATACACAAACAATTAATAAGCTTCACAGACAAACAAAGAAACAAACTACACAAAAACCATGAATAACCAACTGTCTTGAGAATAGAATTCGCATGTGCCTCAGAGAATGGTATAGAAAAACAGTATCAAACAATTATGAACAAGAACCACAATGCATCTCTCCCAAACATGGTAGACATTAATACCTATGAGATGATTAAGGCCATGAAAACATTCATTTAATAAACTGACTCCAAAGGTTTCTCCCCAAACCTGACATTTCATTTCCCCAGAAAATCTCTCCCAGTATAATTTCCTTTCCCTCTGTTGCTATGCTTTTCTCAAACTTTTCTTTCTTTGCCTTTCCACTCTTCATCTTCTACCATAATATATATGATATATTGCTATATACCTGATATCATATATATGATGTATAATATATATAATGTGGTATATATGACAAAGTACGACTTCCTCTCTATTCATACTCAAACATATATAATGTGACTCAACTGATTTTTATCACTCTTGAACGTATTGATATCCTCACAATCTATTGACTGATTAACACCTGGTGGGCATTTTTTAAGGAATTTGGGCCATGCCATTGAAAATGATAAAGTATCTTAACATTTAACAGTGAGGGGAAAACCAGGAATCTTATATGCCGCATTGTAAGACATTAAGCCTTTTGAGAAGAGAAAACTAAAATATGTTGAGGGGTTGAGGGGTAGCAGAATTGCTGATGAGAATCAGGGTTCCGAAAGATGAATTACCAGCTCTAACTCTCAATAGGCATACTAAAGAGTGTGGGGTTGAGGGAGGATATGGAAGCTGTGCAACACTTAGTGTGTCTCTGTTATCTAACTAAGACAAAACATCCTCTAATCTAGGAGAACCTTTGTCATGTTCTACAGAAAACAACATGAGACTTAACAAATCTGTGAGCATACAAACAACAGAGAAAAGAAGCTATGGCAAACTGAGTCAGGAGAAAAAGAACAGGCGAGTTCAGGAAGATGGTAGAAAGCCGGACTATACTGATCCTCAAAGTTCTTGTTGAGAACAGCCCTGGATTTAATTGGATGTAGACAAAACTGAGCCGTAGGCACAATATGACCAAATATCTCCTCTACACTCAAACCTAGTGCCGTGTTGTTCTTGCCTGTGAGCTGACAGTTTTAAATACCAATACACTTCTTGAAGAAACCTCTGTGGAACACAACATTAGATTAGCCTATTGTTCTTTTAAATAAAATACTATTCATGAAAACCACCATTATATGCTGGCTATAAGGTCTAGGTTCAAATTGTACAGTTTTAAAACCCAGACCACGATTGACTAGTTTCAAATTTTAACATTTTAATTGTATTCATTACTTTCCTGTTGCTACGATAAAAGACCATGGCCAAGGACCACCTACAGAAGAGTTTATTGTGGCCCATGGTTCCAGAGGGAAAAGAGAACGTCATGCTAAGGAGGCATAGACGTAAGAAGCATGCATGGATGCGGTAGCAGGAAACTGATAGATCACATATTTGTCCACAAGCATGAAGCAGCATGATTAAGCCAGAATTGGGATGGGTCTATGAACTCTAAAATTCCAAACTCAGTGACATACTCTTTCCCAAGATGACATGCCACTTCCACAAAAATCTGAATCAAATGAAGACCGACCAGCAGACTTCTGAGCCTAAGGGAGATTTTCTTACTTAAACTACCACACTCACCCCTGAAGTAATAATAAAAATGAACTGTACTTCCTGGTAAACAGAGAGGATGCTTTGGGTTTTTCTTATTTTATTAATTTATTCATATTACATCTCAATGTTAGCCCATCCCTTGTATCTTCCCGTTCCTCCCTCTCTCTCTCTCTCTCTCTCTCTCTCTCTCTCTCTCTCTCTCTCTC
>OU015743.1:9796254-9847117 GCA_907169655.1 Acomys percivali | reverse complement strand
CTCTCTCTCTCTCTCTCTCTCTCTCTCTCTCTCTCTCTCTCTCTCTCTCTCTCTCCCTCCCTCTCTCCCTCACCCCCCTCTCTCTCTCGCTTTCCCCCTACTCCCCTCCCCTATGTCTGTGACTGAGGGGGAACTTCTCCCCCTGTATATGCTCATAGGGTATCAAGTCTCTTCTTGGTAGCCTGTTATCCTTCCTCTGAGTCCCACCAGGCCTCCCCATCAAGGGGATGTGGTCAAAAATGGGGCACCAGAGTTCGTGTGAAAGTCAGAAGCAGAAAGAGTCAAATGGTATATACTCACTTATATCTAGACACTAGCCCAAGGGGCATGTCTCATGAAAGTCTTCACTTAACAAGAAAGTGGATCAGAGGGGAGGACATCCTATTGGGACTTTAGGTGAGAGAAGCATGGGAGAATGGGGAAATAGAAGGATCCAGAGGGTTCTAGAAGCCTAAAAGAAGAAAATTATGATAGGCAGATCTGGGCCCAGGGGTCCCACTCAAACTAGGACACCAGCCAAGGACAATACAGGCCGTAAACTTCAAACTCCTACCCAGATATAGCCGGTGGACAGGACATTCTCCACTGTTGAGTGGAGAGTAGAGAGGATGCTTTGAATAGTCAGTGTGAACTTGTACAAAAATATCATGCTGGGGCCAACTAGAAAGCCACTTTTATCCTGAGATACTATAGAGCAATTGAAGGGATTAAAGAAATAATCCAAATAAGCACACATGGTAAGTACTCCATATTGTATGTAATTATTATTAGCATATTACTTATTAGCATAAGTAACTATGATTACTGTTGGCAAAACCAACTTTCAAAACACATTATTAAACATTATGCATTTTCATGCAATAATTTCATAGACTTCGCTGATTTTGCATGCAAAATGAAAATGACAATTATACAATTACAATTAACATTTTAATCCAATGCACTTCAACAAAAGATTAGATACTTGCATGAACCCTAATAATGTTTGCAAAAATGCATACCAAAATAAAATTGCAGGAAACTAGAAAATAGGGTCTGAAAAAGAATATAAAACAGAACTTTTCATTGCTATTAATAGTATTCCTTTACAATGTACATTAAATTTTTTCTTTCGGTTTGATTAAGCTGCTATGTATTTTTATATTGTACATATGGATGAAGATGCTTTACTAAAATCATGTAAAAGGAGATAAAATTACTCTGTACATTCCCAGTCTCACCGTAAAACTAACCCCTGCTCAGGAATCAAGGAGACCCTACTGTAATGCTAGATACCAGTTTGTCAAGTCAATTAATAAGTGTTTAATTGTTTTTTTAAAAGATGTATTCTGAGCACCATTTTTATTTTATCATATATTGTAATTTCTAGAGTAGGTTTGCATCTCAGTAGCTTTCAATTTCAATATCATAATACTGCTTTTCTTTGCTTTATAATGATTTTCCATGCGCAATCTACATTTATCTTTACCTAGAAGTTCTGGATTGCCCTTTAACTTAATGACTTAATTTATTCCATTCTCTTTCTACAACTAATGACTGTATTTAGTTTATTTTCAATAAAACTTAATGATTAAATTTAAAAGGTTAATCAGGTTTAAATAAAGATGAGGGAAACATTTCTTCCATATTTGTCTGGCTTCCAACCTGGTTTCTTCAAACTTTAAATATTGTCTTCTGTTAAAATTGTACCCTCTAAAACCAAATGTAATGCACAGGGCATATGGGACAACATTGAATGTTGGTTTCTAAAACATAAGAGTATTTTTTAACTTTACACCAAGTGATGTAGCTATTTAATTAACATTTTAGGTAGGGGTCATTTTTGCTTTATTTAGATGACAAAAAGCTGAAAAGAAAATCCCAGGAGAAAATATAACATCAAAACACTTAGCTAAACGGAAACAAAATGGGCAGGAAACAGTAGCATGAGGTCTACACTGAATCCCATTGAAGGCTGTAATTAGCCCATGCTTCAGTATTCTGCACAATACAATGAAGCACTATTTTACCCAATATATCTTAATTAAAAGCAAAACACAATACAACACAAAGCTACCATCAAAGAGGCGTTATTGGCACTCACATAATACAGAAGATGAGGAAGGATTTTGTTTTCTTTGTTTGGCAAGAAAATTGGAACTGGGCTTTCTATTTTCCACACTTCTCTCAATATAGCAGCATTTGTATACCAAAAATTGCATTCACAGTGTAAATTGTATGGATGAAAGCCACAGGGAAAAAGATAGTTTGTTGTTTTATAATTCAATAGTAATAATGCTTGGATTTCTCTGCTTTCTCTTTCACAAAGAAAACAATTATTCAAGGTTTAGTTTTTGTCACAATAGGAGAGTTAGTTGAATATTATCATGTTCATATTTTATATTCCCTCTTACTGGGATGCATTGATTATGAAATGACATTAAAATACACACCAAATTAATTTTCATGAAAGTTTTAAATTTTGAATATCAAAGAAATGAGAAGAATTCATTGTTACTCTGTTAGTTGTAATATCCTATTACAAGGGAAGATGTGGGCTGAGGATTATCTCCCCTGAAAACAAGTTATCTATATACCATCTCAAGGGGGAAAAAAGCAAAATACCATCAAGGATAGTTTATATTAGCATTTTGAAGGGACTTTTATTCAACTTGAATAATACAGCTAAAGAGTAAAAATCAAATCAGTGCTCAAAGTAATTTATATGGAAAAGAACCAATACTTACAGCAGAGTCAAACATAAAAGAAGCCGTAAGGAGAAGCTGAGGTTGCAGCATCATTTACTTCCATATGACAAGATGCTATTTCTAACAAATCTTTCAAGTTTTATGTAACAGCCATGCCTTATCAACTGAGGAGCAAAATGAACAATAGTGTGTGCCAGCTGACACTGCCACACAGCTTGCTAGTGACTCACTCTAAATTGACAAGGCCTAAACTGTGCTAGAAGGAGTGGCTCATTTTCGCTGCTCTTGAAAAGAGAACAAGTGGAAGAAATCTAACCCAAAACAGGGCAGAAGTGCTACTCACAAACAAAGAATCAGAGACAGCTGAGTTCTCTCAAACCCTGCTAGTACCAAAGGGAAGATAGCCCCCCCCCCCAGGATGTGTGTTTTCCAAGTCATTTACTTTCCTTCCTTCTCCCTCTTTTGCTACTCTCTGTCTCCCTGGCCCCTCCTTCTTTCCTCCCTCTCTGTTGCTCTTTCTCTTTCTCTTTCTCTCTCCCTCTCTCCCCCCCCCTGTCTCTGTCTCCCCCCCCCCGTGTCTATATCTCATTTTGTATTTATTTCTGTCTGTTCCTCTATCTCTCTCTCTTTCTCTCTTCCTCTCTTTGTTTCTGCTTCTCTCTCTACATTTCACCCACTGTGTGTTTATGCTTCTGCTCATGTGTGAGTGTGCCTATGTGTGCTTGCACACATGTGCACAACGTGCATGTGGATGAGAGAGCAACCTCTGCTCTCCCACTTCATCATCCACATTGTATGAGACAAGGTCTCTTTGCTTTGTGTCACTGTGTGCACTAACTGATCTTTGAGATTCTGGGATCCTCCTGTCGCTGGTTCCAGTCTCTCTGTAGTTGTGTTAGTATACACATAGACACTGCAGCTGACCGTATGTGGACTATGCAGGTCAGATCAGTTCCTCACGCTTGTGTGGCAAGCATTTTATTCACTGAGCTGTCTCTCCAAACCACCAATGCATTTCCTGTGGTATCATTAACTTTGTATTATGATGTCCTTTATAAGACCAGTATCTGAAAAATAGAATCCAAGTGTTCAAAAAACTCAGAAGTTTACAAGGGATTTAGAATCCAAGAAGTTTATGTTCTTTAGATAAAACCTTCTCACAGGAATGTGGCCTTATGTCTAATTCCATGCCCATCTAGGAACTATTTGCCAGCTTTTCTGTAATGTCTCTGTACATAACCACAGCACAGAGCAGAACAGATTCCATAATACACCAGGGCAAGAGAAAAATAATGTCTTCCAGTGAACAGATTGTAGTTGATTTTATTTGGATTTATCAGAAGAAGGATGGGAACAATGCCAAAACTAAGAAACGGGAGGGGCGTGTTAATAAGATAGAATAAGTTTACAGAGAGAGGGAAGAAATTGAAATGAGTTTAATGAGTCAGAAATATAGTCAGACATGCGTTTTTGGTATTGGCAGTGCTAGATGATTCATTGAGGTGTTAGATTTGATTAACATGGCTAAAATTGCAGGACAGATGTTCCCACAGAAATCAATTAGTGCAGCACATACATGTGTCACAAATGCATATTCAGTGAGCAGTAGATATTATTAATGTGCGCCTCACAATATAGCGAGTGCATTTTTTAAAACTATATTTTCATTAAATTAAGAAAATGTGATAGATTAAAAGCTACTCCGTCAAGTCACTCTCTGAGGAACATCAGGTTCAAGGAATCCATTGGCTGTAGAGTGAAAAATAATGCCACGGGGAGAAGAGAAGGCAAAGGCTGACCTAAAACACGGAAGTCTTCAGAGACACTGAGAAACAACACTCTGAACCTATGGATGAAAGCAAAAGAGAATGGCAAGGCAAAGGACTCATCAAGTTGTCCTTCGCGTTAGTGAAAAATATTCCATGCCTTAATTAATGCAATTTTCTTAAAGATAAACTACTTTGGGAGGAAAGTCTGTTACTCTGACTGTTTGTTCATTTGTTTCGGACATGTTCTCACTGGGTAACCTGAGCTGGCACTGAACGTGGAAAAGGACAGGCAGAAACTTGGGATTAATAGAATAATCTTTACTCCATAGTCTAGCGTATTAGTGTTTGCTGCCAATTATAATTTATTACAAATTTCCATTTACACAAAACACATTATTTTGAACTTTAAAACAGGCAAGTTTTTTGCTTAATGTAAATTCAAATTTCCTTTTAACTGATGTAGAAAACATCAGCTAGTTTTGTAATGGTAGAATTTAAAAACAGTGATACTATCTTATTACTTTTTTAATGCTGAAATATAAACAAGATAACAGATATATATATAACATACATAATATATACATATGAAACAAAACTGACAAACTTAAATGTTATAAAGCTTAAGTGTTTTGATTTTCTTTTGAAGTGGTTTTATTTTGTCATAATTTTCATGATTATAATTTGTGTATGTTTTCTCAGTCTGTTACTATGGTATCTAAAGTTGCTTACAAGTAGCAATAATTATCCCTACTATAAAATTTATAATTCCTTCAAAATTTACTATGGAGATTTTAAAAAACTCTATTAGCATGTCCTAAGTAATCTACTTACTTGTATGCATACTCATATAAATAGGAGTAGAAATCATTTTGACAGTTTCTAATTCACAATTGCCCATACCTTTATTTGGCTTATAGTGCAAGTAAAGTCCACCACAGCAGGAAAGTCAAAGCACACTTCCAAAACATCACATCCATAGTTAAGAACAGAAAGGGAAGCTTTCTCCTCTCTTACATGGCTATAAACCACCTGCTAAGGGAATGGTACCTCCCACAGTGGGACGGCTCTTTCTATAATGATTACTAACAAGTTCCCCCTCAGGCATGTCCATAAGCCAACTTGATCTAGAAAATCCTTCATTAAGTCCCTCCTCCCAAACAAACAAACAAACAAACACACTAACAATACCCTAAATGAAACACCTAGCAATTATATCATCTTCTCTGCACAATCCATGTTCTAAGTGAGTGTGCCTTATCTTTGTCCACTCAGTTTCTCAGGATCAAGAGCCATGCGTTGAGTGACCAATGACATTGCTTTGCTCACAGCTTTAGAGTGAAAAGTAAAATACAGAGTGTCTTTGGATACAGTGTGTGGGGAGGGGTTTTCAATTCTAGACCTGCTTCCTGTTTGTGTCTTTGCAACTAACAATCACACTTCAGTATCCTCTGTCTTTTTCCTTGAATGCCCTATTTTTTGGCATTTGTTTGTAGGATGGGGTATTATTATATGACTTAGTGGGTCTGGAATTCACTATGTAGCACAGGCTAGCCAGAACTTACTATCAACTTTCCCCAGCTTCCCAAGTGCTAGGATTTCATATCAGCAGTCCCTACAATCTCATTCAACCTTAGTTACTTCTTAGAATTCCTTTTGCAGAATGAAGTTACATCAGGACCAAGGTCTTCAGTGCATTAGCACTGTGACATAATACAATGAACATAGCAGTTTCTGGTTTGCTAATTTCTTTTTTAAACATTTTATATATAGTTATATTATAACACATATGTAAAATAAACTACATTTAGCAAGAAGAACCATGAAACACTCAGGAATTATATAAATGTTACATTCATAGTGTTTTGGCTATTTGTATTTAGCAGCCTTGACAAGAACATCTTTCCTATCTTGGTGAGCCTAAAGTTCTGAATGTAAATCAATATCTGTCATATCTCATCTCTATCAACTTAAAATATCTATCTAGACCTAAAAACATCTTAACCCCTAAACAACTAAGCTTAATTGTAAGACTAAACTATCTGGTCTTCAACCCCATCAGAACTTGAGTAGGAATAAGCTTGATTACCTGGATAAACAGAAGTGCAGGTTAGCACCTTCCAAAGTGAAAAAAAAAAAATGACATAGACACTTTGCTGCCTGAACAGTCACCCAAAACTCTCCATAACATTGGAGCATCATCTTTAGCCTCTGGCTCAGTACAGCTGACATACATAGTTGTACGTCTTCAAAAACCTCAGAGACCTACAGAATATGGCATTTAAAGACGTTTTTACTATTTCAAAGATTAGTTTACATTAAGACAGTTCAACTCCTGGCAACACCTAGTCTACCTCAAAGAAGATGATGAGCATCAAAGAACCTCCTTATGGAGATAGCTGCAAATGTGGTAAACCAGCTAATGGGCAAAATTTCTTCGTTTTGGCCATTGACAGAATTTTGCCTAAAAATGGGCATGCTTGGATGTAGGCAGAGTTGACAGCCAAACTCTCCCAAGACAGGGTAGGCAAGTTCTCAATAGTTCCTGTCTCACAAATATGTATGTCAGATATACTGTCTTGTTAATTTAAATTAGAAAACCCATGCAGAAAAAATACATGAGCAAAAACTAAGAAAAATACAAAGTCAGAATCCTCTTACAGACTATGATCTAGTGTTTTTCACCTTGGTTTAAGGTATTGGATTTACAGTAACACAGACCTGACAGTGGTAGATTCAGGGAAAACATGGCCTCTTCTTCTGTCCCTGTGTAATGTAAACTTGTTCAGAAAAATGAACAAGCACTTTCCCCAACTTTAAGAGAGATTTATATTGGTCTCCAAATTATCCCTCCTGGGAAATTCTGAACATCTGAAAATCATCATATTTTCCCCCATTTTAATTTCCTCATCTGAGTGCACTGAAATCTTTTCCTCCAGACTGATGGTTGCTCCTAAAGCTGTGGCACTATCACACTAACAGGATGCTCACTTCAGTGCGAAGCTTTCTCCATATCTTGCTTTCATTTCCTGTTCTATTTGCTATAAACATAGTTATTTCCATTCTGTTGCTTTCAGTCACATATGGCATTTTGAAACTGTTAAATAAAGAGATTATCAATATTAGATCTACCTCAGCTGTAAAACCTACATTTATAGAGAAATATGATCTATTCAATTTCATTTCTGAAAGCCTAGCATCCTAGAGATGGTCATAAATTCACATGATTACCCAAAGCATTACGTTTTGCATTTGGAGCACTATTTAACTAGAAAGAGAAATCAGACATTCATGCAAGCAAAGAAGCAGCTCCCTATTAATGACATGTGCAAAGAAACTGCAAAATATAAATGATTCTGACTGAGACCATTAATAAAACTTGACACTCAAGCAAAATGGCTCCATAGTATCTCCTCTGGGGACAAAGCACATGAGGAAAATATTCATATTTTGCCAAATTCAATATTTTGCAGGAAATCACTTTCTCCTTTATCAACTTGTCAGGAAAGTGGTAAAATGTTTACAAAAATACTTACATGATATTATTTATAAAACCACAAGATGCACACTAATATTCATTTGAATACTTCCTGAGAAATCTTCAATTACATCAATTATTTCAACATAATAGCATTATATCTATTATAGCTACTTTGGCATAGAAGTATGGACCTAAAAATTAAATTCAATAAATACAATTTTAGTATTATCTCAATAGCTGTAGGAAATAAGTTATCTCAGAACATTCCTTCAATGGAAAATAAGGAATGTGTTTCATCTGGGAAATGAATGAAAGAATCTAATGGGGCGTTTACTTTTTGCTGTTGTCTAGGAAATGACTTGAAAATTATCTTTAAGTAATAAACTGACTTATTTGCCTCATCTTGCTCCTGCAGCTCTTTTAAGCACAATACTCCATCTTACCATGAAGGGAAGTAAAAGGAAGTCATCAGAGGGCTTTCTTTCCTGAATTTGACTAAATTCTCCCTGGTTCTTCTAATAGATATCCCTTAGGAATGTGTGGGAATAAGACATGAAGATGTTATAATTGAAAACGAAATAGGGGCTAATGTCCACCACAGGGGAGATAATTAGAAAAATCCTGTATTGGGCTACTGTTGTGAATGATAATCAAGTAGAGTTCTACCAGTTGATTACAAGCCTCATTCAGTACAGACCTCGTGTTCCTTGGCATGAAGTGATTAAGGAGTAAACATGCTGAGCTGCCCCTGCCAGGCAGAGACATGAGACTGGCAGAGGCTCGTATTTCTGTTGCGTTTTGTTTTTGGTACACCAAGTGAGTGTCTCGAAAATGAGCAGAACAAAAGTAAACTAAGTAGAAGAACCCAAGAGAATCAAGTGCAGACACCATGAGTTCATAGTTATTCTAGGTGTTAGACAAGAAAGGAACGAGCCAGTGTAGGCACAACACTCCCATGGCCCGAGACATGATTAATGGAATCAGTAGAGTGGATTTTAAGATGTTCATAAGAGTGTGGGCTATGCTAACTGCTAATTGTGTTCATTTCCATATATGTGTCCACTGAACTAATAAATTAGTTCTAACTAATAAATTAGAGTTATGAGTCTTCCCTTTACTAAAATTATCACTACTAAATTCTGATCTTTTTCAAGTCTGTGATGTCTGGCATAGCTAAAGATAAACATTCTGTGTAACCAGTGTATCCTTCACCAAAGCAAGGCTACGTATGTGCCCGAACAAAGTGTATTAGAATAAGAGCAAACATGAACATAGGTAGTTAAGGAGATCAGATCAGACCCAGTTAAACATGTTTGTAATTACACTTGAATAAGTCAGAAACTAGGATAAAAAAAAAAAACTGTTCCTTAGAGCACATTAAACTCTCTATTTTGAATTTTTTTAAGACTCATTCCATTTTGATGGATATTTTGCTATGCAGCACAATCAAATGTTGACTATCTAGCTCCTGTAAAGGATTGTTTCTGTGTTTGTCTAATGGAATATGGTCTTAGGATTTACTTATGGCTTTTTCTCAGCATTGTACTAGCTAAAGCGTTTTCCTGGAATGAATCTAAGGAATTAAAAGGTTGTTAAATTCTCATATATGTAGGGAAAGGATCTTTAAAATATTGTCCACTATGTTCCAAGACTTCTCTAATGTTCTTTATGTTTTATCTAATTACATGATTACTAATGCTTATGTTCATTTCCAGAATGGTGGATCATTTCAAGATATATGTTTTTATGCATTTAGGGAAGAATAAGTATTCTTTATGGTCATAAGGTAATAAAGCACTCCTATGAGTGAACTGAATACTCATACTTACAGAACAGCACCAAAACTAATATAATGAAGTTTCCTAAAGCAATATGTATTACAGACAAACTAAAGAAAGAAAGTTTCTTTCAAAAGCAATATGAGTACTCTCTGGTCATCCTAACAGCATATATTCTTTAAAAATATGATTTTAATAGATGCTGTAATGAATAAATTTATTTCAATAAAGTTAATTGTGTATTAACTATCTTATATGAGCTATGAAGATGTTAATTTTCTTGATTGACACAAAATAACATAAAACAAAATCTTGGGACACAAGTTGTAAATGACCACTATATTTTCATTGTTTAAATTAGGTATAATATGGTCTCTTCCAATCTGGATTCAAGTTCAACGTATCTAGTCTGCCTTATTGACATTTACAAAAATATCACAAAAGGTCTTGAAATGGTGACTGGAATACATGTCAATACCTTAATTTGTGTACTGGATGACAGTATTTTAAACTACCTTTCAATATATTTTCCTTACACATGCCTTCTGTATTTGAAGAGTGATTTACAATATGAAGGAATGTTTATAGTTAGGAAAGACATTTAGGATACTTCCAACCTTCAGAGATTATATGTATGCTTGTTTTGTACTCTGACTGACAGAACAAATTATAAACATGTTACAGAAAGTCTTTACACATGAGAAAGGACACATTTTCTTCTCTGTAGCTAACACCATACTTTCTGAGTAGTCCAGCAACAAAGAGAAGACTATAGCATCACTCTTATAAACTACTATTTCCATCAACTTCTACAGCATTACACAACAATACAATTATCTTTGAATATATATGTGTATATATGTTGTATACATACAAAATAGTAAATTAAGTCTCTACCACATTTTTCTGTTTTTCTATATCATATTAGTTATGGAAATTTCATTACAAGTAAGGTATAGAGGCAGGTGTTGGGATAGGGATAATGAGAGCAAGACCAAGAGAAAGAAAGATATGCAGACAGCCAGACACACATACAATGGATTAAGTTCATATGACTGTCAAGTCTAAAATTTGCAGGCAGTTCAGTATGCTGGAAACTCTGTGTGGAGTTGATGTTATAATAGTTCATTTATTTATTTTTGAGGCAATGCCATAGTGTTTATATCAGGCTGACTTCCAATTCATGATCCTCCTGCCTCAGCTTCCTGATTGCTAAAATTGGAAAAATGTGCCATCGACCTTTGAAGATACTGTGAGTTTTTTGTCTAAATTTAGTCAATAGGCAAACCTTGTGCCTCTTTAGGACACATCAATATTTTAATTAATGGTTATCAACTCAGTGTTTAATTCAGAGTCTACGAGTTTAATTATTAATCACATCTAAATGACTTTCACCACATGCATAGACTGATGTTTGACCAGACAACTCAGCACCATAGCTTACTCAATCCAATAAAAGTATACCTGTGCCCCTGTGATGGTTCCTTTTCATTGTCAACTTGACATAATCTAGGAACCCCAGGGAAGAGGGTTTCAATGAGCAATTGTCTCGATCAGGCTGCCCTGTGTGGTGGTTTGAAAAAGACTTACCTCCATACCTTCATATGTTTGAATATTTGGTCCCCAGTTTGTAGAACAGTTTAAGTAAGGTTGAGGAGATGTGGAGGAGGAAGAGGAGAAGCAGGAGGAAAAGGAGAAGCAGGAGGAGGAGGAGACGTGTCACTGGGGATGGGTTTTCTATGTGTGGATCAAGATGCGATCTCTCGGCTGCATCTGCCATACCTTTGCTAAATAAACCCTGAAAGTCTGAAACTGTAATTCCAAGTATCCTCTGTGTTTTATAAGTTGCCTTATCTCAGTAATAGAAAGATAACTAATACAGCATGTAAGTGTGTCTGTGGAGGTCTGTATTGATTATGTTAATTGGGGCTGAAAGACCCACTCATTGTGAGTGACACCATTCTTTTTGTTTGAGTCCTAGAGTGTATAACTGTACAATAGAAGCTTAGCATAAGTGAGTATTCATACATTCATTTGTCTGTCTGCTCTTGACTATACATTTCCCTGCAATTGTAAGCTGAGTAAACCGTTCCTTCATTAAAGTTGCATTTGCCAGGATATTTCACCACAGTAACAGCAACAAAACTGAATCACTACCTTAATCATTATCTGCTCCTTCTTCACCTGAAAATCAACAAAAATAATAAGAAATAGAACAACACTCTCTAAGAAAAACCTTTTGAGTAAGCAGAACATCAAACATAATAAAATACCTTCATCATACATAAGCCAATGCTGCCAAAGCGAACCTTGTAGGAAGGTACAAGATAAAAAATAAAAATAAATAAAATAAAAAAAAACAACAACAGAAGGGTGGTTCTCAGATACAAGCATCAAATGAGAAGGTATCATTGTCACTTGCATAAACTCCATCATGGAAACAGAGAAGAGGTCAATCTGGAGCAAGCTTCTCAATATGTATATATATATATCAGATATGTAGTGTCATACAAGGGTACCTGTATAGCAGAAGTCTTATTTGTGAAAAGCATCAGTCTGTGTGCAGCAGCAGCACTTATAGTATATAGTCTGTATTGCTACATACAAAATTCTACACTCAGCTTCACAGAACAACCTACATGTAGCTAGTTTAGGAAGACCTCACTTATGTAATGATGTGAAAGGAAAAAGAATATAATACAGCATCAATATAAAGCTACTACAAAACAGAATGGACAGGATTCTCAAATTCTGTATGCTTTCTTCTATCAGTTTCCAAGTTTCATATCTTACACTAAGGTCTTGACCTACTTTGAATTGATTTTCACACAGAGTAAACGATAGTGATTGAATTTTAATTTTCTACATGTGGATATCCAATTTCCCTAGCTCTGGTCTCTCTTTCCTCTAACTTAGAATTTTGATGGGTTTACAGAAAATCATATGATTGTCATTGCATGAACTCATTTCTGGATCCCTTATTCTATTCCACACTCTGCATGTCTGTTTTCTGTGCCAGCACCACAGAAAAGGAATTATTATAAAGGATTCTAATAGCCAAAGAAATAATCTCAAAGCTTTACAAATATGGTAGCGTAAAACTAAAAAGCTTCATTTTCATAAATGAAACAAATATATAGTGAAAATAAAGCTGATTGAATGTGAGAAAAAATTCCCAAGTCTAAATCTCATATCAACATCTGGGATAGATAAAGAACTCAAAAAAAACTTAACTACACTGGAGCGTGGTAGCTTATACATGCCATTAACTCAAGTGTTCAGAAGATACAGAAAGATTTCTGCGAGTTTAAGGCCATCCTGACCTATATAGTGAGTTCTGGGCCAGCCATTACAAACCAGTGAGATGATATCTATAAGCAAATCAATAGAGAAGTAAATTCTAAAAACACTCATCAAATCAATAAATAGGCAAAATAATTGTGCAATTATTTCTCAAACTAATACAAATGTCCAAAAATAGATGAGACTATGTTCCCTTTGCTGGCCAGGAAAACGCAGAACACAACTACACGAAGATTCCACTTCAGTCCACTAAGATTGGCTATTATCTAAATAACAATACAAAAACTTGGTGAGGATACAAAGGTGTGTGTGTTTGGGGGGGGGGTGTGGGTCTTATACCCTGACTGAGTGAATTTAAATTAGTGTGGACACTATGAAATCAGAATGGATGTTTCTCGCAAAAAGAGAGAGAGGAAGAAAGAAAGAAAGAAAGAAAGGAAGAAAGAAAGAAAGAAAGAAAGAAAGAAAGAAAGAAAGAAAGAAGAGAGAAAGAGAGAAGAAATTGAGCAACCATAACAATCCTAAAGATCTTCACTACTTGCTTAAACTTAAGTCAACATAAAAAAGCTACTTGCACAATGACATTTATTGCTGTGTAAGGAATACCAAGCAAAAGGATCAGCTTAGATATTTAATATCGAAGAATGGATAAGGAAAATGTATTAGACTAGGACAAGGACAAGCTTTTTTATTCATACATTAAGTTATGTGCAATAAGATGGATGGATCATCATATCAAGAAAAATAGCCCAGATTCAGAAAAATACATGCCAAGTGTTTTCTCTTATATGTATGAAGAGAAAAGGAGGAAGAGAAGAGTAAAGGTGAGCTTAAAGGGGAAGTAAATGTAAATACAAGAGATGAATGCACAAAACAGTCTTGATGAAGCCCCATCACTATGCCAACTTACAATGAAAAATTAATGCTGGATTAGATACAAAAGAAAAGCATACTACCAGAAAATGATGCAATAATACATACATAATCTTAAACAGGGAATTCCATCTGCAATTTTTTTTATTGTCAGTTTCATCTGTTTATATAATGAACTTAATCATTTCATACCATTTGCCTTTCTCAACAAGCCCCCTCTCATTTCCATCCTCCTTATATCTCATCCTGTTGTGTATCTAGATTATTTGCTGAAGAAAAGGCAATAACTGAGCTGGTGTACAACTGAAGAAACGGACACCTCTTCTTTCAACAACCATTAGTCCTTCAGGGAGGGGAAGGGCTTTAGTAAGCACTCCTCTATCCTTAACGAACTTTCGAGGGGTACAATATTTCCAGGGACTTGTATAGAGAACCAACCACTGCTGCAATCAGTTCCTGAGTGCAATGGTCACACCAGGTATAATAGGTATCTTCTGATACATATCAACCAGCCTCACATTCTTTCCACCCACTCCTTTTTCCAAGTGATCCTGACACCTTGGAGGGGGGATGATAAAGTCATCCCATTTAGAGCTGAGCACTCTTATCATTTATTCCAGATACTTTGGTCATCAGTGGGTTCCTATATTCATTTATAGCCTCTGCAGAAAGAAGGTTCTCTGATAACCTCCAGGAATAAGCAAGAGTATTTAGAAGGCAGTTTTGCAACATGACCATTTAGTCTAACAAAGCAACTATAATAGATTCCCTCCTAAGGCCTATAAAATCCCCAACCACCAACGCTTGACCAGATTTACAAAGCCAGGCCCTAAGTTCTCTCTTCTGTAATAGGCCACCAATGCAATTAGAATGTATTTAGTTCCTAACATAATACTTGATGCCACAATGTCATTTCATTGGAGGACACATCTTCCCTGGAAGATCAGGATTATAACTCACAGAAGTCACATCTGGATACGATTTTTGGTAAGACCATTGATCACTTTTCTCTCCCAGCAAGCAACATAGCATTTTCAAGTGCTATGAAGCTTCCAGCAACCTCCAGCTTAATTTTTGATACCACATTACCAAATTGTGTCCACCTACAATTTTGATAGTATGTCATGGAGGCTTGAAACATAAATCTATAAAACGTATCATTTCAATTAACACTGACAAATGAAGTTCTCCTAACGTAACAATATTCAGTGAAAATTGATGGATTTACATTAAAATTTCATATTGCAAGACACTATTTTCTGATACCAATGTAATTAAAATTTAAAAATAATAAAACAAATAGCTATTAATATCAATAAATCACAGTATAAGAGAGATAGCCTTTTAACTCTTGATTCAAACAGTATTAAAAGTCATAAAACATTAGGAAAGACAAGGTAAAAAATACTATTCCATATCACATGTGTGTTCTAAGGATAAGTCCTGCTCAAATCCTTAGATCATATTCAAAGTCTGAAATCTTCTAAGGAGCCAGAAAGAAAGACTGGATTAAATAGACACTCAACAGAGGTGCAGATAATAAGTGAAAAGAAATTTAAGACAACAAAAGCTAAAGTTAAACTTTCTGAAATCAAAGCACGCTAATGAAGCCATAAACTTTAAATGTACTTCTTAGGGGAAGTCAGAAACAAGCAATCAATTTACAATTGGTAGGAAGTGTGCATTCAGTTGTGCTGTTGGAAATCCACACATTAGAACACAATATTCAATGGGGTGAATTAGTACTCTGTAAATCAACTTCAAACCTAGATGCTAAATTTTTCCAGGAACAATAATTTCCTGAAATTGATGGTATAAACAAGAGAGCCAAAAAAACCCAATTATCATAAAATAATAATTTCCATTAAAATTGGCAATTATTAATTCTCAAAAATAGCACAAAATGAAAGGGCACCAGGGAAGAATTCAAAAAATATCTAACAATCAGGCTATTTCAACATGACTTAGCTTTCTTGGGAATAAATAAAGTCAGGCTTAGAGAGAGATCAAAGATGGTGGCACTGATCAGACACCACTTCTGATCAGTAGGACAACCAGGACTGCACATCAACCTAAAGACCAAGCTGAAAGCTACACAACACCAGTACAACCAATTCCTAACTGAAAGGGATGCGCACTGTGTGGAACACAGGTGGGTCTGACCCCTGGCCACCCAGCTAACCCACAGAAAAGTCCCAGGGTACAACTCACATTAGCCACCTTCTTGAGAAAGACTGTGAGACATTCACGCAGTTTTGGGCTCTCTCCACCCATCTGCTGCTTACCAGATCTGAGTCAAAGAGCAGACAGGCAGAGCTGCATCCTGGCACTGGCCACAATCCACATTAGCTGCAGTCCTGGCTCATAACTCTCTCTGCCTACCAGCTGCTTACTGGCCTAGTCCATCTGGGTCACAGAGTAGATAGACAGAGCCCCGCCATCTGCAAAAGGCCTGTGGAGCATCTGAACAGCTTTGGGATCTGGTCTCTCTCAGGCGTCCAACCGCTTACCATCCTGGTCCATCTGTGACACAGAGCATACAGGCAGAGCTGAGTCCACGTGATGGTCACAATCCACATTAGCAGCCATCCTGTGGGCAGCTTCCAGATCAGTTCTCTCACTTCCTGCCTGAAGTCTACTGGTCAGATGCAGCTAGGACACTGAGTAGACAGGCTGAGCAGACCTGCATGGTCCACACTCCACTTTAGCTGGCACCCTGTACAGCTTTGAACTTGGATCTATCTCTGCCCACTAGCAACTTATTGGCCCAACCCATCTATGTCACAGAGCAGACAGGCAGAGCAGAGACCTCCACGGGCCACACTCCATATTACTTGCCATTCCTTGAGCAGCTTTATGCTCAGATCTCTCTCCGTCGGCCAGCTGCTTACCACCCTAGCCCATCTGGATCACAGAGCAGATAAGCAGAGCTCTAGCATCTTGAGAAAACCAGTGGAGTATTCCAGCAGCTTTGGGCTCAAACCCCCCTCTACCTGCCAACTACTTACCAGCCTGTCCATCTGGGAAACAGCAGATAGGCAGAGCTGAGTCTGGCGAGAGCAACAATTCACATTTGCTACCATCTCAAGAAAGTTTGTGGGGCACCCAAGCACTTCTGTTTACTGGCCTAGCCCTTCTGGAAAACAGCAGATAAGAAATGCCCTATCTTCAACTTCCTGAACAGAACACCAACAGCTCACACTCTAAGATCAACAATAAATGGGACCTTAAGAAACCGAAACACTTCTGCAAGGCAAATGACACTGTCAACAGAACAAAACGACAGCCTACAGACTGGAAAAAGATCCTCACCAACCCTACATTGGACAAAGGGCTAATATCTTAAACTGTATAAAGAACTCAAGAAACTAAGCACTACCAAACCAAATAATCCAATTTAAAATGGGGTACAGAACTAAACAGAGAATTCTCAACAAAGGAATATCGAATGGTTGAGAAACACTTAAAGAAATGCTCAACATCCCTAGTTAACAGGGAAATGTAACTCAAAACGACTCTGAGATTCCATCTTACACCTATACAAATGTCTAAGATAAAAAACTCAAATGACAGCGCATGCTGGCAAGGATGGAAAGAAAGGGGAACACTCCTCCATTGCTGGTGGAAGTGCAAACTTGTACAACCACTTTGGAACTCAACCTGGTGCTTTCTCAGGAAATTGAGAATAATTCTACCTTAAGATCCAGACATACCACTCCTGGGCATAAACCCTAAAGATGATCCACCATACAAGGATATTTATCAACTACATTCATAGCAGTTTTATTTTTAATAGCCAGAATCTGGAAACAACCTAGATGTCCCTCAAGTGAAGAATCGATAAAGAAACTGTTGTACGTTTACACAATGGAATACTACTCAGCTACTAAAATAAGGAAATCACGAAATTTGTAGGCAAATGGATGGAACTAGAAAAGGTCATGCTGAGTGAGGAAACTCTGACCTAGAAAGACATGCATGATATATACTCATTCATAAGCAGATATTAGGCACATAATACAGGCTAATCACACTACAATACAGAGACTGATGCACTAACCAAGGACCATATATGATGTAGACCTAGACCCTCTGTTTAGATGTAGTAGATAGGCAGCACAGTCTCCTTGCGGGTTCCACATATGGGGAGTAGAGACTACTTCTGGTATGGACTTCTTGTATGGATCCCAATTTTGATCATTGCCCCCTGGCAGGGCAGCATTGCCAGGTCACAGAGGAAGAGGACACAGGTAGTACAGATGAGACTTGATAGAGGTCAGATGTTAGGGGAGGAGGATTCCCCCTTTCTGAGGACTAGGGGAGGGAGGGAGGAGAGATCTGGGGGTGAGGATGAGGCACAGGGATACAATCAGGATGTGAAGAATTCAAACTGCAGAACAAGCAGAAAACTTATGTTGCTAATCCCACTACATGGGAATAGCTCTGAGACTGGCTGAGACATGAATGTCTAGGCATAGACAATGCTTCTTGTTGGCTACAGAACCTCTGTGAATTACTATTAGAAGCCATTCTTCATATGGCATGAATGAAGATTTACAGATGTCTTTTTTTCTGTGCATACAAAGAGCTGAGAACCAGCCTTAATTGTTCTTTGCATCACACACACCTTATACATTTATAATTTTAGGACTGTATAATGCTTGTGAGAAATTATGTTTTCAGGACAAAAGAACCAGATACTGACGCTGGATCAGACCTGATAGAATTCATTCCTCTCAGAATGCTTGACACTGAAATCCTGCATCCTTCATTTTTCAGCATGAAGTGCTTCCATTGCTGTGCCTTATCCAAACAAGACAGCTCCCAGGACAGCTTCAAAGAAAGCTTCCAATCCCTATTGGTCCAGCATTTTAGGCTGTCATACACAGGACTCGAATTAAGCCTGGAATTTCTCAACTTTAGGAAAATGACTGGAACAATCATGTTACGGAGACTGCCTTTGAGCCACACTCTGTGTCAAGCATCCAGAGTCTAAGACTTGATTCATTTGAACCTTATAACTATAACACCGTAGAAACTCTTAGTGAGTTTTAGAGGTTTATCCTTGAGTAACAACAACAAAAAAGTTCAAATGAATATTCTGTAATAAATGCCTTACATTTCAGATAAAGAAATTAATACCATGAGGAGTAAAATAAGTTAATATAAAAATAACTCATACGCTTTAGAATCGATTTCCAAGAGCATTCCTCATCTATTGCACTCTGCCCCGTGGCCAGTAATTCAAAGATGACTAGAGAGCACAGTGGCATTCCATCAGGTAGGCAGACTCCTGAGAAGCACAAAGACTCACTTCAGTTGGTATATTTTATTCACTGTTTTCTGAGCATCCCATGGTTTGCAAGAAACACGGCTGCTCAATTGGGGCTTAGTATTTATGTGGTTTATGTACGATCTGTGTTCCACTAGGCTGAAACTTCGAGATATGATGAGAAAAGGAAGAAACAAGATTTTTCATTTAACAACGCCCCAAAATGCATATTGATGGTTCCGACTTTGCTATTTAGAAACATATTTGAGAATTTTTTTTTTATACCAAATTCTGGTTGTGCTGGCAAGAGAGAAACACAACTCAATTCCAGAGAATTCTTACAGTCTCTGCAATGGAAATTCATTACTCATCTGACCTAATGTTTGCTAAACTGGTGCACCAAGTTATTTGAAACACTGAACACTCCCCAGATGCTTAGGTATACTGCAACTGGCATTTGGCTGGCATGCCCCACCATGTAAACATGAGCACTTAGGGGAAATATTTACTTTCTTATTGCAGAAGTTAAGAAGGACTATATTAAGGTTTATAGTCAGGAACAAGATGGATACATTTGTGATTTATAAAGGTGGCATATATCAGTGAGAATAGGATAACTCATGACAACAACAAAAAAAGTATTTAAACTAAAAAAAAAAAAGAGGAAGTTTTTTTTGCCTTGTTTTTGATACAGATTCCATAATAGCCTTGACCTCTTATTCTTCCTTTAAATACCTCCCCCTAGTGCTAGGATTGAAGGCATGTATCATCATCTAGCTACTAACAGAAAGTTCTTAGAAGAGCAATAAGGATTGTTAGCAGCTGTATCCTGAATAGTGACATATCCCTCTGCGGAACAGACTGAGGGTATTTTACAGTTTCAGGTTCAATATTATTATTATGAAGTTAGCATGTATTATGGCCTAGAACTCAAAACTTCACAGCTTTTTTATAGTGAAGCAAGTGTAATGGAAGCTGGTCACGTTTGTCTTCTCCAACTATTTGCTTTGATTTACTCCAGCATTACATGATATGATAGTAGTAAGCCTTAAGGAAGGTATGAAGAGAATTTGCACACTGAAGTGCATAAGTGTATTAAGGAGAATTCCCTAGAGACACAGAACTATAGGAGAAATAAACATGTAACATAGAACTGGTCTATGTGATTATAGACTTGTGAGCCAGAAGGGCAAGCAACATGTTAACATGTAAACATGCTGAGGAAGGCAAGACAAAATATTATGATTTCTCTCATGTTTGAATCTAGAAGAAAGAAGGAGGACAATGTGAAAGGAGGAAAGAGGCCAAAGAAGAGGAGACTTCGTGAGGCCAGGAAATGGAGGATAACTGGGATCAAGTGCAGTGACCTACACGGATGAAAACACCACAGTGAAACTCATTATTTTGTGTGCTAAATTTAAAAGAGTAATTTTTAAAAAAAAATTAAAAAGAGAAATAGCCCAAGATTTTTAGCTAAAAATTGGTGATCAAAAACCAAATAAATAACTCCAATCCAAATCCAAAGCCCCATTAACTGAGAAGTTTAATGGTGTGAACTCTAGTAAAAGGCAGGTAGTTGCTACCACACTGCTTGGACAGTAGGGCAAAGTAGGTCTCCTATCTCTCAGACTTTCATCACCCAGGCACAGAAAAAATAGCCCTCTATATATTCAAATATACTTACATTTTGAAATTATTTTCAGGTAAACACAGAATAATGTTCAACCAAGTTTCTAGATATTTAGTAGCATAAAGTTGCCATACAAAACTAACTGTCGTACGTTTGTAATTTTTGTCTTTGTTCTTAAAAATAAACTAAGTTGTCTGTCAGTATATAAAGAGAGGAATCTCCAAGAATTCTTTTCCTTTGGTCATGAATTGATACTAATGTGGCTTATTAAGGTGAGGATATATTCTCTTTCAGTGTTGGCAGAGTGTCTACAAAAAACAAGGGACTGGCTGCACCCCAGGCAAGAGTTCTCTTAAGACACCTGTCATGATGCTGAATTCAACCTCACATTCCCTGACAGAACCTATACCTTCTTTTGGTCTTGGCATAAATTTGAATTGTGTACTGAAACTGTGAAACAGAGAGACAGATTTAATAATCATCCCACTTAGTAAGTACAGCTGGGGCAGGTAATTAAACAGGTTTCCTCTTGCTAGCCAGCCTAAAGCGATGTAGCTCTGAGACTCAGTGAGACCATTGGACAGAGATGGAAAGCTAATATTAAACAGGACTTCTCCAGCAGGTCCATGTCAGCATCCCTGTTCTTGGCAAACAGAAGTTATTAAAGGAACCTAGTCAAGCCTCTAGAGGCATGCCAAATATTCATTCTCAAGAATATTGCATTTATAGTTGGAAAAATGAAAGGAGACTAGAATAATTGAAAAATATGATCATTGTTATTAAAGTGGTATTCATCTAATAAAATATGTTCATTGTGAGTCTTTGAAATTGTGATAACATGAACATGAAGATCTTGGCAGTTAGAGATTTCAAAATTTGTAATATTCTTAGCAGTATGAAAACACAGCACTTTTCATAAATAAAATATATTTATATAGTAAAGCTAAAATGGGTCACTCATTCAGCATATGCTGAGTGTACATCATTTATGGAAAAATGCATTGATTACTGTGAAAAAGTATAATATATGTATATATATTATTACATAAAAAGAAATTATGCATATTGTTTAGGTATTATCTAATATTTTAGTATATGAGCATACTGTATAATTTAATTTAATCTCCTTCTGGTCCCACCCTCCCTCTCTCTTCCCCATATCTATCTTCCCTAGGCTCTCAGAAAAGAGGAGCCCACCCCAGTACATCAAATCATATCCGAACTGAGTTAATCCTCTTTCTCCAAGACCTGGCACGGCAGCCCCACCAGGTGGAAGTGATAAAAAGCATGCAATAGAGTCCTTGTCAGAGACAGCCCCCGCTCCCCTATTAGAGGACCCACATAAAAACCAAGCTGCCTATCAGGTATGTATGTGTATGGGGGCTTAGGCTCAGTCCATACATGATCCTTGGGTGGGGCTTCAGTCTCTTCTAGCCCCTCTGGACCCAGGTTAGCTGTCTCTGTTGATCTTCTTATGAAGTACCTGTTCCCTCTAGGTCCTTCTGTCTTTGCCCCCGTTCTTCCAAAAGGCTCCCAGCACTCTATTCAACATCTGTAGTTATCCATTATTGGTGGAGCTTCTCAGAGGGCAGCTCAGAGGGTTCCCATATGCATGCATAGCAGAGTGTCATTAATAGTGTCAAGAGTTGGCTCTCTCCCTTGGTGTGGGTCTCTGATCGGGCATGGCATTGGTTGTATATTCCCTCAGTCTCTGCTCTATCTTTATTCCTTCAGATATCATAGATAGGATAAATTTTAGATGGAAGTTTTTGTGGGTGGGTTGGTATTCCTCCCCCTCCATCCAGAGTCCTGTATGGTTACAGCATGGCCTCTTCAGTCTCCATGACCCTTGCTACTAGGGGTCACATCTAGAGCCACCCCCATATCCTCCAATAGCCTTCCATGTCGTAGGTCTCCAGAGTGTCTCAGAGATGTTCCTGCCCATGGTCTTGCTTCTCTCTGCAGGCCCACTGTCCTCCCTCCTCCCTCTCACACATCTGATTCACCCACTGTCCTCCCTCCTCCCCATCACCACATGTGATTCACCCACTGTCCTCCCTCCTCCCCCTCACCACATCTGATTCCCACCCTCATTTTCCTCAGCACTCCATCTACCTTCCTGTTCCTTCACTTCAACTATTTCTACTCTCTATTCTACTTCCCCCTTCTGAATGAGATTCAAATATCCTCCCTTGTGCCCTCCTTGTTAGTTATCTTCCTTGGGTCTGTGGATTGTAGTGTGACTATCCTGTTCTATATGGCTAATATCCACTTATAAGTGAATGCATACTTATGTGTGTCTTTCTGGGTCTGGATTACCCTCCTGAAGACGATCTTTCTAGTTCCATCCATTTGCCTGCACAGTTCATGATTTCCTTGTTTTTAATAGCTGAGTAGTAAGTAGTCCATTGTATAAATGTACCACATTTTCTTTTTTTCCATTCTTCAGTTGAGGTACAGCTGGATTGTTTCTAGTTTCTGGCTATTGTGAATAAATCTGCTTTGAACATAGTTGAGCAAATGTCCTTGTATAGTGGAGCATCTTTTGCCCAGGAGTGGTATAGCTGAGTCTTGGCTATGTCATATAATCTAAATTTTAAATCATGGTAAACTTATATCCTGAAATATTTGTCACTTCTTTATTTAAAAGGCACTCAAAATCTCCTCCTCTGGCTTGTTGAAAGACAATGTGTAATGTTATCTGTGTTTACCCAACTGTGCAATACTGCATTGGTACTGTGTCAATTTACCTAAGCATAACTTGAGCCAACATTACATTGGTAAGACTTTCTCCTACCACCTCCTCCTTTCCTTCAGGTTCAGGAAATCATATTCTACTTTCAACTTCATTATATAAGCACTGTTTGCTTTCCACATGGTTGAAATGATGCAGGATTTGTCTCTCTGCAAGACTTGTTTTATTCAACATAGAGATCTACAGATCTATAGAGATGTTGTCAAGGGGGCTTAACTTCACTTTTCCTTATGACTAAAGAGGATTCCAGTGAGCACTGTTTTGGTATAGTGTCACCACTGAGGGACACATTAAGTTGTAATTCTTGTGAATATACTAGAATTAACATAGAAATGGAAATCTCTCTGAAACCAGGTCTTTACCCATATTCCTATAATGACAACAGTAAACCCATTGGCTTATCAATCTAGACATGTACAGAATAATTTCTTCAGTCTATCAATAGCCAGTTTGTGGTGAACAGTCATTCTCCTTAGGAAATATTTTGTCACAGATCCATTTTTCATTTTATTAAAAATATATCTTTTTTTCAATCAGTATAAACTGATTATAGTTTTCTCTCCCTCTCTTCCTTCCAGCTCATCCCCATCTCATATCCACTCTGGATCTACTCCATTTTTTCTCTCATTAGAAAAGAACACCCAAACATGACAAAATAAAATATATAAGATAATGCAAATTTATCATATTAAAGTACAACATGACAACCCAAAAGGAGGAAAAGAGTCCAAGGAATAAGCACAAGAATCTGTGACTCATTTGTTTTCACACTTAGGAGCCTCATAAAAATACTAAGCCAAAATCCCTAGTATATAAGCAGAGGACCTAATCCAGATCAGTATTGGCCCTCTGCTTGTAGCTTCATTCTCCATGAGTTCATATGTGTCTTTCTTTGGTGATTTGGAGGACTTACTTGTCCTGGTGTCCTCTAACCCCTCTGGATCTTAGACTCTTTCCACCTCCTCTTTCTCATAGTTCCCTGAGTTGTGAAGGAAGGGATTTGATGAAGATATTCCATTTAGGCATTTTATCTGTATAATATATACCTAGTGTTTACCTAGATGATATACTGGCATTCACCTGATGGATGGTCTAGTGTAGAAAACGACTTAAATATTTTCTACTCATAGTTGAGTAGGTTTTCATGACCCTGGGTATGCACATACATAAACTTTGTGTGTAAATCAAACATTTACTGACAATAAACTACCAAGAAACTTGTTTAAAAGCAATTTCTCAGTGAGCGCATGTATGTCTTAGTTAAGGTTTTATTGCTGTAACAAAACGTAACCAAAAAGCAAGTTGTTAAGGAAAGAGCTTATTGGACTTATATTTCCACCGTGCTGTATATCACCAAAGGAAGTCAGATGAGGACCTCAAGCAGGGTAGAAACCCGCAGACAGCAGCTGATGCAGAGGCCATGGATGGGGTGCTGCTTACTGGCTTACTTCACATGGCTTGCTCAGCTTGCTTTCCAATAGAAGCCAGGACCAAAAGCCCAGGTATGGCACCACCATTATGGGCTCGACCCTCCTGCACTGAAGACTAACTGAGAAAATGCCATATAACTGGGAAGCATTTTCTCAACTGAGACTCCTTCTCCTCTGATGACTCCATCTTCAGTCAAGTTGGCACATAAAACCACCCAGTAAAATGTGATTTTTATCATGTATCAAGGATGAAGAAATTTTGTGGAGGAATGGAGTCATAAAATAATAACCGAAATACCATGCTAGCTGCATTTATGGCAACAGTAATGGCAACTACTAATGTTTTTTAGTAGAAATGTAGTAACTCCATGTCACTAAGAAGAAATATGTTCCATAACCTGGGAGACTATAACATTATTTAAAGACTAAATATATCCTATATTCTATAAGCATATGAATTCCTTTCTATGTGGTAGACCATAGATAGAAGGACCACAAAATGAGAGTGAAACAATAATAGACATGAGATGTTTTAAACTGAGGATAAAAATTTACAAGAAAATAAATATATTTCTCATTGGTGTGTATTTGCAAAGATGTAAATTGAATAAGAATTCCCCAGTCGCCAAATAGGGCGGAGACATGAATTAAAAATGTATATATCGTGTTTTAAAATATTCATCATGTGGTTCTAAAACAAATTATATATTTAGTCATCAGAACAAATCTGTATTGTGGTGACATGTTCTTTGTACAGTTGAAGACTTTGTCTGCAAGTGGATGTAGCTTTTGTTAGTTCCTTCAACTATGAGAATGTGGAAAGACAAACATGACCCAGGTCACTCCCACCCATTCACTCTGGTGATGACAGCCATATGTAGCACAGCCCATCTTTCCATGTAAGCTAAAAGACATTTTAATCAAAAGCTAAGCGACATATGGCAATTTTCATATCCTTGTATCATAAGTTTTCTGTTTAGAAGAGTATAGTCAGCCAAAATATCTAAGAGCTAGTCCCTATAGACAATTTCCAATTACTATTAGGACCATTCATTCATGTCTTCATCCTTTCTGTAATGAGTGTTTAAGGCATGACAGCTGTGGGGTGCAGTAGTTCTCTAAAGCTCCTACAATTATTTGTAGATAGTCAATTGTTATATATTTCTAATTTTTTTATTTGGCTGTTCAAATCACTGGTAGCTTAAATTGCTTGCAATGGAGGTATTTATATATGAAAATCAACAACTGTTATGACTCAGGCTTTTTGCTGTTGTTGTCAATGAATATAAATAGAAGTGTTCCAAATAAACAAGTAGCAGGCACATTTTGTTTGACAAGAAAGTAAGGCATGCAGAAGAAAAAGGATGAACAAATTAGTAGGTTCTTGCATAAAAAAAATGAATAGAAAATCAATGAAAAGGAAAACTGCTGGTATCCTACAACAGTGCATAATTCATCCTCTATTTTTAAAATATAAAATAACTGATCTATACTTATATAAGAGGAACTGCTGTTACAATCCTATCTAGAGTAAGGCACACAGGGGTTCATGGAGCTTCAGTGCTTTGAGCAGACTTCTATGAATTCAGCCCCTTATAACCACTTCCAATTCCAGTACTCCTTGTAAGCTGTGCTCTCAAATAATGAGTTTGGAAGTGTGGACATTTTGTTGTTATTGTTGCTGTAGAAGAGAAGATATTGGGTGGCTATTTGGTATTAGGTGCCATGTGGAGTGACATGTTGTGGGTAGTGAACAGAGAAATGGCTTGAGTTAAACAGAGAAAATTTTGAGTGATTTTCCAAAATAAGGAGGGGTTTTTGTTTTTTGTCTTTTTTTATTTGGTAGGGAGAAAATTAAAATGCAAATGGTGTTATTTTTAACTTTAAAATAAATGTGGCTGATTAACAAGACAATTATATTAGCCAATTGAGGCTCAGGGAATATTGCAAAAATGGGAGTGGAAAGAAAGTAAGGGCCTGAAGACAGGGAAGAGGGCTGCAAAAGCCCATCTTAGCACTACATGAGCATGATAGTCATGGAGTCATATCATCTATGCCCAGTGACATTTTCCCACACTAGTCAGATCTGCCTAAACAATATTAAAAACTGAAGGAACCTGAAATCTTTTTTCCCTCTATTTTCCTTTTCTATTTTCTATTTTTTTGTTGTGTTTTACTTTATGTGAGTCTTCATGGTGTACATTTTCTTTTTTTTATTTTTTATTAATTTATTCTTGTTACATCTCAATGGTTATCCCATCCCTTGTATCCTCCCATTCTTCCCTCCCTCCCATTTTCCCCTTATTCCCCTCCCCTATGACTGTGCCTGAGAGGGACTTCTTCCCCCTTTATATGGTCATAGGGTATCAAGTCTCTTCTTGGTAGCCTGTTATCCTTCCTCTGAGTGCCACCAGGTCTCCCCCTCCAGGGGACATGGTCAATATGAGGCACCAGAGTATGTGTGAAAGTCATACCCCACTCTCCACTCAACTGTGGAGAATGTCCTGTCCATTGGCTAGATCTGGGGAGGGTTTTGAAGTTTACAGCCTATCTTATTGGGATTCTAGATGAGAGAAGCATGGGAGAATAGCAAAGTAGAAGGATCCAGAGGGTCCTAGAAACTTACAAGAAGATCATTATGATAGGCAGATTTGGGCCCAGGGGTCCCACTCAAACTATGGCACCAGCCAAGGACAATACAGGTGTATACTTCCTTGTCTTTGCTTATGATCCTCATTTCTGTTTCTGTGGAGAACAGCCAGTGGTATCAGAAACAATTATTTAACAAGTGTGCCATTAATGCAGTGAAAAACACTGATACTCTTGGTAAGATTTTGAAACTGCAGAACTTGGGTACTATTTGCATGACTATAATTTAAATATTTTTAAAGCTAACAATTAAAAATCAAGAAGTGAAATTAAGTGGGAACAGGAAAGAGAAAAGGGGTAAAATAGGAATGAGAGTGAAAGCATGAGTAGGAGCAAGCTTTTAAAAACTGAAAAAGTGGGCTGGAGAGATGACTCAGAGCTTAAGAGCACTGCCTGATCTTCTGGAGGTCCTGGGTTCGATTCCCAGCAACCACATGGTGGCTCATAAACATCTATACTGAGATCTAGTGCCCTCTTCTGGTCTTCAGGACTTACATGCAGGCAAAACACTGTTTGCATATTAAATAAATAAATATTTTTTTAAAAACTGAAATAATAATTAAACATTTAAATTATACAAGTGAAAATTAAGAAAATAAATAATTTGAACATGTTACTAAAACATTAATCATAAGTCAGTAATTCCTTCTTATTGACATGAATATGTTTTCCAGATCCTTCTAATCTGACTTTTGTAGATGGCTCTGCAGGTGGGAAGAAGACTGCCCTTGTCTCTATGTAAGTCACTATGAGGTAGACCATATGTCTTTAGGGTAGATTAGTTTCCTGTATAAGAATCACTGCAGAAATTTTGCATTCCAATGTTTAGGTTCCTTACATTGTACATACACAAACTTTCTACATATGTTTTTCAGTATTTAAAGTTCTATGGGAGCTGGGTGTGTTCCTTCTTATGTTGATATGTGAATATAAATTATTTTGTATAAATTATAAATTGAATGGGTTAGTTTACTAATTTTTACCAAGGAAATGTGAATGAAGAAATGTGTGGTTCCTAGCTGAAGAAATATAAGTCCCTAGGTAGTTATCCAGGTCGACTTCCTCAAATTGCTGGGATATGCCTCAAACCAGTGGTGGGAAAGGGGTACATGGATCCCTGAGTGCTTGCATGGAACATACACCCCTCACAATCTATTTAGGACATATACTATGTATAATCCAATGAAAGCATTGGATATTTTTATTGCAATAGCCTATTCTAGGTAAGATGATGCATGGCACTCATGTGAATTCGCCCTATGTCCGAGGAGTATATTTAGTCCTTATTTTCTCCATGGTACAAAGTCCATCATTCCAGCACACACTGATGCGGTTCTTATTATATTTGTCTCCTAAATTCAACCCCTCACTTATGCTCCTCTGACTCAAATTGCACTGTTACTCCAGGACAAGATTTGTTCTCATTAGGTTATTGATACAGTTTTTCTTGCTTCTCTCTCTCTCTCTGCTTTCTTTCAACATATCACCCTCAGATCTCTTCAGTTTACCACGATTAAATTTTATATGCAACTTTGCAATTTTTTTTTATCTCAAAATCATTCAAGTATTAGATGCAAAGGACTAATAGAATAACATCTAGGTCCTACCATGAATTAGATACGTAAACTTCCCTGTTTAACTTCCTTTCTCAGACAGTGAGTGCACCTCTAGAAATAACTGACAAGCCACAGTTCTGGCACAAGTAGATTGATCACTTTGTGATAGCCCTCTGGCTGCTCCATCTACCTAGGATGATACCATTCATTCTCAGTTTGACATGCAGTCATCTTCCAAGATGTAGCACACAAATTTCTTCCTTAAGATCTTATTCTGTGGCGTGCCCTCTGTGTTGTCTCATACGTTTGTGTACATTTATGATTCTGCTGTTTTGCTATTATCCTATGACAATGAAATCACGTGTCCTTTACATACAAGGCCCAGAAAACCCAATTCAAAGCTATGTTTGTTCTGTTTCTTCACATTTCGCTGTGTAGTGCCTCTTAGCCTTGGCAAATGGTTCTTTAGAGTAATTGTTCTTACTTCCTTAATTACCCTTCTAGCGTCTACCAACCCTTTATTTGCCCACACTTTTGCTCTAATAGTTCATTCTGAGTAACACCCTTTCTGACTCTGTTTTTGTGTCAAGGCTGTCCTGACACAGGAGTACTCTTACTGTAGACCAGGTTCACGGGTAAGCCCAGCTTTCTTCCTGTCACTTTTCTTTCTTGTATATAAACTCTGTCCTAAATGCATCCTGCTAAAAGGGAGGATCATACTACAAACCAAGCAGTGATCCGTTCTGCATGGTGGAAAGTCTTTCTGAAGTTACTGTCCTTTCTTAAGGATTTTCCTGCTCTATTCCACCCATTGAATTACAGTTTTCATGTCTAACAGAAGTATAAGTTTGACCTAAAAGAACCTTATCATCTGGTTCTCCAAGTTATCTATTTCCTATAACAGAGACAATGATTTTAATCATCCATGGGGGCCTCTCCTCCTGCTATGAGATGTCCATAGGCCCAAACATGTGCAGGCACCACAGCTGCTGACAGTTCATGGTTAGAAAACAATACTCTATGGAACTCCTCTTTTTCAGTTTTTTCAATCCACTCTTCAGTGATATTCCCTAAGCCTTGCAAGAGGTGATATAGCTGTTTAGAACGGAGCACTCAACAATCATTCTCTTCACTTTGAATATACATATATGCTGTAATCTCTACCTACTGCAGAAAGAAACTTCTTTGACCAAAGTTGTCAACTAATCTATGAGCATCAAAATTTATATGTAAAACCTTATATTATTTCTGAGAGTGGTTTTGTCATCCCACACAATGAGCCTCCATTCAAACTCTTTCTAAAAATAATTTTTATATATGTGTGTATTTTACATTGATCATGTTCCCTCTCATACTCTCCACTACCTTCCAATTTTTTGCACCTCCCCATTTCATTGATCTCCTTTATCTCATTGCATCTTCCTTCAAGTCAAGATGCTCATCTTTAACTCACTACTCTGTCAGAAAACCTCTTTAAATTCCTAGAAGACAATGAGTAAAAGAGCCATATGTCCATTTTGTATTGAGTTCCAAAGAACTATAGCAGCACCTTGGCTGAGAAGTGAGCATGAGCTTCTCACTAAAACTCTACTAATAGTGCTGTCAGTCATTTGTAAATTATCTTTAGTATATAACTTTGTGGTAAGTGCAAAACTGAGAATTAAGTCTCCCTTTTTGACTTTTTCAAAATTAGTAAAAGTTGCATATGAGATAGTACACTAAAAGAAATTATATAAATGATCCAGAAAACTATCATGTTAATCAATATTATCTATGTTATATACTCAGCAGTAATGTACTATTCAAATATTTGATTAAAAAAAAAGATTTGTTCACATTGGAAAACCTATAGATACAAGTTGTAAACAATCCTCTTGATAGCTGTTAATGTGTTCTTTTATGTATTGCAAATTAAAACACAGATTGTTAATACTTTAGTTAGTTTACCAGGGTAAAGTTATATTTAAACCATTCTGATTATAGTTTACCAGACTATAATCAACCATTAAAGTGTCTTTCACCATAAAGAGCTGTACATTGTTTACAATTAATCCACTGAGCATTCTCATTGGGAGTTGTGATCAGAATGATTTTCTATGTTACTCATAGATTTGCATAAATGCCCCACAGTGCTTTGCTGTGAAAAGACACTTAAAATGAAGGGCAGCATTCACTCACTCATGTTGCTCCTCAGCACCATTATCCTTATTTCCTGTACTACTTCAGCAGAGTTGTTATGATTAGCAGATAGGAGCTGGGGAAGACATAAAGGTAAGTTTAAAGTGCTGATAATTTACAACTTTAACTGTCTAGAGTATGCGATGAACACTTAGGACTGAAGATAAGTTCCTCTAAGCATCTAAGCATGATTAACTTGCTTTAAAAAGGACACAGATAAACCAAGCACGTGTTTATTCATGTAACCATTTACTCAAAAAGTAAGAAAAAAACAAAAAAATGGGATACCCATTGCATATAGAATACTGACATGAAAGTCTTCTGTAAGATATAAGGAAGATGGGTAGAAACAAACATGGCTTCTAGTATAAAGGCTGTTGAAAGAGGCCCTTGGTAAATTAATAATGAAAAAAGGATGGCATCCATGGTAGTTACATGGAATTGAGATATCCAGTCATAGGAAACATGAAATTGGGTGGCTTCCAAGGTAGCACAATGTTGAATATCAGTGTTTCCATGTCTAGGTGTAAAATACAGTTACAACCAGTAGAATATAGACAAACGCGCATGCAGGCATCACTAACTGCACTCAGTGGATTAAAATGTAATAAGTAAAAGTTTTGAGAGAGGACACAAAAACAGAAGAGAGATGTTTTGGGAGAGGTGCTTCTGGGAAACAGAGTGGAGGGAGTAAAGAGAGGTTCCCAGAAAAGTAATATTAACCCAAAGATATGGAAATGCTGAATTTCACTAGTGACTACGGAAATGCACATGGAAACATAGACAATATGTTGACTAACCAATTTGAGAGAAGAAAGGAGAGAAATGGTTTCTTCCGATTAAGGGAGTATGAATTGTTGTGACTATACCCAAGCAATTTGAAATCATCTTCTATAAAATAATAATGTTAAATGTTTCTTGTAGGAATCTCTTCATAGGTTTAAAATCTAGAGAAACTCCTACATGTGAGCATATATAAAATAAGGAAAGAATGTGTAATGACACCTTATCATTAAGTTGTGTTTTAATCATGTAATAACATATAGTTATAAAAGTAGTAAATCATGTTAAAGTGAGAAAACATACACCCTATTATTAAAGTATTAGAAATTAAACTATATGAATTTAAAATATTCAAAATTAATATAAAACCATAGAGAGATACTTAATGTGTATGTGTTTCTATTCAAATAATACTTCAGAAATTTGGGAGATTTTTATATAAATCTTTCTCTGTCCAAACTCTATTTGCTATTGAAATCCTCAAAACAAACAGATTCAGATAATAGTCTATTTTTTGCTCCATAAAGTTTTACCAACTCTCACTTTCCAAATTCAAATAGATGTTATAATTACAGAGCAGAGGGAGGTTTGGTATAAGGTCATTAGAAGGAAAGTGCCACGTCCACCGTAGTGGTTGATTTGGAGTTAGGAAGGAAGACAGTGAAATAACAGCTGAGAGGATTGAGATGTTTCTGTAGTCCATTCGTTGTTTTAAAAACCCTTGAAAACAAATTTAACAAAACATTTAACTTGATAGCAATGTATAGATCATAACATTTGTAATATTCGCTGTGGTACCTCTATATGCTTTTCCTGTAACTGAAATAATTCACAGAAGAGGACTGTGAAGGAATCAGAATGGAATGAGTAGAGATAAGAGCATTCCAGAAGGAATGGAATAGTCCTAGACTTATAAATGGAATATGTCATAAACAATGAAAGGAACGTGATAGGTCAAAAACAAAGAATGCATGTATGTGAAGGGACCTTGACAGACTTACAAAAACTGTGAGGTTATAGGTTACATTATAAGACCAAGAGAAGACAGTAGAGAGCTTTAGTCATGTGACTATGGGGTTAATGCCAGTCCTTGAACTGACTCTTTTAAAGGCATTAAATTTCATATAAATAATATATACAAATAATTTATATATATATATTAAAAGAAATAAATTATTTTTAAAAGCCTTGATATGAGAAATGAATTGAAGGGCAACAATTGTATGGGTGATCATCTGGAAGGCCTTGTAGCAAGCCCACTGAAAACTATAAACTTATCAAACTAAATAAGATACAGACTGGTGTTTGATATCAATATGCATTTATTGTAATATGCAAAGTACTACGAAAAATAAAAGATAAAAGTGTGTCCCAACTGGATATTATCACCAGAAATATGCTCTGAAGCAGATTCTCTACTTCTTAATTACCAGAGGAGTATGCTCAGTGCAAAGCACCGACCCCACATCCAGGAGGGAAAGAGAACCATCAGCTGAGAGCTACCAAGTTGTATCTTAGTTCCATGGGCTCCAAAGTAAGTGCTCACCTGATCTTTATGGGTATGAGATATCGTCAGTTGGATCTCAAGCCAAATACCGTCTCTTGTGTGTGATATTAACTTCATAGAAGTTACTCTCTGAAATTACCTTACATGTTATTCATTTTTAATATCATCTTGCAGCAATTCTAAGATCTATGAGGTCAGGAACATAGTCAAATATTTTTTCTATGTATTTAGAGAATAAAATCTTAACAGCTATTCAATGTATGAGTGAATAATTTCATATGTGTATTCAAGGAGAATAAAACTGATAAAAATTTTTATTTTTCCAGGCCCCCAAAATTTGAGGGGAAAAACAAACACAGATGGGGGAAAAAGCCAATAGTGTCTTTCAAAACGTTTAAGAATTATTCCTGCAAAGAAGCCTAGAATCATTTTCAGAGATGTCAAACTTATTACATATCACACATCAATGTGAACACTGGTATTCAGTATGGAAATGCCATATTTGTGCAATTCATCTCACAAATTCTAGTGTCATTCCTTGCAATTAATAAATATTTACTACTACCATTGTCTACTTCAGATGCTGAGAAGCATATTTAAGGCTCCTCAGGAGACATAAATATTTCATGTTACATATTCTAGTGACAAGTACAAAATATAACAACAAAATTCAACGGGTGGAGCACATTTTGCATAATCAATCATGTCCTGAGACAAGTGTTACAAATAAAATGGATGAGTTCAACATTTACGGGTCAAATATAATTGCCACCATGCACTTATGTATTTGGAAACAATTAAATGAATAGAAATAGGACAATGTGCCTAAAGACAAAATGTTGACGTATGTACCTAGATAAGTAAGTTTTACAGTAATTTCAATCAAATAGTATCTGAATAATTATAAGAATGTATTCACAACTTCTCTACAGTTAAAGCCTGGCCTGACAGAGTTCATGGTACATTTTTTTTAAGAAGTGACCATAGTGCAATAATGAATACAATGATTGAATACAAAGGAGTTCATTCTCCATCTATATAAAGACCATATGAGTGGAAGCCACTTCCTGGGACACCTGTAATCCACGTCATGACTTTGGGTTCCATAATCTTTCAAACCTTTAGTTCTAGCACGTCAGTATAAACTATTCACGATTATCACATGCAAAGAAAACCACTACAAAATCACTATTAGGGAGTAGATTTCTTAGGCTAGCAGCTGTGACTTAGTTACATATCTGTTGGCTAGAGCTAATTAAATAGGCCCGACTAACTGCAAGGTGTTGAGATATGTAATTTTTTTGTGTGTGTTCCAAGAAAGAAGTGAGAATCGCTTGATTTTTTTACCCACCAAACTCTTCATAATTCCTATGATAACTTATCACAAATCTATCATAGATTAAGACAAATAGATTCTCTACTTAAAAAATATAATTTGTTACAAGCAATCATTGATAGTCTCCCAACCAAAAAAAGCCCAGGGCCAGATGGTTTCAGTGCAGAATTCTACCAGACCTTCAAGGGCGGGCTAATACCGATACGCTTCAAGCTACGCGAAAAGATAGAAATGGATGGAACATTACTAAATTCATTCTATGAGGCCATAGTCACATTCATACCTAAACCTCACAGATACTCAACAAAGAAAGAGAATTTCAGACCAATTTCTCTTATGAACATCGATGCAAAAATACTAAATAAAATACTTGCAAAACAAATACAAGAACACATCAAAGATATCATTCATCATGACCAAGTAGGCTTCATTCCAGGCATGCAAGGATGGTTTAATATACAGAAATCCATCAATGTAATCCACCATATAAACAAACTGAAAATAAAAAAACACATAATCATCTCTTTAGATGCAGACAAAGCATTTGATAAAATCCAACACCCATTCATGTTTAAAGTTTTAGAGAGATCGGGGATACAAGGCACTTTCCTCAACATAATAAAGGCTATATACAGCAAGCCAATAGCCAAAATCAAAGTAAATGGTGAGATACTCAAGGAAATTCATCTAAAATTGGGAACAAGGCAAGGCTGTGCACTCTCTCCATATCTCTTCAATATAGTACTCGAAGTTCTAGCCAGAGCAATAAGACAACAAAAGGAGATCAAGGGTATCCAAATGGGAAAGGAGGAAGTCAAATTATCCCTATTTGCAGATGATACGGTAGTGTACATAAGTGACCCTAAAATTTCCACCAGAGAACTCCTATAGCTGATAAACACCTTCAGCAAATTGGCTGGATAAAAAATTAACTCAAAAAAGTCTGTAGCCTTCCTATACATAAATGACAAGCTTGCAGAGGAAGAAATTAGGAAAGTCATACCCTTCACATTAGCCACAAACAATATAAACTATTTAGGAGTTACTGTAACTAAGCAAGTGAAGGACTTGTTTGAAAAAAATTTCAAAACTCTGAAGAAAGAGATTGAAGATGACATTGGAAGATGGGATGATCTTCCCTGCTCATTGATTGGGAGAATTAACATTGTAAAAATGGCCATCCTACCAAAAGCAATCTACAGATTCAATGCAATCCCTATCAAAATACCCACACAATTTTTTAAAGACATTGAAAGTTCAATTCTGAACTTCATATGGAAAAAAAAAAAACCCAGAATAGCAAAAACCATCTTGTACAATAAAAGGTGCTCCGGAGGAATCTCCATACGGATCACAAACTACACTATAAAGCAATTGTAATTAAAACAGCATGGTACTGGCACAGCAACAGGCTGGTTGATCAGTGGAATCGAATTGAAGACCCAGATATGAACCCACACACATATGGTCACTTGATTTTTGACAAAGAAGCCAAATCCATTCAATGGAAAAAGGATAGCATCTTCAACAAATGGTGCTGGTCTAACTGGAGGTCCATGTGTACAAAAATGCAACTGGACCCATATTTGTCACCTTGCACAAAACTCAAATCCAAGTGGATTAAAGACCTCAACATAAAACCAGAGACACTAAGTCACTTAGAAGAAAAAGTGGGGAAGAGCCTGAAACACATTGGCACAGGAGACAACTTTCTGAACAGAACACCAACAGCCCAGTCCTTAATGTCAACAATTAATAAATGGGACCTCATGAGGCTGAGAAGCTTCTGTAAGGCTGGAGACACTGTCAACAGAACAAAGCAACAGCCTACAGACTGGGAAAAGATCTTCACCAACCCTACATCTGACAAAGGTCTAATATCCAAAATATATAAAGAACTCAAGAAATTAAACACCACCAAACCAAATAACCCAATTGAGAAATGGGGCTTGGAACTAAACAGAGAATTCTCAACAGAGGAATATCGAATGGCTGAGAAACACTTAAAGAAATGCTCAACCTCCTTAGTCATCAGGGACATGCAAATCAAAACAACTCTGAGATTCCATCTTACACCCATCAGAAGGGCTAAGATCAAAAACTCAAGTGACACCACATGCTGGCAAGGATGAGGGGAGAGAGGAACACTCCTTCATTGCTGGTGAGAATGCAAACTAGTACAGCCACTTTGGAAATCTATCTGGTGCTATCTCAGAAAACTGGGAATAGGGCTTCCTCAAGACCCAGCTATTCCACTCCTTGGAATATACCCAGAAGATGCTCCAGCACACAAGAAAATGTTCATAGCAGCCTTATTCATAATAGGCAGAACATGGAAACAGCCTGAGTGTCCCTCAGTAGAAGAATGGATAAAGAAACTGTGGTACATATACACTATGGAATACTACTCAGCTATTAAAAACAAGGAATTCCCAAAATTTGTGGATAAATGGATTGAGCTAGAAATGATCATAATGAGTGAGTTAACCCAGAAGCAGAAAGACTCAAATGGTATATACTCACTTATATCTGCATACTAGCCCAAGGAATATGTCCCATGAATGTCTTCACTTACCAGGAAACTGGGACAGAGAGGAGGACATCCTATTGGGACTCTAGATGAGAAAAGCATGGGAGAATATCAAAGTAGAAGGATCCAGAGGGTCCTAGAAACCTACAAGTAGAATATTATACTAGGCAGATTTGGGCCAAGGGGTCCCGCCCAAACTAAGGCACCAGCCAAAGACAATACAGGCGGTAAACTTTAAACCCCTACCCAGATCTAGCCAATGGTCAGAACAGTCTCCACACTTGAGTGGAGAGTGGGATATGACTTTCTCATGTACTCTGGTGCCTCACATTTGACTATGTCCCCTGGAGGGGGAGACCTGGTGGCACTCAGCAGAAGGACAGCAGGTTACCGAGAAGAGACTTGATACCCTATGAGCATATACAGGGGGAGGTAATCCCTCTCAGGAACAGTCATAGGGGAGGGGAATAAGGGGAAAATGGAAGGAGGGAAGAATGGTAGGATACAAGGGATGGATTACTATTGAGATGTAACAAGAATAAATTAATAAAAAAAGTTAAAAAAAATAAAAAATAAAAAATAAATAAAAAATATAATTTGTATAATCAAGGCAAATTCCATTCAAGAGTTTATAGAATACAAAAAGCAAAAACAGCTTTCATATATAATTTAATGTATGGGTAAAATTTAGTTGCCAGATATGTTAATTATTCTTCCCAAAAAAAGTTTTCAGCATCAAATTTATGTTCAAATAAGATTTTTATTTTGTGGCACCCATTGGTGCCACAATCTCTGGCACCAATCTCTGGAATCAATTTCTGACATACACAGTTGACATATCATAAACACACAGGCACACACATAAGCACACACACACATACACACACACACACACACACACACACACACACACACACGTCCTCACTATTGAGACTAAGAGTAAATAACTAAAAGGTAGAAAGGTAGAAAAACAATCAAGACAAAAATCATTTAGTTTGATGTAGCGCTTCAACTGTTATATCACTATTCTAAGAATCTAGTGAACATACATCTGTCTTAAACACCCATGTTTCTCTGTTTAAAAGCTGGGGAGATGGCTCATTCTGAACTAGGTTGCTGTAGTTTTAACATTAAAGAGCCAGAGGCATGAGGATTCTGGAGGCTCACTTGCTAATCAATCCTGCGGAATTAGTGAGAAGTCCTATCTCAAACACAAAGTTGGTAGGCAATAGGATACTTCAGCAAGTAAGGGGCTTGTTGCCAAGACGTACAACCTGAGTGTAGTCCCTGGGTCATACACGCAAAGAAACCAGAACTGGTTCTAGCAAGTTATCCTCCAACCTCCAAGCTCACTGTAGCATATGTCTGTCGCGACCTCCCCGCCTGCAGGAAAGACTCCGACACCAGGATTCTTCTCAATCATGCTTTATTGGGAGCGCCCTTGAAGCTGAAGCGAAAGACCCCAAGCCCTTGGAGCGCGTTGCTTATATGCAAGCTTAGCGCGGTGTGTCTCTAGCTGATTGGTCCACCGGCCAATGCCTCATTAACATACCCCGTTCGGGAGGGGGAAAGAGAAACATTGTTGACGTGCCCTTATCCACGCACGCGCAGGAGCTGAAGCAGGATCGGCGCCATCATTGGGTGTGATCCTTGCCCAACATCTCCCCCTTCTTTATTTGTTTGAGCCAAAGGTAACCTTCCGATCTAGGAGAGATCCTTATGGAGATCTTACCGATTGAGGACGGTGATCAGGGGTAGGGGTAGTGCCGACTCACGTGCAATGGGAGGATCCCCGCGAAGTGCTACGGCCGCTAACAGGGTGTGTGTGCGCCTTCCGGTGTGCAATGGCAACAAGGCTCGACTGGTGTGCAAAGGCCACGCAAAGGGAAAGGGATGGCTCATCTTTTGAGGCTGGCAAGCCAAACTTGGGGAGAGGTGCCTTGCTCAACTGCCAGCAATGCTTGGATCATCAGGGTCTTATTGCGTTGATTTCTTTTCTTTAGTCGGCACAGTAGCCAAAGGCAGAGCACTACACCACAAATTAATATAGCTCCAAAAATTCCCACCCCCACCCATTCCTTAAAGAAGGAAAATGCAGAATGCAGCCAAGAGGTAAAATCTCCAAGGATAATGATCTCCACTCGAGTGCCATTCAGTTGTGCGATCTGGAACAGAAGCTGCTGGGATAGTTGCTCAGCCTCCGAGGTCCAATTTCCAGCCAGGTATTCTGAAATGATCTTACTTTGATTAATGGAATTAGTAAAATCATAACTTAGGGGAGTAATACACACATGTTGATAATGCGAAATACAACTTGTTTGAATGAGTTTAAACAATTCTTCCATTTGTTCCTGTAACAGATCCATTCTCTGGTTAGCCAGACGAATGCCAGACAGGAAATGTGCATTTATCCTTTCTTGGGTCACTAAGGCAGTGGCGGTTTTTTCCACTATCTGATTAATGGTCTCAGCAGCTTGTACTTGGCTGGCCATAGCGACAGCTGCAGTGGTAGCTGCTGCTGCTGAAATAGTGATGGCTGCTATAATGGCTGCAGTAATTCCAAAATCACATTTTTGCCTGATAAGATTCATAATCGGAAAATTATCAGGGTCTGCCTCTTCCGGAATGGGCACAAATGTAGGCAGACGAACCAAAAGGGCTAACCTGGATGTGCCATTCCAACATTCAGCCAGCTGACACTCAGGTGAGGTACAATCTAAAATAGTGGAGTTGAGAGTATCAGCTGTGAGAAAGAAGAAGGATGCTCTGACGCATACCTCAGCTACAGTGCCAGTATCATTATTTAGAATATTATTATATGAAATGCTTTCTAATTTTGGTTGGCAATGTCTGCCCTTTATTTTGCATGTGGCAGAAACATTCCACAATTCGTGATTATAGCCTAAAATCCCTGAAAATGCCGATACGTCTGTAGAGGCACCAGCATCATTAGAGAGTACCCATTGATACCAAGGCCAGCCCGCATATCCTCCCATACTGTTATTAGCCATCTTATATCTGTTTAGTGGCGGGGATAGCTGGAAGCCTTGGGAAACTTGTTTCTCAGGAAACCCTTTTGCTTGACAGGATGTGAAAGATGGGGGAAAACTATCGTCTGGGTAACATCAGGGAGAAGCTTGAAAGGTAGTGGAGTTAGTGGTAGTAAGATTATTTCTAAGGAGGATTGTCACTGTGCTTCGAATCAGCAAGGTAGTAACATTTACATCTGAGTTATTGGACTTACCATGACCAGAACCCTCAGTGGCACCCCTAGCAACCTGACTAAGAGCATCGGTAAGAAGGTGTGGGGAGACTCAAGAATGTTCCATGGGGTCTAGCCAGGCACTGAGGTTAACTTTACTAACCCAGATGCATGGTGTAATCGGGTCTTTAGAAAAACAGAGGGTGCCACTAAGATCGAATTTGGAAAAATTAAATGGCTTGGGTGGTTCTCCCAAAGGGGTAGCACAAGGCATTTCTCCTGTACAAGATGTGGAGAGAAAAACTGGGAGAGTTGTCGAGTTGGTATGCACTGGCATAGGCATGGGCCATGTTCTTGTTACAGCCCAGAATTTCATGCCTGAGCTATAGACCAGGAGTGGGAGGAGAAGAAGGAGATAGGTCACTGGGTTCTCGGCTTGTAATGGCTTTGTCTTCATTGCGGATGTTCTGAGTCAGCCTTTCCGTAATCCACACGGGGTCAGTTTGGTCCTGTGGAAAAACACAGACAGCTCCCCTGGATCTTGATATTACAGGATCTGGGCCTCTCCATTTATTTGTTAGGACATCTTTCCATTTTACTGATTGATGACCAGTAAAGGTGGTATTCCCATGCCGTTTGGCGGCAGATTGATCTGCATGATTCAATGTTAAAAAATTTAAAGTAAATAGAGCTAGAGATAACTGATTCTTGGGGGAGTGCCCTGAGCTTATTCCCCCTTTTTGTTTTTGTAGTAACTCCTTAATAGTTCGATTGGCACGTTCCACAATGCCCTGTCCTTGAGGGTTATATGGTAGACCCGTGACATGTTTGACTTGCATAGCAGAACAGAAGGATTGAAAACCCTTGGAAGTATATGCAGGACCATTGTCTGTTTTTAGTTCTTTTGGTTTCCCCCAAGCTGCCCATGCTTCTAAGCAGTGGGTGACAACATGAGAGGTCTTTTCCCCTGAGAAAAGGGAAGCAAATATGATTCCTGAGCAGGTGTCAACCGATAGGTGCATATATTTGAGTTTGCCGAATGATGGAACATGTGTAACATCCATTTGCCATAAGTCTCCTGGGCGTAGCCCACGAGGATTAATGCCTGTATGGGGTGGATGATGAAAGGGAACACAAGCTTGGCAATTAGTGACTATATCTCTGGCTGAAGCACGGGTAATGCTAAACCTTTTCCACAAAGTAGTTGCGGGCACATGATATAATGAACGGAACTCTTTTGCGGCACTAATAGTATCTAAAGCGGCAAAGGTAGATGCTCGAGTGGCAATATCAGCTAATTGATTACCTTCAGCCATAAGTCCCGGAAGGAAGGTGTGTGCCCGTATATCCTGTATGAAAAAAGGCCTATGACGGGATCTAATGAGCTGTTGGAGTTCAAATAGAATAGATGCCACCGGACTTTTACCATTGATATTTCCAGCCACTTCCAATATCTTAACAGCACCCACCACGTAATGTGAATCAGATATCAAATTGAATGGTTCATCAAATTTTTGGAAGACTGAACAAACGGTTTGACATTCTACTAACTGAGGAGTATTAGGAGTGAAGTGTAAAATAACTGGCTCCTGTCCTTGAACTACATATGCACCTATTCCACATTTGGATCCATCAGTGAAAATATTAATGGCCAGAGCTATGGGTGCCGTGGCTGTAACTCTAGGGAAAATGATAGGATGAATAGAGGCGAAATGCAACAAGGGATCTTTAGGAAAATGATTATCTATATTACCAGGGAATATAGTCCTCAAAATAGCCCACTCATCCAATCAGTTAGTGCCATTGCCGTAAAGGCGAACCTCTCTATCAGGGCTTGAGTGAAGGCAGCATTTACTCCGTATGTTCGCACTGCTTCTGTGCCAAATCTTTAATCGGTTTATATCCTACTGGTTCATGGTATCTGGCTTGAGTGTTAGGGTCCTCGAACACGGGAAATGCAGCAGCTATTTTTCTCCAAGTTTCAGGGTTTGTAAAACTACAGCTTGGAGCCCTGTGCTTCCTTTGACTGGCCCCCTTTTCACAAATAAAGTGAGGGTTACAGGGAGGAGGCGCGGATGGGGTTTTACCGAAGGGTCCATATCTCTTTCTTTCATAAGTCGCTGCTGCTTCCTCTAGGCTTTGTTCCTCCCCGGGATGAAGCCTTTCCTCCTCACTAGATTCCCCAGGCTCCGAATCTCTAGAACTCTCCATCTGTAGATCTGCAAACTCCTTAAGCACTGGGTAAAGCGTATTACTTAAACTTTGGTCCTTTTTTGATTCATTCTCATCCTTTTGTTTTTCTTTTTTCTTTTCAGTACTGAACTTATCCTTACCCCTTTTAACTTTTCTTCTCTTTAATTTTTCCCCTTCTGTTTCTGACATGCTATCTTGGTGGTTTACCAATACCTGCTGGCTGCTTCTGATAACCTCTTCACATCTCTTATCCTCCAGGCAGGAACGCACCAGGCGCCATAACGGTTTCGTCCCTGCCCTGAGTTTCCGTTCCTCTGCTGCTCGGTCAAGGTCTCTGCCTAATTTGTCCCAGCTGTTGATATTCAGTGAACCTGAAAGCTCGAACCAAGGCGTGGCTTGGTCCACTTCCTCTAAAAAGCCCTGAATAGTTTTATCTGATATTTTTAGCTTGCGCTGTTTGAGGAGCTCTTGCAACGGACTCAAAAATGTTGCAGAATGTTGATTTTCCATTTTGCGCCTTTATCTATAAGCGACTGACAAATGAGCGGCCTGCCCCGTACTGACAGCCTATGTAAAATCTTTTATTCCCAACAGACACACTCTTTCCCTGGGCGATGGCAGTTGAGCAAAAAACAGCACACCAAAACCAAAATCGTCAGCAGCAGTATCAACCCCGCGGCCAACAAAGGTTCTATTCCAAAAGCTAGCATGCCCTCCTTTATAATGGGGACTTACCGGTACCACCGCTCCGCGTGTCGAGTTCTGAATCCACTCGAAGTCTTTTATCTTCGAGGGTATTCGCACTGGTTTAAGGTCCCGGGTTTCGGCACCACTTGTCGCGACCTCCCCGCCTGCAGGAAAGGCGCCGACACCAGGATTCTTCTCAATCACGCTTTATTGGGCATGCTCTTGAAGCTGAAGCGAAAGACCCCAAGCCCTTGGAGCGCGGTGCTTATATGCAAGCTTAGTGTGGTGTGTCTCTAGCTGATTGGTCCACCGGCCAATGCCTCATTAACATACCCCATTCGGGAGGGGGAAAGAGAAACATTGTTGACGTGCCCTTATCCATGCATGCGCAGGAGCTGAAGCAGGATCGGCACCATCATTGGGTGTGATCTGCGCCCAACAAATGTCCACACACATACATACACACGCACACATGCGCACACACACATATGCACACATATGCATACACATTGAGTTAAAAATACACAAATACATACATCTAACATGAAATAACATTGAAAGCAATAGGAAAACAATGGCTTCCACATACACATGAATAAACAGTAACATACATAAATCACACAAACAAAAACTTTCTCCATCTGAAGGCTGCTCACTCTTCCAATTCTTTCAGAGGTTGTCGAAAATTATTAATACTCTATCAATAAAATAAATTCATATATAGTATTTGCTAAAACTCTCAAATAGAAAATTTAAATCACAGAATTATAAATCAGAATAATGTCAATTACTTAAAGTTTGCATTTAATCTGAAAATTTGATATTAGCAATTTTAAAATCAGTGTTGTATTTATTATTTGTACCTTGGAACAAGCATTATTGGAGTAAAGTAAATATTACTAATTAAACAACTTTCCATTTTTATTATTTTATAAGTATAATATTTCACATTGCATATTTGAAGTAATTGAATCACTCATTCTTGTTTTAATATTGATGGTATTGATTACAATTTATTCCATTTTACAGGTTTTCCAAACTTGTTTTCTAGTGTATCCCCAGTAGACACAGAATACTAAAGTATTAGGAATCTGTGGCTTTGATGATTTTACTTGGAACACAGCACGTGTAGCCATTTTTAACTCTTCTTTAGTAAACTATGACAAAATATGGGGCTGGAGAGATGGCTTAGCAGTTATGAGTGTTTGCTCCTGCAGAAGCCTGGAGTTTAGTCCCCAGTAACATGTCAGACAGTTCATGCCTTCCAGCAAAGCTCCTGGCTTCCATCTGTGTCTGCATGCATGTGTACAGGTGTGTGCATAAACACAGAGGCACATACTAAGTACAAAGAGAAGCAAAATGTTAACACAACAAAATTTAACTGGAAATACATGCATTATGGTCCTGTATAGTATATAATTTTCATCTATATCAACTATTATTTGTGATTTAATGATCACACAAAACTTGACAAGTACAAATATACAAGGTATGCAAACATGTTATTAATACATTATTAGTAATATTATATATTAATATTACACCATAATATTAATATCAAGAAGCCAGTAATGAAAATATAAATGAGCTTTAAGTAAAGCTATTAAATCATGTTCTATTCTCTAAAGAACTAATTAGCGATATTCTAGTTTGCTTTTTCTGTTGCTGTAATAACATATTATGACCAAAACAAATTGGGGAAGAAAGGATTTACTTGGCTTACAGGTCACAGGGCAGCAAGGAAAGCCTAAACAGGAAGTTATGGCAGCAACTTGCAGCAGAAAGCCTAGAGGAATGCTGATTACTAGCTTGCTTCCAAGCTCACATTCAGCTCCTCTTCTTCTTTTCTTTTTAATTTATTCTTGTTACATCTCAGTGGTTATCCCATCCCTTGTATCCTCCCATTCCTCCCGCCCTCCCATTTTCCCCCTTACTCCCCTCTCCTATGACTGTGCCTGAGGGGAACTTCCTCCCCCTGTATATGCTCATAGGGTATCAAGTCTCTTCTTGGTAACCTACTATCCTTCCTCTGAGTGCCACCAGGTCTCCCTCTCCAGGGGACATGGGGTATGACTTTCACAGGTACTCTGGTGCCTCATATTTGATCAGCTCCTCTTCTTACAGAGTACAGGTTAAATGTCTAGACCATCTTAGACTGTTAGCTGAAGCCAGCACTGTAGTAGGGAAGATACCTAGCAAAACAGCAACCCGCATGCATCCCTTTAAAATGATAAATTTTATATGTCTCAAGTAAAAAACAGTGACATGTTACCTTCTGAATAAATTTACAGATATGTTAAATACTGTATATATTGAAGAAACAAGAAACAAAGATTTCTATGTTAAAACTTAATTTCATTCTATCCAGTGCAATAAGACAAGAAATCAAAATAGAAGATACATATCAAAATTATCTTCTTGCTTAAAACATAAAATATAACCAAAATAAAATTAGATATTAAAAGTTTGATTCATTGATGAAAAATAGAAACATTAATGTGACAAATTCAAACTATATCTAATAAGATATCAATAATAAAACACAAATATACTAAGATTACTTAAGCCTAAAGATGTATGAAAAACTAACATATATAAAGTAGATTTGAATTCATAAAGACATGAAATGTGCAGGATAGAAATTATGCCTGCTATAAATATGGTAATTTTCTCCAATTCAACATAATTCCAATTAAAATCCTCATTAAATCAGTTTGAACTTGTAAAACTGCATTTTTTAAGGAGAAGAATTTTGTAAAATAAAAGTCATAAAGAAAAATAAGGATCAAATTACAGTCCCATTAATTCATACATACCTCTCATACAAAATATGTGGTTGGACCTTACAATTAAAATAGACCTGGCAGGCAGACCAAAAGAATTAGTGTTTTCTTTCGGTTCCTGTATTTTGTAGAAAATTGATTTACTTCTGAAAATGTTAGCTGCTTAAAGAGAATCATCACAAACAACGTAGACAGAGGAGAACAGATGCACTTTCATTAACTCTGGCAGAGATTTTAGGAATCTGCCTATAGAAAGGAATAATTGAACTGAAATTTTCCAAAAAAATTATGTTATTTTATCAAGAAAAAAAACATATTTTTCTATTTTCTGAAAATAAGATGCTTCTAAAAGACAACTGCTTAATGTTTTGTTCCATATGCTTTTATTGTAGAGTTATAATTATCAAGTTAAACATGAAGTTTAATAGGGTTTTAATTTTTATCTCTCATTTGAAACAAACTTACCACGAATGTAATGAAAAGTTTAAAATTTAAAATATTTCATTAAGTCTATGTTATGTGCCTATCTGCAAAGAGCGTGGCTGAGCACAAGGCTGACAGACTTCATCCTTTTCTCAGGGCACAGGATGCACAGGTGCCCATGCTCACTCTTAGCACCTGTGCGTTGCACTGCTGAACCAAGGAGGGACCCATGTTACCCCTCATTCAAGAATTTCATACATACGGTTTCTAGTGCATGTTTTTTTTTTATGATTTTTGCAAACATGCGAGTGTAATTTGAAAGCATTAAAGAGAGCCCACAGGCTTGGGATACATAGGGCCTCCTATATTCTGGTATCTATATCACAGTCTCGAGAAGGCACAGATACACAAACCGTACGGAATGATCCTTGAGAATGATGAGAAACTAGTAGAATTTTCAGTGTATTGTCACTTTCTGAACTTTTATACATATTTGCTGTTTTTTCAGTCTTACCTTTCACTATTCTATTTCTTTATATATACATTTACATCTTTTATCCTTCCTCATTTTAATTTCAGCACTTTTCTTCTTAATCTTAATCCCATTGTTTGTCATGTGTTATATTTTGAAAATTGCATGTGTTTAAAGTTCTACTTCAAAGAACAAGTCTTACTACATGATTTCCATTTATTCATGCTTAGTATAATTAATAATATCCCTTATTTCATTCTTCCTGATATATTTTTATATTATTACAGATTTTACTTTCCTTAGCCTATCTCCTCTTTGTTTTTATTTATTCCTGTTTCTCAAAATCAGAGAAAATACTTTGAATGTTTTCCTTCTGTACATATCATCATACTTTTATTTATAATAGTTATCAAATTTAGGTCAATCTCATCCATATGTATAATGTGTTCTTGTTACCCTCAGTTCTATAATTCTCTCTAATTTCCCTTTTCTGATATCTTAATGTAATTATTAATAGGCACAAATTTTCTTCTTAGCTGTAAACTATAACATTTGCTATATAACAGAATTTCTGATAAGCTCTTTTTTCTGTTCTTTTTGTTTCTTTTATCAAAAACATTTTTATATAATATATTGATTACATTTTCCCCTCACCCTCCTTCTCCTAGTTCCTCCCCACACCTCTTCCTACCCAGGCCCAAATCCTTCCTGTCTCTCCTTAAAAAAACAAACATACATCTAAGAGAGAATAACAAAATAAAATAAGATAAATGAAAAAACAAGCAAATCAGAATATGAAAAAATACCCAACCAGACAATAAAAAAAGAGCCAACAAAAAAGCACAAGAAATACATAGAGAGGCAGAAATACACAGACATTCACACACAAAGGATCACATAAAAATCTAAAACTGGAATCCATAATGAAAGAAAGACAGACAGAAAGGAAGACAGACAGAAAGGAAGAAAGAAAGAAAGAAAGAAAGAAAGAAAGAAAGAAAGAAAGAAAGAAAGAAAGAGAAAGGGAGGGAGGAAGGAAAGAAAGAAAGAAAGAAAGAAAGAAAGAAAGAAAGAAAGAAAGAAAGAGAAAAAGAAATGTACTAGCTTAACTTTAGGAGACAAAGAACCTCCATGGACGCTATTGAGTTAGTTTTATGCGGGTGTCTACTAGTGGCCATAGAGCCTACGAGTAAATACGGTTTGTTAGGGATGGGCGTCCGTGTCTGCTTCTCCTCTTAGTTCTAGGATGTCCTCCATGCCCTCTGGCCTCTATTTTTTCTACTTCTTCTTATACAAAACTTCCTGATCCCAGAGTTATGCTATGATAGATATATCCCTTTTAGGGCTGAGTGCTCCAAGACCTGTTACGCTCCACAAATCGACTAGCTGTGCATATCTGTATTTTTTCCATCTACTGAAAGAGGAAGCATTGGTCATGAGCAAAGACATTTGCAAAGTGTCATTAGATATTATTTTATTGCTATGACCTTTTAGCAGAACCTCAATATTTGGTGTTCCCGTGGGTCCCTGGCCTATTTAGTGTCAAGCACTTGGCCAACCAAATATCATTGGATATGGTTTCTATCTCCTGAAGTGGGCCTTAATGCAGATCAGATTTGGTTGACAACCCCCACAAGCCTTAGGCCACTATGATATCAGTGCATCTTGTAGACAGTTAGCTCTTAGAGTTAGAAGGTTTTGTAGCTGGGTTGATGTTTGTCTTTCTCCTTTGGTAACATGAAGAGTACTTTCTAACACCATCAATACTAATCCATAGGGATGAAGGCTCTACATAGGTACCATCTCTACTTCTCCATGTCCCATGAGTTGTGAAGGGATGGTCTTCAAGACCTGTTAGTACGTGGAGGGTCACCAATAGCCTTGACAATAGCCTGGGTTGTTTGCGTGTTCCTGTGGGATGCCTTTAGAAAAAAACCTAGACTTGATGTAGCCCATTCTCAGTACTGGAAGCTTCATTTAGTGACAAAAGATATACAGTTTGGGCTCTCTTTCCTCAGTTATTCGGTCACATCATTTAGGTCACCTTAATATATGTATTGATTTAAGGAAGCTTCTACTTTATTAGGTTTCCATATGACTCTTTCAATGTTCCTTAGTTTTGACTGTCTCTCCCTGTATTTCCACCCTGGCCATTTTTTTTTCTCCATTACGTGTAACCTTCCTTTCCAGCCCCTACTTCCACCCATAACCATATATTCTATTCTCTTTCTTATAGAGATCTATCCCTAGCCCCCTACTCCCTTATTCTATACCCAACTTCTGTGGATATGCCTTGCTTATCAAGAGTTCTATGATTTGATAATATGACTCAAGAGCTGACATCTACATATAAGAGAATACATGAATACATACCATATTTGCTTTTCTTAGTCTGAGGATGATTCAAGATTATTTTTTCTTGTTCCACCCATTTACTAGATAATTTCATAATTTCATTTTTCAATAGCCGAGTAATAGTTCATTGTGTAACTATACCACATTTTCTCTATCCATTTACCTGTTGATGGACATCTAGGTTGTTTCTTATTTCTTGAGTTATGAATAAAGCTACAACGAACAGGGCTAAGCAAGTGTCTCTGTAGTAGGATGTATATCCTTCGGGTGTACTTCCAAAAGTGGGATAGTTGTAACTTGAGGTAGATCAATTCCCATATTTCTGATGAACTGCCACATTGATTTCCATAGTGGCTATAAGCATTTGAAAGCCCACCAACAATGGATGAGTTTTCCTCTTACTCCACACAAATGAGCCACCATTTATGGTTTATTGAGCTTGACCATTCTGTATGGTATAAGATGAAATCTCAAAGTAGTTTTGAATTGCATCCCTGATTAGTAAGATGTTGAATATTTCTTTGTTTCTCGACTATTTGAGTTTTTTTTAAAGAAAAGTTTATTTAAATCTGTAACTCTTTTTAATTGAGTTGTTTTCTTTATGTGTACTTTTTAACTATTTATCTATTTTGGATATTAGTCCTTTATCAAATGTATAGTAGGTAAAAAGCAAAACTCTTTTCCCATTCTGTAAGCTGACACTTTATCCAAATGATGTTGTCCTTTGCCAAGCTTTTCAGTTTCATGAAGTCTGATTTATTAATGGTTGCTGGTTCTTGGAAGACTTGAAACTTACTTTTTTCAAGATTATCCCTGTTTTATTTTTTAACAGATTCAGTGTATTTGGTCCTATCTTTATGTCTTTGATCCACTTGAAATTGAGTTTTATGCAGGGTGAAAAGTATGGTCTATTTGCATTTTTCTACATGTAGCTAGCCATTTAGATCAGCATTTAATGAAGATGCTGTTTCTTTTTCAATGCATATTTCTAGTCTTATATAAATTCGGTGTCCATAGAGATAGGGACTTATCTATTCCCTTTATCCATGTTTCTGTTTTTCTGCCAGTGCCATGCTGTTTTTGTTTACTGTAGCTCTGAAGTACTATTTGAGATGAAAATGGTGAGGCCTCCAGCTGTTCTTTTATCATACAGGAGTGTTTTAGCTCTCTCAGGTTTCTGTTTTGACGTGTGTGTGTGTGTGTGTGTGTGTGTGTGTGTGTGTGTGTGTGTGTG
>OU015743.1:9763896-9796244 GCA_907169655.1 Acomys percivali | reverse complement strand
TGTGTGTGTGTGTGTGTGTGTGTGTGTGTGTGTGTGTGTGTGTGTGTTTCCATGTTAATCTGTAAATTGTCCTTTCAAGCTCTAAGAAAAATTGTGTTGGGATTTTTATGTGGATTGCATTAAACCTGTAGATTGCTCTTTATCGGATGGTCATTTTTACTGTTTATCCATTAATATAGTATATCTTTCCATCTTCTGATATGTACTTAAATTTCTTTATTCAGTATCTTAAAAGTTTGTTCATTTGTTTTTTTGTTTTTGTTTTTTTTTTTTCAAGACAAGGCTCCTCTGTGTAGCCCTGGCTGACCTAAAACTCACTTTGCAGACCAGGCTGACCTTAAACCCAGAGATCGGCCTATCTCTGCCTCCGCAGCACTGAAATTAAACGAATGCACTACCATACTTGGCTAGTTTCTTAAAGTTTTTATCATACAATTTGCCCCCGTAGTAGCTAATGCAACCTTCCCGCTCACTGTTTGATGCCTTCTAATTTATAACTGCCTTCTAAATACGTATCCATATACCCACAGATAAGTATATCTCTAACCTTTCAGCAGAGAAGACTTTTTGCAACAAATAGAGAGCATTAAACAACAACAACATCAACTGATCAAAATGAAAAGGACAGCTACGCCAGGCTGTTTGACCCTATTGGTATGTGTGTAAGACAACTGAAGGATCAGGAAACATCAAGGAAGAAGAAGTAAAAGTATTTTAAGAGCCAGAGGACAAGGACATCAGCTTCAAGATAGTGTCCTCTCTATATGACAGGAAAGCTGCATGCATAGATTCTCAAGAAGAGCTGCACAGGGATAATACCCATTTACACATCAGCATGGATGGGCGGATTACAATTCCCTTTTCCAAGTGAGAAATGACAGACAGCAAGTGCTGCTGAGAGAGAATGATTCAGCCTTCTACAGGGCAACCCTGTCCCATAGGGGTTGGATTGTTTTAGATTAACTATACTTTTTCAAGTTTTACTTACTTACTGATATCCAAAGCCTATCCAAAATATATTTTCCTTTGAGTACATACGTTCCTTTTTAAATGTTTCTTTTGTTCCAGAAAGGATCTTCTCAGGTCTAGATGGCCAGGCCTAAACACATGTGCAGACAGGCAATATCAATTGTAATTATATAATTTCCACTCCTTTCTATACCTGCTCCAATTCCTCCCATATCACCCCCACTCCTCAAATTTATGGCCCACTCTTTTAACCATTGTTACATAAATATAAATGCATAGACAAATATGTGTGAATATAAATATAAATACATTTACATATATGAAGTAAAAATGCAACTTGCTGAGTGTATTTTATTAGTTTGTATTTAAAGTTTAACTTCATTATTTCATTCAAATTTAGATCTCAAAACATTACTATACTAAAAGTTGAATAATCGATTTTATATAAGTCTTTTTATTCATTTTTTCTTATTTACTCTTATGCAAAACATACCCAAAATCAATTTCCTTTGAGTACATCTCTTCCGTTTTAAATGTTCCTTTTGTTCTAATCCCCATTAGAACCTACCCAAATGTGCCTTCAGCATTGCCTAGTGGACACTGGCTGTTCTCTAAACTACCCAGTTTTTGCAAAGCACGTTTAGAAATCTCCTCACACGTCTCTAACGTCAGCTCTTGAGAATGATTGCCTCTATCTGGCCTTCTCTCCACAGAACACGAAAACCACCGCAGCCTGCATTGATTAGACTTTCTTGAAGAGCATGGCTTCTGTGTGTGTTTTTAAATATGCCTCCCCCAGTATGCTATGTAAACCCTCATACGGCAAATTACATGACAGCAAAATCACAGAGGTTTTACATGCTTGAAATGACACTCTCAACTGCTTTACTAGCTTTCCTGTTGCAAATCATCTGCTTTAGGAATTGTAGGGGCATAATGAAAAGAATTAAAGGATATGAGTTAACACTGAGAGATGAGTGACCTGCTTCCTGCCACACTAACAGAACTTCATCCTTCTTTCCTATGTCTTTTAGAACTAGCTCTTTACTTCTACTGTGTTATGTCTTGATGTGATTTTACTTCTCGGTTCTTTTTTCAACTTTATTTTACTGACATTCAGTAGAAATTTTCTCAAATGACTTTCCAGATCTAAGGGATTTTTCTCCATTATTTACTTGACACTGCCCCTTGTTTCTGTGTTTTCCTTTTACAATATCCTCTTTTATATGTAAATATGCACATATTTTGTTAATATCCAGAATATTTATCAATCTGGTGAGCTCCAGAGCAAACTTAAGCTAAGGAATCATCAACTCAGACTCTTAGTTTTAATTTATTAGAAAGTCTTAAGAAATAATTAAAAAATAAACCAATTATAAAGTTATTGTGCTGTGGATAAAATGAAAGGTAACTGTACTAACCTTAATCAAATAACCTCAAGAGTTAGAGATGCAATTACATATATAAAGATAAACATATTATTTATATAGGTCATTGTAATTTGGCCTTCAGAACACATGAAATAGATTAAGAAGAAGAAGAAATGTATGTGACATTCATTATGTCCAGGCACTATATTTTTACATTTCATTCAATTTAATTTATATAAGCATTTTAAACAATGGAATAACAGAAAAGCTGCAAACGTGCAGCAAATAGAGACCAGAGCAGGGGACTGACACCCATGTCTGATGCCCGCTCTCTGGTTTCTCTGTTTGTTGTAGTTTAGTCATTCTGTAATCTGATGATGTTCTTTTGACCAAGGTAAAATTTGACGTGTTACGATATCACATAAAAACAGCACTCTGCTACTCTAAGCTAGCTGTAGTCATGAAATAAAGTGTCAAAAGAAGTACGTTTTCAAATGAGATTATTAAAAGAATTAATTTGAGTAGCATGGTGCCTCCCCATCCGCCTGAACCTTCAGACAGCAAAGGTGAAGAAATGTCCTTTTTCTCACAGAGTTGATATTTCTCCTCCTTTCTTCCTTCCTTCGACACATTTCCTTGGAATGTATATCCCATGCATTACAGGGGACATAAAATGAATTGGATAATGAATTCTGCCCTCAAAGAACTTAAAGGGCTATAAAGTAGCAACTCTCATTATGGGGGTTCAGGGAAGGTGAAACGACTCCTGGCTGAGATTAGTTTCTGAAAGTGTGAGAAGTTGGGCAAGCTAAAGAGCCGGCAGCTCTTTCCGTGGAGCAGAAGCTCACTAAGCGTGAAGGAAAAGGAAAGGGAAATTGTAATTGAAAATCAAGTTAGGATCCAATACCAGAAACACTGAAAACCGAGGAACTCTGACCCCATCCTATGAGTCAAGAGCCTACAGATTTTTGACCAAATACCCTCAATAAGTATTTTCAATTAAGACGAACATTAGGATAAAATTAAAAGACTGATGAAACTTTGAAAGTAATTTTAAAAGTAGTTTGTGTGGTACTTATAATGATAGAAAATGGTTATGGCCATAACCACCATTAGCACTAGTGAAAGGTAAATATATATATATATGGTATAAGGGCTGTCATTTCAAAGAGTTCATCTAAATTCAATTCATAATAATCTCATTGATCACATTTTTAAATATTTGGCAACTTGAGGTGCTGTATTGGAAAATACTCTTATTTTCTAAAAATGGCAAAAAAAAAAAAATCCTCACGAAAATAACTGAAAGCACCAACACTATTATTTTCTTGTACACTTAAATTATTTATGATTTATTCAACCCAAAATTTCTTTCTAGTTGCATTTTTTAATTTTGTCTCATGCGTATGAGTGACTTGCCTCCATGTTTGCATACCACGTATGTTTCTGGTGTCCCTGAACGACAAGTTAGGAAGTCAGATACCCCAGAACTGGAAGTACATATTGATCCGAGCAATCATGTGCACGCTAAGAATAGAACCCAGGTACTCTGGAAGAATAGCCAACGTCCTTAACTGCTGGACCAGCCTCCAGCCTCTATTGCATGCCAACTCTCTCATACAATGTGCGCTTTCTATAGGTAAAGCTGGATGTTACAATTGATCTCTCATTAGGATGAGAAATAACTTCCCATCTCAGTGTATGCATGAGAAAAATAAGGGAGACTATTATTCTCTTCTATTCAATCTGCCATTTTCACAGTTTCTTTAAAGTAACTCTCACCTGTTTCGCTTGAGTGAAAAGAAATGGTTCTATTTGCATCCTCCAGTTAACTGTATGCTACATCATTACTAAGGGTCTCTTTGCTATTTTTATCGAACAGAATACAAGGATTGTTTATGCTTCTCTCTACGCTTCAGTATGTTGACAATATCTGCAGGCCATATGCTCTCACTTTGAAGATTCCTGTAGATAGAGAGGAACCAATGGGGAGTCTCTGTACAGAAGACACATCAAGTTGTGGTTGATGACAAGCAGCCTGACAGGAATATCCAGTGACTCCCAGTAAGAATGGAATATACTAGATAGTGACAGCTAAGTGTTAAACTATAATTCAGTCACGGTCCCTCCTTGAATGCTGCTTATATAAAATTTTTCTGACATTGAAATTATTTTTTCTTTATCCCATACTTTCCCATTCAAATAAAAACTTCTTTAGATAGCAGTGAAAATTATAACAAGTTTGAGAGAAGTAATATGTATTGTCAATCAACTTTGTTTCTGATGACAATAATTCTTATAGTTTGGTATCCTGAACAATAAATAAATAGTTTTTGACAATAACTGAGATCAGTTACTTCTTATTGTTGAGAAAAATCTGTGTTGTCAACATATAACTGATCAATGTGTAATGTTTGAAATCATAAGGATTCCCCTTATAACTCGATCAGAACTGTTTGTTCTGTAGTGTATGCACTGGTTGAGAACATGTACCTGAAGGGTCTGATGACATGTCATGGTTTTGAACTCAAGATTTCAGCCACATTAAAGAGAACTATGGCATGCCAAGCCTGTCTTAGTATTTTATTGATGGGAAAAGACACCATGACCACTGCAGCTCTTAAGAAGGAAAGCATTTAACTGGGGATTGCCTATAGTTCAGAGGTTCAGTCCATTGTCATCAAGGCAGGGAGCATGGCAGCAGGGAGACATTATATTGGAGGGTAGCCAAGTGTCTACACCCTGATTCACAAGCAGCAGGAAAAGAAGGAGACTCTGGGCCTGCATTGAGATTTTGAAATTCCAAAAGCCCAACACACTGTCTCCAAGGCCACACCTCCTAATCCCTCTCAAGTAGTACCATGCTATAATGATCAAGCATTCAAATATATGAGCCTATGGGGGTTATTTTCACTCAAAAAACCATCACAAGGACTAACTACATATTGTCTTGTATAATATCGAAGTATAGGTATCTTGATTTTTAAAAATGATGCTTTTTTTTTTTTTTTTTTTTTTTTTTTTTTTTTTTTTTTTTTTTTTTTAAGAGAAACAGCTTATGTTCAAACTAAGTCTGGAGTCCTTCTTACTTCAAAGCACTGAACAGCTGCAAAGCTCAGTCACCAGTGAACTGGCTTCTGTGAGCTCCTCTTTACTTCCTATAGTGATACCAAAAGCTCCGGATTCCTCTTATTTTCTTATGCATTTTCTATTGCCTCACTGTGGCAAAGGAAGGGAGGACCACTTTGCCACTTTTCTAAACCGAATTTTCTGTCAGTTGTAAATTACTCTCCTGACAAGTGGCCCCAAAAGCAGGTGACTTTGGCTTAAATAACAATACTATTTATTACACTCGTTTCCTGTGGGAAAAAAATTAAGTAAATAACTGGATGGAGGGGGTGACTCAGCAGGTAGAGGATTTTGTCAGCATACAGATGTATGGAAAGGAGGATGTTGGGCCTATCTGCATTTGAAGTGTGAATAACAATGAGAGTCATCCATTACTCTGAGAGTCACAAAGCGGACTTCTCAAAGTTAAAGCCTTCTACTTCCAGGTTCAGTTCAATGCAGGGGGAAAATTTTTTTTTTATCAGTCTGGTGTTCATGTGGCATCAAAGTAATATTCATTTGTTCCCCATTGTAGCAGCCTGAACTGGCACATTTGGCTTTGTAAGCCAAGATGAAATGCAGGCCTGATAAATCACCTGCCAATTGAATCGATGTAGAAGGTAGACGCTAATGGAACTAAGCCGAGGACAACGACCAGAACGGGAAGGTGATGAGTAAAAAGAGCCTGTAACTTGGCAACTACACAAGTCAGACCATATGACTGATTCATTTTTGCTTTACAAAAACAACATAGGATGAAGCTGTCTGGAGTACATTCATTTCTTCTCTTACTTCTCTTTGAATTGTGCCCCTAAATTTACCGTTTACGCAAGCAAGGTACATCTTCCATATATGCTAGGATTACTTTCCTATGTACCACAGCAACTTGCCAGGATATCTTATTAAATAATGGCCATTTCATTTTAGAGCACCTAGTGCCACACAGTATTGAGCAAAGTATTCTATCTGAACAGTTATAATGTTTCTGACGTAAGTTATGATGAAATTAATAGCTTGTTAGAATATCACTCTATTGTTAAAAAAGAAAAGTGGACTTCCAATCGTTTTTGACAGACAGAATAGTCCTGTTTTAAATATGGCTACTTTTATCAGCGTTTCTCTCTGGGGATCTGGAGAGAAAATTTAGTGAGGAAAGTAATGAACCATGAGACTTTGAGCCCAGATCCTTAGTCCACATACAAAAGCTGAGAATGGCAGCACATACCTATGCTCCCAGTTCTGGGCAGGACAGAGAAATGAATTCCTGGGACTAGCTTGGTGACTAGTCAATCTCTGAGCTCTGGAATTAATATTAAATACTCAAAAAATAAGTTAGAGAGCCTTTGAGTGAAGTGTGTGACAGTGAACATCTGGCCTCCGCGTATGCATATACGTGCATACCCACATACATTTTTAAAATATACATTGTTGTGTTTCTGTATGGCTCCAAGTTGGCAGCAGCTTTATTGAAGGAGAAACTACCAAGTTGGTTGTGGAATTTGTGCTCCCTGGATGACCAGTGGAGTTGCAGAAGCTGCTAGCACGTTGAACATCCACAAGCAATTGTTGGATTTTGCTTATTTTGTTCTATGTGACAAAAATAAAGTTTCAAAATGTATTGTGTTTTCCTGTACAAGCTTGTGACAATAGTCTCTACTATGTGAGTGAGTGAATATATTCTAATACTGTATTTTCTAAACATCAGTTAGTATTTGACATTACACTTTGAGTAATAAGGAACTTCTGGAGACTCTTGAAATGGCAAAAGCTTAAATAAAGTAAAATTGGAAAGAGTTTTAAATTCAATTATGATTTAATGTTTTCTCAAGGGCAAAATTTGGGGGTACCAATGCTACACCATATTCTATAAGGAACATAGTGTTTGTCTATATCATAGAAACCCTGTCTTCCCAGTGTTTGCCTAGAAAAACTTTTTAAACTACCAGTCTCTGCCTGCACTTAGTGTCATTATAAATTCCAGAGGCTAAGAGGCCATATTATCCTTCCATAAGATTCATACATCAAATCAGACATAATAATGAGTAAATCGGAAATTAATTATGGATTAAACAAATTGTTACAGTTAGCTTTTATCAAGTAGCCGATAGCCAGAGAGGGAGGATTACTAGATGTTACATTCTGCTCAGAGTAAAAGATTTGAAGAGACATCCAGCATCTGAGTCACTATTGCTACTACATGCAGCACAAGTGAGGTAAGTGTGCAGAGTTCCTCCCAATGAAGAATTTCTTTTTCTTTAAAGATTTATTTATTTTATGTATATGAGTGTTCTATCTTGATGCACACTAGAATAGAGACTCATTCTATTACAGATGGTTGTGAGCCACCATGTGGTTGCTGGGAATTGAACTCAGGACCTCTGGAAGAACTGCCAGTGCTTTTAACTGCTGAGCTATCTCTCCAGCCCCAATAAAGAATTTCTAATCAAGTTAAGAACAGAAGCAGCACAGAGTGATAAGCAGACCAAATGTATTGTTTCTTAAGCTAAAAAATGGTTCTCGGAGTAGATTGAAGCTTAGGAAACTATATGCCAAAATCTTCCTTATATTCAAAAGAATCCCCAAAGCATTTTGTTTTACAGAAATAAAATAAAACTGCTCTTTTAACATGTAAAATTGCAAAATTTAAAAACCCAGGAGAAAGGTTATTTGTAGAAATAACCCATGAATTAGAGAAAGTGTTGATATAGTTAAAGATATTAATTTACATGGTTTTTAAGGAATTCACAAAATGCAAAATAAAGAAATGTGAATGAACACGTACAATGCTTTCAAAACTCTAAAAGAAAATATAAAACATATACCTGTGTGTGTGTGTGTGTGTGTGTGTCTGTGTGTGTCTGTGTGTCTGTGTGTGTGTATGTGTGTGTGTATGTGTGTGTGTGTCTGTGTGTGTGTGTGCGTGTGTGTGTGTGTGTGTGTGTGTCTGTGTGTGTGTATGAATATATGTCATAGTTTCTATTCAAAAAATTTAAAATATCAAGCTTCATTTCTCCAGGACCTTGTAGTTGCTTCTTGTGAATAGTGTAAACATGACCCAAGGAAAACCATAGGCCGACACTAGACTCTGCCTGGCTTCCCTTTATGTCAACCCTGTTGACCTCTCAGAACTTCACAAAAAGGCTAATGTGTCTGTTGAGAGATTAGCTTGTTTCTTTTTCTGTAGACTTAAATTGGATTTAATCATTACTTCCTCTATAACACATCACTTTCCTCTTCATATCCCTACTACACACACACACACACACACACACACACACACACACACACACACACACACACACTTTAAATTTAATTAAAATAACTGAAATGAAACTAGAGATAATTTGTTTTTTAAATAGACTGCCACATGCTCCATTTACATAAAACCCATTAGTTTGCATTAAATACAAATTAGCTGCTGATATGAATTAAATCACGTATAAATAGTTCAGAATAGCTGCAGAACCAGGCATTTTAATTAATATAACTGTTAACCAGATTTATTTGTAAGGTAATCAAGACTCTTACTCATTTATTCTCTAGGACAATAGGCTGGGCAATACTGGCTGTTCTGGCAGAGGCTATCATTTCTGTATGAATACACATCCAAGAGCAAGATTGATGAGAATTATTTCAAAGTGTGCAAGTGATCAAGAATTACCAGTTTGGAAACTATAGCATGCGAGAAAATAGATGAAAACTTTTCTCAAATAAATAAACCATATGTGTGAAATATACTGATGCCCTGAAATATTCAGAGTTTTTTTCCTTCCTTCCATTTTTAATTGTGGCTTAATTTAAAGCAAGATTTTCAACAGTATGAAATAATTATTTTGTTGTTATTCTTATTTTGACTGTTTCATGCATCACTAATAAGTATTTCATGGTTAATAATCATTTTTCAGGCTAATTAGAATTTAGAGTTTGGCAAATGTTTCTGTGCTCCTTGAAACGCTTTTTGTTATAAGTAGCCTAATATCAAAGTGACTTAGTGCTCATAGAGTCAAATGTGCAGGTGTAAGGAAATGGGACCATGCATCCTAGCTGGGCACCAAGACATGTAAAGAGTTAACTATTCAACAAAATAACTGTGTTTTTTTTCTGTGGCTCAAGATCACACTTCCCCACAAAAGTCCCAGTGAATGACCCTCAAAATGAGTTCTGTTAGCTCTGGATTACATTGTTACCCTGAAAGTGGGTAATATTCCAACCCCATCTGAATCATGGGCATTAATAAAAGATGGAGCATTTTGATAAAATGAAAATTTGTTTTCTTTCCAGATAAAGGATAAGAAGTGGTATTGGCTTGGAGAAAAGGAGGAGAAGGAGGAGAGAGAGAGAGAGAGAGAGAGAGAGAGAGAGAGAGAGAGAGAGAGGATGAAGAAAGAGCATATAAACTCTAGAGAAGAACCAACTGTTGCTACTTTCCTAAGCCAGTATTAATTCTAAGCATTCTAAATGCCAGTCCTTATACCCATAGTTAAATGAACCTCTCATTTCTCATTAAAGAGGCTTCAGATTGCTACAAATAGAGGCTACTACAGAGACCCACAGCTCATCAGAGTGCTAATAAGCAGTTATGGGGTATCCATACCTTATAGGTACATCTACAATGCAACCCTAAGGGTCACTGAACATTGCAGAAGAGGAGGAAAGATTGTAAGAGCCAGAGGACCATTGTGTCTTTTAGACGCAACAAGAAACAGGTACCAATGCAATCTCAGCAGTATGAGTACCTAAATAATAGCTACGTAATGACAGCACCAGTCACCATACCAATGCGGTGTGAAGAGCTAGATGAACAGCCATAGGCAAATTCTTGCAGCAAAGGGATGGAGAGTCCATTTTGTACAGAGACTAGCACTGTGATAGGTTAAACAATCCCATGTAGTCAGCCCAATACACGAGTACGTAAAAGAGGCACTAAGTAGATCTACTAACTCAAGTAAATATGTGTATAAAAATAGTTACAAAAGAAGTCACACATTTTAGAGACAGTGAGTGGGGACAAAGCAGGAGTTAGAGAGAAGAGAGAGAGATATATATATAAATGATGTAAACATGGTACTCATGGATGAAATTCTGAAATTTTTTTAATTTAAAAGAGCAAGAACAGATAGCCATTGCAATGGTATGATCCCTCTTTGTTACGATGCTAAGATTTCAGTCCTCTCCAACCATCTCCCCATAGGCACCCATTTATCAATGCAATAAAATATAAACAGAAAGGAAGAAAACCAAAGGCAAAGGCATGTAATCAATATTCATCTGCAAAAATCCCTGTGCAAGCAACCAGAGGGCTTCTAAAGGGCAGCAATGGATATTCAGCAAAGTACCCATATAGAAAAGCCCTCATCAGCCTTAAATCATGCCATTGAATGTACAGCGTTAAAATATGAATGCTGCATTATGTGTGCATTCGAACTGAAGGTTAGACAGGATTAAGGAGACAGGTTTAATTGACTGTAACAAAAAGTCCTAGACAAATGTAAAGGAAAAAACACCACTTAAAGTCCTAATATTGAAAACATGACATAACCAAAACCAGCATCTCATTTTAGCTGACAAACCCAGTGAATTGCTCATATCTTCTGTTCATTTTAATGATGATATTTTACTCAATTGTACCATATTTCCCACATTTTCAAGTTTTATATAATGTGTGACAAATACTGAAACACCAAAATACAGACCCTGTTAACCCCTCATGCACCAGGAATCCCTGCAGGTTTGTGATGACGGTTAACATCATAAAACATTTCTAAAAATATTTTAAATTCAAGCAGAAAATAATTTTATATAATACAAAGAAAGTCAATTACATTAAAATAAAATTACTCAAAAATATTTGAAACTGTAATTCAGTAATGCATGTGCTTCTGCTTTGATATATTAAATTAAAAAAGCAATGTCTTTCTAGCACAATAATGATATTTTGAGATTCTATTTCTCCAATATAATATAAAATATCTAATATTTCAATTGGGTAAAATGTCAAAAGAAATACTAATACTAATGTGTTTTGTGGACTAAATTCACAACTGAAGGCAATGTAAATTTCAGCTCAAGGTTGCTGAAAATAAAGATGCAAATTTTTTCATTCTCGTCCATGGACTTCCGCCAAAGGACATTTGGTCATGACTCAGTGGGGAAAATGCCCTGCAAATCACTGTGATAACGCATGCTATCCATCAGCTCTTGTACCTATTGCAATTTTCTTATTCATCACTAGTTGATTTCCTGCCATATTTTCACAGGAGCAATTCCAAACTTTATTACCCATTCTGTCCCAATCTTTCCTCTGTGAGCCTAACTTAAGAATGGAAGCAACCTAGCATTACTTTCTTTCCTCCTGGCCCTAAAGTGTTTGTGAATATTCATTGTCTCACCTTCACTCTTAGTATTATGGATCACAGAAAACCTATGACAAATAATTGATGGCTCATGAGAGACAGTAAGGACCATAAAGCATCAGTCCTCTGGAAGGCAGTACTGGGCGGGTGCTATTAGGGGTCAAATAGGAGCTGAGGTGCAGTGTCACTATCTGGGAATGCTTGTGCTGGGTGTGAACAGTGAGTATTCCCTCTTGAAGAATGTTGAGCATGAAGAAACAGGCATCCATATGGAACACAACGGCAACTATCTAATGAAAAGTAGAAGACAAGAAATGTAGCCTAATTCAGTTCAATGAGACACAGGCACAACAGGAAGGAGAACAGTATTTGACTGGTATTCAGTAGGATCCCTGAAAGGGGGCTATCTCTAGGCCCTCCCAATGCCCTTATCTGGAATGGCATTACCTTGGTGCTTTCCAGAGTGCCCAATGTTGCTTATGAAGAACACTCTCCTCATCAAGATTATTTCTTTACTCTTTATTGTTACCATGATAGAGAATAAGCAATATATCTCATTCAAAGATATTTCTTCTGAGACATAAGCACTCCCAAGACAAAAGGCTGAGTGACCTTCAGGGTCTTTCCCCTGCATAAGGAGAAGCAATTGGTTGTGATGGTGCCGCATCAAAATGCCTAGTATAATTAGACAGAAGTCTTCACTAGTCAAATTCTCTTCCTCTGAAGACAGAGATGCTTAAGAAATAACAAGAATTTGCCATGTTCTTCCTAAAGATGACTTCTGCAAGTAGATATAGCATAAGGTAATTAATTTTAAAGAAGCTTTAACCCATTTTCTCATGTGACCAATCCTCTATTCAAGGACCTGTTTCTCTTGTGTGCTTTAGTACACCCAGGAGGAAAACATGTTTCAGGTCTCCACTCTCCTTCAGTGGAATTACTGGACATGGTCCTTATTAAGTAAGGAAGTTAGGTCAGCAAGACAGCTCAATAGGTTACGTCACTTGCCACTACACCTGACAATCTGACAATCTGAGCTTAATCCCTGGAGCAGACTTGATGAAAGGGAAGAACTGACAATCTCCCAAGCTGTTACCAGAACTGATCTCCATACAGATTGTAGCTTGAAGATGAGGACTTGCAGACACTCTCTCTCTCTCTCTCTCCCTCTCTCTCTCTCTCTCTCTCTCTCTCTCTCTCTCTCTCTCTCTCTCTATCCATTAACATAAATAAGAGGACGTGTGGTGATTTGAGTGAGAAACATCACTCATAACCTCAGGTATTTGGTCTGTTCATCCTCAGTTGCTGGCCATGATCAGGGATGTTGCTGAACTCTGAAGAGGTGAAGTCTTGCAGGAACAAGGACACTTCTTGGGGCAGGCTTTGAGGCTTTATGGCCCCATTCCACTTCCTGTTACTGTTCTCCCTGCTCCCTGTGAGGAGATGGAGCTCTGATCCTTTAGCTTCCTTCTCCCATCCTCATCATTATGAGTTTTCCATCCCCCCTTGAACCATGAGCCAGAAAGAACTATTCCTTCAGGAAGTTGCGTTTGGTCATTGTAATTTATCACTGCAACAGAAGTAATCAGTAAAGGTTGTTACCTGCTTGCCTTATGGTGACATCAAGGAGGCATCATTGCTCCCTGTCCCCAAGTTTCACAGTTAAAGTGAAAATGTTATCTGTTTTTGCTTCTGCCCATGCCCCGAGCCTTAGTCTAGAACCCATTTTCACAGTCCTTAATCTTATCTCTTGGGAAAACTTTATCCAAGACTTTGAGTGCTTCTTGCATTTTAATTACACAGCTTCTGCTGGATTGTGCCTTCAGTACTGTCAGTATATTTTCCTATTGCTACACTAAGTTATTCTGAGAAAAGGAACTTAAGATACAACAGGTTTCTTTGGCTCACAGTTCAAGGTACAGTCTGTCATGGAGCATCAGTCAAGTCAGCAGGAGCTGGAAACAGCTGGTCACATGACAACCACAAAACACACAGGGATAAATGTGAAGCCTGTGCTCAGTTCCATTTCTCCCTTTCTTTTCTTTTCTTTTTCTTTCTCTCTCTCTTTTTTTTCAAGACAGGAATTCTCAGTGTAGCCTTGACTGTCCTGCACTCACTTTGTAGACCAGGCTGGCTTCGAACTCACAGCGATCCGCATCCCTTTGCCTCCCAAGTGCTGGGATTAAAGGTGTGCCCCACCATGCCCTGCTCTCCATTTCTACAGTTGTGCGTCACCTGCAGTAGCTTGGTCCTGCCCCCTCAATAAATGTACTCAAGACTACTGTACTCCATAGAAATGTACTGTACTCCCAAGGTCTATTTCCCAGGTGATTCTTGATTTCAGCTAGTTGACAATTGCGATTAAACATCATCCACATGTGGTCTTCTTTGAATATGACTCAATTTTTGTATCACACTGCTCTTTGCAGGTGTTACCTCTCTTTACATTACCACATATAAATACCTACAGGGGAAATAAAGGCCAGGCACACTCATGGGAGCTTGGGTATCAGTTGGACGGGTTAGTCCAGGGCATCTCAGAATATTCTGGATAAAATTATTATAGAGTCAAATTGATAATCAGGCACTGGTTGATGGAGTGTGGAGACACAATGGCCTCTAGTAGCATCTGGAATGGCAGAGAAGCTCAGGGATGGGAGAGGAGCAGACAGCCGCTGCACATTCATCCTTCTCTGCTAAGAAGACAGAGCATACTGGTGTATTTCCTTAAGGACTCTGTTCTCTGTCCTCTCTTCAAATCAGTTTACATTTTAGCAAGTGTCTGTTCCTGAATGAAACAAAACCATTCACTTTTCAAATGTATACCTGCCATGGCTTCCTCTGGGTGCTCATACCATTTGCTCTACTATTTTAGTTCAGATCTTTCAATATTGATAGTGATCCAACTTGTAATACACAATATACAGAATAACTGTATATTACACACATACATACACACCCCACACACACACACACACACTATTTTCTAAGACAATAGTATGTATATAAATACGTACACTTATGCCTTGTAAAATATTGGATTTGGCATTGAGCAGGTCTTTTATTGTTTATTTGTTTGCATTTCAGTTTTCATTACAGAATGGTTGCTCCCATATCTCTTTTAAGATTTTACTTAATTATATTGTTTAACTTAAATGAGTATGTTTATCCTTCATTTAAGTTTCATTTAAACCATCCACCCTGAGGCTATGCTTCTCTGTGCTCAGACCACATTAAAAGACTAAAACCCATTAGAACAAAGGATTATTGTATTCATCATTTTTATATCTCATGTCTAGTTTCCTGTTCAGACATGGGAAATCCATGATAAATATTCCACTAATGAAAATGAGCCTAAGTAAAATAAGTTATAATGGAAGACTGTTGGGAAAAAAACAAGAAAGGCAAATACAAATAAGTTGATTGTTTACAATTGGAATAATCCACTAAGTAGTATGTATCTATTTAGCTATAAGTAGGCTGCTTTTGTCAGAGATGGGCTTGAGTAATTACTTATGTGAACATGTGAACCTTGAACCTATTTGGGGCCATATATCTCCTAGGTCTTTTTTTTTTTTCTTTTCTTTTTTGGTTTTCTGAGACAGGATTTCTCTGTGCAGCCTTGGCTGTCCTGGATGTGATTATAGACCAGGCTGGGCTCAAACTCACAGAGATCCACCTGCCTCTGCCTCCCAAAGTGCTGAGATTACAAGCATGTGCCACCACACCTGGCTAAGCATACATGTTTTCTAAACCTCTAGTTTCTATAAGAAGTACATAAGTACAGCATTCATTTTTAACTACATGAAATACATTCTACAAATAGATACATGTAATTTCCTTTCCAGATACAAATAAAATGAATATAATTACATATAACATTTGTATGTAAACACAGACACATATATTATAGTTGTTTATAGTTACAGTTATATATCCCAACAGGATTTGTGTCGCTTCTCACAAAGGATTAGAGATATTTAAGAACATGAACAGGCTGGGTATGTAGGTCACTGGTACAGTGCTTGCCTGCCCTGTGCAAGTGCCAAGGTCCAATCCCCAGCAGCACAAAAAGGAGAAAGAAGGAAACATGAGCACAAAGTTTCTAGAAAAAAGGTTGTTCTTTGTATCCTAGGTAACTTAGAACACAATTCTTGAATAACAAGTTTTCACTGGTCATAAGCAATAGTTAGCAGGCACTGTATCAATTCAGAGATAGCTGTAGGGGATAATACTGAAAGATCTCAATCTCTGCACAGCCAACTGACCTTATGAGTCAGAAGAAATCTGGCATGTCATGTAATAACAGGAGGGACACAAATAGTAAAATTCAGCAAGGGCTTCAAGTCCTTTTAATATAAAAAAGAGATCAAGCTTCCAGAAGTTTCTACTGATTCACAAAAAACTAACAACAGTTACAGTTATATTTGGGTGATTTTGTTGTAACAAATTTGGAATATATGGTTAATATTTGTTTGAGATAATATAAAATAGTCAATCAGTATGTAAGATAAAATAATTTTAAAATTATTTATTAATAGTTACTGTTGTCTTTCTGTGCCAATTTATCTTCTTTATCCATTTATCTTTTTGTGCTTAGGAAAACAGAAATTTTTAAATAATCATTATTAATAAGTACAAAAATACAAGGCTTTTTTAATTTAAAGAATGTCTTGGAAATGGTTTAACTGCTATTAGAAACACTCAAAGTGTCCACACATTTCTTTCCTCTGTCTATCCCAGAAATGCACATTTGTTATCATTCCAATTTTAACTAAATTGTTTACAAGAAGGATCCTGTCAATGATAAGCATTTCTGATCTGCTCAACAGTCTTGCTTTAGCATTTACTTGTTATAATTTGGGCACGTTCTTTTTAATACAAATATTAATTAGCATTTTGGTACTTTGTCTATATGAATTTTGTAATCATTGTTAGTGAAGTAAGACCTTCAGGTTTAGCCGTTGGGGAAGTCAACAGAAAAAGGAAAACAATTAACTTGATAGGAGAACACAATTAGAAGCCAATTGAGGCCTTTGATTCAAAATTTACCCTGCCTACAACATGTACAGGGATAAAGATGGAGCAAAGAGTGAGGGAATTTCAAGCAATTCCTGGCCAAACCTGAGTCCCACTCCATGGGAGAGAGCCAACCCCTGACACTATTAGCGATACTCTGCTATGTTTGCAATCATGATCCTAGCATAGCTGTCCTCTGAGGGGCTCCACCTAGAAGCAGATTGAAAGAGACGCAGAAACCCAGTCAAACATTATGCAGAGCTCAGGAAATATTGTGGAAAAGTTGGAGGAAAGATAGAGGGACAAACAGAGCCAACCTACTGAGACCATGAGGGTTCACAGAGACAGAAGCACCAACCAAAAAGCATGCATTCACTGGACCTAGGACCCCTACACACGGCTGATGGGCAGCTTGGTCTTCATGTAGGTTCCCTAGAAAGTGGAGAAGGAGATGTCTCTGACATGGACTCTGTTGCCTGCCTTGGGGATACTTTTACCTAGCTGGGATGACTTGCCAGGCCTCACTGGAAGAAGATGCTCTTAGTTCTGAAGCTGCTTGAAGTGCCAGAGTGGGTTGGGCAGGGTGGGCAGCTACTCTTTTCTGAGGAGAAGGAGAGGGGGAAAAGGGAGAAGAGGTTGGGAGGGTGGGACAGGGAGAGATGTAAACAGAATAAATAAATAAAATTTTTTATAAATAAATTTTTAAAAGAAAAGCCAATCAAGACTATGAAGCTAGAAAGCAGAGGCGTCTAAAGTAAGAATGAATCAACAGCTAGATAGAAAGATAGTATAGCTGAATAGTACTGGACAACCGTAGTGACAGGAGAAATTATCCCAAGGAAAGAGCTACCTCCCACAAAAACCAGTAAAGAATTTTAAATGCACTTGGTGTATGATGGGTAGCACTGTGAATTATGCAGAGGAATGGCATGGAATGATTTATTTTTAAAGACGCTCCTGTTGATGAATGGTGAATGAATCCATTATATTAAAAATAGAAATAGGGATGACTAGATAGCCCACAACTGTGGAAATCATATCATAGACACCATAGCAGAGGGTATAGAGTTCAGACTCTGAAACTAGTCCACTTTCTATTCACAATTCACCATTGCAGTAAGATTAGAATTAGACAGATGCCAGTGTTGTTGACTTAAACTGAAGTGCTCTGAAAATCTCTTTCCCAATTTAAGAAAGAAAAAAAAAAAAAAAAAAAAAAAAGGACTCTGGAGACTGGAACTGTGTTGGCTTTATAGTATTGGTGAAAAGATTAGATCTTTAAAGGAGCTATAAAACTATAAAATCCATCTAGGAGTTGCTTAAATAGAATCACTTCCCCTGCAGCCCTAAGATGGTCCCAGGCAGGATGTATGTAGATAGCATCTAGACCATTATAAATGAATTCGTTGCACTTTCTCTTACTAATCTACCAAGTCACCAGTTAACATCGATCTGGTTTCTCCAGAGGAACAAAACCAATGCCATATGCAAATGTGATTTGCTATCAGAAATTGGCCCCATGTAGACAAGACCTATAGTCTATACCTACATGTGGAAAACCCAGGATATAAGTCCAGCCTGAGAACGAGGAGAAGTAATTGTATACTGACAGTACGTAGGCCTTTGGGCCTTTGACTCCAAAATGGCCAGTTTCATTAAAGCTCTAAAAGCAAGAGGGGCAAGACATGTAAAGATACAGTGAGCCTACTTCGGTTATCTGACCACTCATCAGAGCTTTCTGAAGAATACTCACTTAGTAACCTCACAGGCCTTATCCTGTGAAGTACACTAAAACACTGTGGATTCCTTGGGTCTTAGGCTTGCCTCCTGCTCTGTGTAGTAACAATTTCTGCTAGATAGCTTCTAATTGTTGTGTGTGAGTCAGAAAGTGGTCCAATGAACAGAAGGGTCACAGGAAAGGCTCAACACTCTTAAATGACAAGCCTTCTCAGTGTTGTGCTATTTTCAAACATTTAACTTTCCTTAGGGCATCAAGGACATTTTTTTTTTACCTGTGCTTCTCAAACATAGATTCTCTTCTCTGTACTATCCTGCCTTGGGAGTCAACAGTCTGGCTTTTTCCTGTGACTCTTCGTCTTTGTTCTTCAAAGTTGACCAATTTGCTGCCTTTTTGTTACAACTTCACAAGTTCTTCCGCAATATACATCAATATGTGTGCATCGGTGAAGAATTTGTACTTAATTTTGATTCATGTAGAAAGCTCACCGAAAGAGCAAGGGCCCATTCTTGACTTTTAAGCCATGGAACAAGTGGCAGCGCTCTATCATAAAAGATGGAAAGAGTCCCTTGATGGATGAAGAACTAAATTGGTCATTACCACACAGGCTAACATCACAAATATAGGAGATGACATCGCCATCATTAAACATATGCAGTAACATCAAAGAGATAAGTAATTTGCCTAGACTCTGGCAAAAGTTTGACCCCAGTCCTCCCATTAAATGCTGTAATTATATTACAGCTGGGCTTCTTGGTTCTGAAAGTAGTTCCCAGCAAGTAATGGACACTAATTATGTTTCAATGGGCTTCACGGAGTCTGTATCAAGTTTCTCCTATCAATGGAAACCTCAGAACGCCATGTTTTTTATGTCTGTGGAATTTAAAGCAATAACAGTGTTGTCACCACACTTTGATACTTCCCTTGCACATTAGCGTCATCAGTGTACCCAAAGGAGCAAATGTGCCTCCGAAAAAATGGCATTGTAGTTACACTTGCTTGGTTGTTGAACAGCAGTTACAGTGTAATTAGAGCCACTTAACGTGAAGCGTTACTGTAGCGCATATCGTTATTAATCATACTCCAATACAGAGCTGGCTACAGTAATAATGAGTGCAATTACAGGCTGATGAACTGTTCAACTTGAAGACTGACCTTATCCAAGTTTTCTTTCTTTTCAAAGTAGTAAAATTCAGAGTGCTGAAAAATCGTTTTATGTCTGTGGGTTCTCTTGCCACGTGAAACAACCTGAGGGATATTGTTTCTTGTTTAATCTTATGTTACTTCTGTCCCAACTGGAGTTTATAAATCTGAATGATAGGGTCAGCTATAATCTGAAATTGTCAACATTTAATCTAGCCTAGACTCATTGCCTATCTGACAGTGTAGAATGTTGTCTAGTATTTCAGGATTTCAAATACACAGAAATAAAACAAGAACAAGATGTCCATGAAGCCTGAATTTGCCAAGAGGTCGATTCAAGTTCATATGAAAGCACCTGTTCCTTCAGTAGTGTTTGGTAAAGTCCTTATGAATTTATAATACAAGAGGAGACTACAGTCTTACATTTGCCTTCTTCAAATCTTCCATTAACTATTTGGCACACCTTGAATGGCATCTGCAAATCTTAGTCATAGTAAATATGATTAGAACCTAATAGCCAGTGTGTTGAAAGATTGGTTTCTTAGTTTGCCTTATTTCAGCACCACAAATCTTTCTACTTAACCTCATGAATTGAATAACCTTACTTTTCTAAAGTAACAATTTGAATGGCTTTTCACTTTTGAAGCTTTCTGAAAGCCTTGCTTTTCTAGGTCTAGCAGTCAGTCAGCACAGCCATGGATTTCGTCTTGGCACTGCACGTGCTTTTCATCTGTACTTTGCTGATTGGTTGGATGCATCCTGCCATTCCCATCTCCCATCCCCCATGTTTCACTGGTACCCATTTTGCACTGTGTGTATTTTAAGATCAATAGTCCACTTAGAAGAAAAAAATGTGGTAGGAAATCCTCATGTTTATATACTAAAAAACCACTGGCTTTCGAAATAGTCAAGAAAAACCATAAAGTTACATTAGTTTTGTTTCTTTGTTTTATCTTTGTCTCATTGCCTTGTCTGCAGTACAGGTTTACCATACATGGTTAGTACCACAGCAGGAACTAGAATCCATGCTTTCTAAAGACTGACAAATAGTACTTTCTGTAATTTTGGAAGAATTTGATATGAAGTACATGTTCCTTGCCTTTAAAAAAGATTGTTAGTGTAGTTCTAAGCAATGAATTTGTTTTACATCTTTCAAAACACAGATTGTTTGATATGCAATCTACTGCTAGACATCAATCTCTCCTAGGTAGCATGGCCAAAACAATGTCTTGAGAACTGGAAAGTTTAAGAGCTCTCTTTTGCTAGTTAAAGTAACTTGGATTTATGTGTGTATTTTATGTAAAATTTTATACAAATTACTTTTCTATTACCTTTTATTTGCATTATATAACATGAACTTGATTTTCTACTTATAGACATTTTAAAAAGCCAAGTGCTGAATATTCTTTTTCACGAGAGGAGTACGCCAAAATAATTGTCAGGTGCAGCTTTATAAAAACATTCCTGACAGCTGATGTTGCAGTTTGTCTTTGGTGAATGCAAGTCCTGATGAACTGTAAATACACTAGGCTCTAAGGATAAGATTGAATCATGTTTTCTCTAATCGTGTTTCAAAATTTCATTGTTCTAATCAATTCAGGAAGTTGTCATTTGATATAATCCAAATTCTCTTAAGTTATGCCTTTAAATATTTGTCTGGTACACCTCCAGAGAAAGGTACCCTGTCCAGGCTTCCTTCACAGGCTGAAATTTAGGAAATACATCTTGTTATTCCTGTGTAAAATTGAATTACTCATTGACTTCAGTGCACCTAAGCCTGCTGTCAGAGTTCACAGAAGGCCTGAGGCAGACAGGCAGCAGGACTGACACACACTACTGCTCTTCTGTTTCCTCTGTCACACGCATGCCATTCTACTCAGCACAAACTTCTTGGTCAAAGTCTTTTTTACTTTTAACCAGATAGTGGCTTGTGCTTTAATTGTGTCACATTATAGTACTAAGCACTCTAACAAGAAGATACTTGTCATTTAGAGGATTAAAAAAATCTCTTGAAAGATGAAAGACTATTGGAGAAATGGAAAGAATAAAAGAAAAGGAGATAAGTGATAATATTTTCATACACATGTATGAGAATGCCCTTATGGGTCCCATTATTTTTATATAACTAATATATATTATCAAAATAATTTTATTTGTTTGTTGTCTTTACAACTAATGAAGGATTAAAATCAAGATTATGGAAAAAATTTAAAAGATTAAAAGATGAACAAAAGAAGTCAATCTACAGAGTCAATAAATGTGCTAACAAAAGGACCAGATATTTCTCAAAAGGCAAAATTCAAATAACCTAAGATAATAGGAAAAGCATATAATCACAGTAGTTGGTAGAGAAATGCAAATCAAAAGTACAGTGGGATCCAAGGTTATCCCAGTCACTAAGGAAGAAAATAACAACAAATACTGGCCAACAGGTAGACCACTGGAGGATATGTAAAGTCATGCATTCACTGTGGCAGTCAGCACAGAGCATTCTCAGGAAAGAAAACCAAGTGTACCACACTCCAGGGGAGTTACCTAAAGGACCTTAAGTCAACACAACACATAAGCTTGCACATTCGTATTTATTGCTGTACTTGACAGTAAACAAGAATGAAGCATGCTAATTGTCAGGGGAGGAACAGAAAGGCATTGAGAATGAGGAAATAAACTCAGCATACAGTATATATTTGTGTTAAAACCTAAACTTAAACAAAATGTTACATTTTTCTTTGAAAAGATGTATATTTACTCAAAGGAAAGCTATGTGTTTGTTTTCTCTCTGTTCTGTCCCTAGTGTCATGATGTCAACAGAGAAGAAGTTCAACGCCATTGCCTTTGTTTCTCGTCATAAGCACTTACCCACCACTAGAGTTTCCTAAGTACCTACTCTACTTCCAACGCAGCAATGAGTTTATATCCTATGGAAGACTAATGCATCTTCTAGATACCATAGGCTCTCAAACTAAAAGCCCAATGCTGAGTTTGGGTCACATCCTTTTTTAGTGTTGGGTCAAGAGATCCCATGGATCCCTGCACCAAACAATATAAGCTATTGTCATGGCTTTTGATTATTCACCAGAACCAGATGGCAGGACACTACTGCCTATTATACCACGTACATGAGTCATAGGATAAAGGGAAGTCAAGTCGGTGCTGACCTGGATCTTTATCCCTACTAATTGATTTTCATAGAACCAGAAGATGCTATGAGGATGCTTGGGGAGAAAATAATCAAATTTTACTCAGCTGTGAATCCTGTGAGCCACGATATTCAACATTGGCAAGATATGTCCATTGCTGCAGTAGTGGTCTGACTGTTGTGGGAGTGACCACGTACTTTTGGAATGAAGTTAAGGCTCACTCTACAAGACAGAACTTTTGCCTGATGCTATTAACTAGACCAAGAACTCACAGCTGGGTACACCATAGGCCTAAGGAGAGAACATACTACATTTTTATGCAAATGGATGTATAATCAAATTGCCATCTAAATACTTATCTTCATATACACAGATTACTGTAGTATTTTAAACCCTTATCAATGAAGCTTCACTTTGTACCCACAACTGGACCATGCTAAGAATGAGAGATTGTGGAGTAGTCAGCCATAAATTGGTTATATAACACATTTCTTCCTTGAAAGGCTCACAGGTCATAGTGAAAAAATGATTTTGGACCTAGAATCAATCAATCAAACAAAAACAAAACAACAAAAACCATCAGATAATTTTAAGTACGAAGACCAATGAGGCTCATCAGTTATTCTGAGATTCACAGAGAATAATTTTCAAAGTTCAAGTCCTCTACTTCCATACCTGGTTCAATAGAAAAATTGTAAGAGACTGAGGTTATAGAGGGCTGCTTCAAGGCAGTGTTTTCTGAACGCAATAAGACAGTTGTACACAGGAACTCGTGGCATCTGTGACTCTATGCCCAAGACATGTCCAAAGTCAAGATGGCCAAAATCCCAGCATGGATGAGAGAGAGAGTCTTATGAAGTTCCACTCCCGTCTGAGGAGCTATCATCAGTTGATTGCTATTGGGGAAGAGAAAGGCAGTTGTCTTCAATGACACACTCTGCTAGGTTCTCTGGTGGTTGCCCCATTAACATGCACATTCTCGAGCCACTATTTTAATATATATAGTAGATGCAGTTGGAAGGGAGAAATGGTGGAACAGGATAGCAAAGGTACGGAAGGAGGTCATGTATGGATTTTCAAAACAAACTACCTAAATGCATAAAATATAGGTAAATAGCATTTTCCTTAAGGTTTATGTTTTCAAAGGAAAAATGTCTTGAAGCTTCCATGTACTCTCTCTTCACCCATATATTGTATGGGTGAAACTCAGAACAATGTTCTTTGTTTCCCATTATTTCTACATGCTAATCAAGAGTTTCAGAAATACCTATTGTGCTTTCAGCAAAATTTAACGTGTAAATGAAAGTCCAATCTCCATTTTTATAAGGATACACAACTTGCATTAGTTGTACAAAATGGAGATTAGAATCACTTATCCCAATCCCAATCCCAGGAAAAAGGGGGCTTTTCATATAATGCCACAGGAAACACAAGATGGCGAAAGGTGAGAAAATAGCAACCAATAACTGGAAGATTATTGATTTTATAACAAATATTAGATTAATTTATTAGAAGAAAGAATTTTGTAGCTCAAAGAAAACCAAACACTAAGCTTAGAACAAATGAAAGCCAAATGTAACTAATGACTTCTTGTCTTCCTAGCATATCTCCTCATGAGCCATCCTCATGAACTGGAATACCACAGCAAGCCCACGTCTGCTGTATTATACCATTAACAGGCACAAAATATCATAGTAAATTTTGAAATAAGCAAAGAGCACTGTATCTTCTTTTCTTTCTTTTTTTTCTTTTCTTTTCTTTTCTTTTTTTTTTTTTTTGCAGTTTTCACACAGAGAATTATCATTTTCATTTTGCTTGTTTTCCCAACTGACTTTGGTGTTAAATTCAATTATTTTTTAAAAAATCTTATTAATAACAGCATGACCCAAGAAACCAATTTTCATCCCAGGAAGAAAGTGAGAGAGTGGAGATGTAACCGACCAATGAGGATAAAGAGACATTATGAAACGAAGCTTCTGAATCTTATTGCCAGAATTCCCATTCTTTACCAAATAGAAACCATCAGTACAGGAAGGTATCGCCGAGATAAACTACAATTGCTGTTTAAAAACTGTACCAACAGAAAAATAATCAGCATCCATTATTTCAATGCCCTTCCCGACGTACTTCGACACATTTGGGAGGCAGCCTCCTCATAATGCTGAGTGGGAAAACACGTGCTGCTCACTCTTATTCCACGATGCATTCTATTTCATTTTCTAGTTAGGCATTTATTGAGTCAGTACTGATGTGTAGTGAGATAATGGAGGTGCCACAGAAACGCTGATGTAGGGATCAGTCAAGGGAGAAGGAAGAGCTGAATTTTAACTCAGCTGAACTATTTATTTATTTATTTTTATTTCTTCATTTTTTTTTATTCCTACCGATCAGGTAGCACATTGTGGTTCTGTTAAACCTCGTTACTAATATCTTACTCACCCTGTCACTTACTTCCCAGTATATACTTGTAATTAAACCCATTCTGGGATTTGTGTCAGCCCGCCTGCACAGTAATCAATACTAAATTGTAACCAAAGAATGAGACAATATGTGTTGTTAGTGCATTTTTTTGCCTGTACTTGTACAAATAAGATTAGAAGAATCTTGTACAGTGAGCTGTGAGTACATGACATTTTCCCAATAACCGGTTTTCATTATTTTGAAGTGTGGGTACAAGTCCTGCCATCCTGGCTCTTCTCCACCTCAGCTACACGCCACAGAAGATTCAGTTTTGATGGCTGTCTCTAGAACAGCAGAGGCTAAGTCGTCTAATAAAGAATAGAGATTTATTTTTCACAGTTCTGGAGACTGGAAGCCCAAGATCACTGTCATATGCATAGTCTTCTTGCTACTGTTGCTACTGTTGTGTTAGAAGATAGAGAGGCAAGGTCACAAGTAGAAACCAACAGGCGGAACTCAGCCACATGCCTTTTTATAAAAACAGTATCTAAAGCCAGGCGTGGTGGTGCACTCCTTCAATCCCAGCATGCAGGAGGCAGAGGCAGGCGGATTGCTGTGAGTTCGAGGCCAGTCTGGTCTACAAACTGAGTCCAAGACAGCCGAGGCTAACACAGAGAGCCTCTGTCTCAAAAAACCAAAAAACCAAAACAAACAAACAAAAAACACAAACCACTAACCACATGCAAGGGTGAGTCCCTCTGGCAACCTCTCCTTATCTGGAGTTTATGTTCCCACATAGGCTTTGGGGGGGGAGGATACACTCAAACCATAGCGTTGGGTCTTGACCAGTCAATACAGAACAATTGTTTCCCATCTGCTGACCAAAACCTTGCCCCCACCGCCCATGCGTCACTGAGTTCTAAAAACAAAGGTTTCTGGAAATACAATAATTTCCCTTACTATGAATATTAAGATTCGCATGTCGAGGTGTTTGATAACAAGTCAGTTTGGTAACAAGAGAAGCAGTGATGAAGCAATGCATTTTCCCTGTTTCCTTTCTTTCCCAAATTGTAACCAGCCAATCACTCTGTGTCTCAGCTTCTAGAACACCATTTAGTATATTGTATACATGTATGGAATTCTCAGAGAATTAATGAAAATATAATTTTAAAATATAGCATATTTGCAGATATAAATCCAATTACTTGGCCTTTAAATAAAACACAGCAAACTTTAAGTATGAAGTCAGAAATGCATACAGATACCCATGTAATAAAAAAAATTTTCCCACAAACATGTTCAAAAAGAAAAGGGAAAAGTACAACAAAATAACTTCACTTTTGGAATAACTGCTGAGTTAAAATATTACCTATGGCTATATAGCATAATTCATAGGAGCAGTGTCCACAAAACAATTAGTAAAATTGTTAGCTTAAATTCTAAATCTTTTGGTATCTAGATTGAATTACCTTGGGCTAAGAACATAATGTCAGCTCCCTGGATGTTCCATTTTATTGCTTTTATTGGTTTCATAAAACAAACATTTAAAGGTAGAAACACTTACATTTTGAATTACAGGAGTTTGTGTTCTTTCCTCGGTGACCAATTTATATTCATCAATGTTAAAGTGTGTTAGATGTACAAATCTCTATGGATAGAGATAAAAGTATAAATACAAAGGGTACTGTAATGTATATTTATATTTACCATTAATGTCATCCTTACTGTGTCTATGTGACTTGAGGTTATATGTCTATATTAGAAGTGACAATCAAGATACAAAGTGGATCCATTTTGAAAAATAAATTAATTTTTAAAATAAGAGAGATAACATGCCATTTCTTTCACTGCACTTGAAATAAGATAAAATTTAAATAGTATATTTATAATTAGAGAAAATTAAGGACCTCAACATACAGACAGATGCTCTGAGTCAGAAGAGAACTTAGGGAACAGTCTTTAACTCATTGGCACAACAACAACAACAAAGACTTTCTGAAGAGAACGACAATAGCCTAAGCACTAATGTGGACCATTAATAAAAGAACTTCACGAAACTGGAAGTTCCGCACAGCAAAGGACATTACCTTTTTGACCAAGCAGCAGGCTATAGAAGGGAAATTATCTGTACCATTTACACACCCAATGGAGAGCTAGTATCTAAAATATATAAACAACTAAAAAAAAAAAAAAACTGAATGTCAAAAAAGCAACCACTTAAAAACGGAACACAGAATTAAACACAGAGCTCTCTAAAGATAAACACAAATGGCTGAGAACCACTTAAAGGAATGGTTCACATACTTAGGCATCGGGGAAATTCAAATCAAAACTATTCTGAGAATTCATCTTATAGCAGGCCATTAAATGACATCTAATGCTGGTGAAGATGTGGCGTAAGGAAAACACTCATTCACTGCTGGTCAAACAACATAAACTTTTACTGGGTGACAGTTAATCAGGAAGCTGAACATAGATCTACCTCAAGATCTGACTGTACCACTTTTGAGCATATACCCAAAGGATGCCAAATTCTACTACAAAGGAACTTGCTCATCCATATTCCTTACTGTGTTTTTACTCATAATAGTCAGGAACTAAAATGAATCTAAATAACCTTTAACAGGTAAACAGATAAAATTTGGTACATTTGCACAATAGAATATTATTCACCTGTTAAACTATAAAATTCACAGGTATATGGATGGTAGAAAATAACCATCCTGAGTTAGGCAACCTAGACCCCCAAAGATAAATATAGTGTGTATTCTCTTATATATGGCTATTGGCTTTTAATCCTTTGTCAGCCATGCTAATCTTTGAATAACCAGAGAATTTAGGTAAAGAGAAAGTGACTTAGGTAAAATGTTGATCTCCCAAGGAAGGGTTAATAGAATATATATTTATGGGGATATTGGGGTAGACTAGAGTGAGAGGATTAAGTGTGGAGTATGGAAGATGGGGGGGAAGGGGAAGGGAGGGAACATGGGGAAGAACAACTAACACTAAGTCCGTTTGAGAGGTCATATGCAAATGAACTACTGTAGAAGTTTCTTACAACATAAACATATATGAAAGAAATCTAGATGGAATTACCAAATAATTGGGAGAAAAAAACCCCAATGTAACATCTTTCACCTCCAAGTAAAACCTCCAGTGTCAGGAATTACATCTAGTTGAGCAGTTGGCCATAGAGGCTCCATGGAAACCACGAGGCATCTCTCACTACTGCCAAGGCTACTGGTAAAACTGTACAAACTGATATAGTAAGGACACATTGCTGAAGATAACCCAAACACATCTAACCAAACATGACAGTTGAGCTGGTGACTCCTTCATCCCTGATGACTAGGTTTGTGATTTCTGGAAGGTAAAGAAAGCATAATAACCCTGATTCTAACCCTACAACCTACAACAATGACTTGAATATACAATATGATGGTGCGATAGTGGCACAAACACTGTGGGAGTATCTAAGCACTACCTGACTGGATTTAAGGCCCACACCATGAGATGAAACTTGTGACTGACACTGCTCAGATGCCCATGATCCTGAGACTAGAAAGGCCACAGGCCTAGGGGAACCCCAAATACTCTTGTTCTGCTCAAGGAACATAACAAGAAAACGACTTCTAAGGTACTATGTGATTATCATAGACCAGTACCTTGCTCAGCTGTCATCAGAGAAGCTCCCTCTTGAAGGAGAGAAATGACATAAAGGTACAAAGCTGGACAATGTTCAAAGAGTAAGAGACTTTGGGACACTCGGTCCTACATGGGAGAAGTTGGGGTTGGGAATTAATGATTAGAATATATTGTATAAAAGATTTTATTTTCAATAAATTATACATACATGTACACATGTTTCTTTCATATGTATATTAGTTTTCAATTACAAATTTGTATGAAACATTGTTATGATCAGATGCACATTTCTTTTACAGAGTTACCGGATGGAGACTGGTGTAGGTAAGTACACACCAGTTCTGAGTTTTTCATTCAGAAAACAAACTGCTGATTCTGAAACTTATGTACCAGGTTGTTTTACAACTAGGATGAGTATGTTTTGCTATTTGGAAAAATCAGAAAACTATTTCAGATCAATTTCATGTGTTCCTTTTCTATAGCAGGGACAGACAAAATTTTCATTTTGCTAAATTCTTTCATACGAGCAAAACATAATACAAACCCATTTCGAACAATAGTAACCTTTTCTTTTGTTCCACACAGATTTTCAAACTTAAAATGCTTACAGGACATTATTGTTTTGAATAGATGGCTTCATGGACATCATAACACATCTTCCTGAGCAACTTACAGATTCTTGTAATTTCATCTATGCAAAATACTTTAAACTATCATTTATTCATCCATAGAATTGTTAGAGTATATATCATTCAATTATTTGGGCCATACTCACAGTAAAAATGTTGTTTGCTTAGACTGAAAATTCAGATAAATATTCTATATGTTATTTGATGTACTTTAATCGCATAACCGTTGAATCTGAAGCAAGATTTGGGGGTGATGTTTTATAGTTTGATTTGTAGCATTTTGTTGTTAATTTCTGTTGCATAGTATTGAATATGAGCTTAATAATGCCGTGGAAGATAAAAAGAAAAACTAAAAGGACAAACCTGTTTAAATTATCAAATCTTTTGGTTATCTAAAACAAGGGCAGTTTTTAAAATAATGTCACTTTTCTACTTGAAAAGGACAGTGCCATGTGGGAGAAGGGAGCGCTCAGGGGACGGATAATGAGATACAGGCCTTTCATTGGTTTGAACATAGCCCTAGGTGGTAGCATCGGAAAGTTTCTACCATCTGGTACCTGATCAGTGGCTGATGTGAAGCTGTTGATTTCACTTTTTATATAAGGCAAATAACAAATGTTCTTGAAGAAAAGTAATTTTACTGTCTACTATACCTCTGTAACCTTGAACAAGTCATTTCTCTTTCCCTTAATTTCTTCATCTCTGCAAAAAGATAATGTGACAGTAGTTATCTGTTTATCTGTCCTTGAATTAAATCATCACCTGGTATTAAAAGAAAACTTTAAGATAATATATTTTGGAGACTTTGTCTTCACTTTGGAAAATAGATGCACTTGTATTATTACATGCAGTTAGGAAGAGAAGTCTACTCTAAATATTTCAAAGAGGCAAGTTCTACATATTCCAAGAGCTTATATACCCAAAGAATTGAATGTATATTCAATTTCTTATTTCAAAAGGCTCCTCCCTCCTCAGTTCTTTTGTCTTCCCATCAGTATTCTTAAAAAGAAGTGCTAGGTTTGTATAAGAAACTCATATCCTATAGCAGCTTTTCCATGGTGGGCAACCTAAAAACTATAACCTCTAACATAGATAATATAATTATTGGTAACTTGTTCAAATAATACTTTTTCCCTACATATTAAAAGGAATATTAACTTTTTGCCTATTAATAATTTGGTATATGATAAATGTTGAAAGCTGCACTTTATAGTTCAAGAAAGGTGATTAAAAAAAAGAGAAAGATAGAAGAGAAAAATGAGTACAGGAAGGGATGGGGTTTTCACAGAAGTATCAGCAATTATAACAGCTAAAGTTTACAGCAATTGGGGCCAATGATAACTCTAAGCAAACAGTAACAAACTGGGTCAAGGAGAGCATTATGTTTAAATCTTGTGTGGCTAAGTCTTGGGACATTTAGACTCTGCTCTGTAGATCGTAAGAGTGCTGAGGCTGCTGAGGTAAAAGAACCTGAAAGCAAATAAGGATCAGAACCTAAAACAAATAATGAAAATAAGAAATAGGGAGCTGAGCACGAGAGCAATGAGAGACTCAGAAGACATGAAAATTTAGAAGAGACATAAAGGAATTTGTCTCATGGGTTTATTTATTCCATGGCTCTGTAGGCATGACTATCAATCAAATGCTTGGGAATTCAGAAACCTACGTAAGTATTTGAAGGAAACACAATATTCTTAGCTTTTAGCTCATTGTTTCTACCATTGCTATAGACATGGCAAGGTGATTTAATCTACATCAGTCATACCTAAGGATTCAACAAAAAAAATAACAAGTACAGGCTACAAATGGAGTGAGGAGCTGAGCTGGACAAGGTTCTTATTGAAGACCTTACAATTCACCTCGGCCAGGACAATTAAAAGTAGAAAGAGAAGCAGCAGGCAGCATTGCAGAGCTCGTACAGAACTAGAGCAGACATACTGGAGAGTCTATACTCAGAGCTTCTAAAAACAACACTCTGAGTGAGGGGGGAAAGCCAACTGGTGGAGCTGTTTAATCTCCTAAAATGGAGAAGAAATACAGAGAGAAAGCTGCCAGAACACATATCAGATGAAGAACTCTGCCAATTCATACTAGAGCAATTACTTGAAACCAGGTGTTCTCTGTCTTACCTTTAGACATCCACCAAGTTAAGGACTAAATACCAAACCCACCACTAGTAAATTAAAAGTACATCAGCAGCCTTGATGAACAACATACGTAAACTCTTTCTCACATTGACCTTGAAGCTTGTATTGCGTGTATTTGCATCTCAGAAACCCCACAAGTGCCAAGTATTGTAAAGGTGGCTGAGAAATACAGTTTTTATATTTTTGGCCTCAAAACAGAGCCTCTTAAAATGGAGTTTGGAATGGTTTTCAGTATGACAATCTGCCATGAGTTAGAATGAGGTTAAAATTGATGAATAAGGAACTCATGGTGCATATTAGTAAAACACAACATATTGCATTAGAGGAGATGTTAGCAAGGAAATGAAGAGAAGCTATCTAAAAACAAAAACAAAAATGTCAGTATTTAAAAGATATAAGACATAGAGGGAGGTAAAAGACTGAAATGATAACAAAGAAGTCCTAGAAGAAAAAAAATAGTTAATAATTTGCTTAACACACACACACACACACACACATAAGATTTTCATAAAAAGAATTCCTAGCTTTTGTGCTAATAATATTTAATGGATTGATAGATAGATGATAGAAAGATAGATTGATAGATAAATAGATAGATGATAGATAGATAAATAGATAGATTGATAGATGATAGATACATGATAGATAGATAGATAGATAGATAGATAGATAGATAGATAGATAGAT
>OU015743.1:9653018-9763886 GCA_907169655.1 Acomys percivali | reverse complement strand
GATAGATAGATAGATAGATAGATAGATAGATAGATAGATAGATAGATAGATAGATATGGTGGGTTTTTGCTTTGATGAGTATGAAATGTCCTTCCCCATTTCTTTTGATTAATTTTGGTTGAAAGTCTATTTTATTAGATACTAGAATGGCTACTCCAGCTTTATTCTTGAGTTCATTTGTTTGCAAAACCTTTTTTAAAGCCCTTTACTCTGAGATAATGTCTATCTTTTTTGCTGAAGCGTGTTTCTTGTATGCAGCAAAATGATGGATCCTGTTTTCGCATCCATTCTGTTAGCCTGTGTCTTTTTATTGAGGGATTGAGTCCTTTGTTTGTCCTGACTATGAGATGTGCAGGAATAATATATGGAACAGAGAATGGGGGAATGGCTGAAAAGTGGAGAGTCACAACCCTTGGACACTATTAATGATACTCCATTATCCTTGTAGACAGAACCTGAGCTTTCTGTCTACTGAGGAGACTTCACCCAGCAGAAAATGGAAATAATATGCAGAGACCCACAGGCAAATATTAGGCAAAGCCCAGGGAGTCTTGTGGAAGAGTTAGGGGAAGGATTAAGGACGCTGGAGGGGTCAAAGACACCACAAGGCTAGATAGTCAACTAACCTGGGCCTATGGGGGCTCATATAGACTGAACCACCAACCAAAGAACATGTGTGGACTGATCCTAGGCCACCTACACATATGAAGCTGATGGCTGCTTGGTCCTGAAGCGGGTCCACTAACAATTAGAGAAGGGGCTGTCTCTGACATGGACTCTGTTGCCTCCTTCTGGATCCCTTTTGCCTAGCAGAGCTGCCTTGTCTTGCCTCAGTGAAAAAGGAGACACTCAGTCCTGATGCAGCTTGATGTGCCAGGCAGGGTTGGTGCACAGATGGGTGGGCGGGAGGCAAAGGAGGTGGATGGTAGGTAGGGTCAGACTAGGAGGGGTGGAGGGAGTCAGGCTGCAATTGGAATGTAAAAATGAACAAACACATAAATTAATGAAGAAAAATTAAAAATAAAGGCCAAGAACACAGGAAGAGACTTCTACCTCCAGAATGACACAAAAAAAAGGTTCAAGACAGTTGGGCATGTTGGATCTGGCAGGGTACGCCTGTAATCTCAGCCCATTGGAGACAGATACCAGAGGATCACAAGTTTGAGGCACACTGGGGCTATATAATCAAAGCCTGCCTCAAAAGAGAATGGCTTTCAGAGTGTAGAGATGTAAGTAGGAAATAAGAAGGAAGGAAATTAAAGGATTTTTTTTTTTTCACGACATGCTTCCTTCTGGGAGGTAAGCATTCCTGTCAGTGCCTAAAATAAAAGGAAGACTCAGGAACGTATACACACACTGATATCTATCACAACTGTCTAAAAGACTCATTTGAAGTCTGAGCTGTCCTTTTGAATAACTCAGTGATTCTGTCCACATTGTAGGCATCATGGAGATAGATGACGTGACTCAAATTAAGAGAAGACTAAACACACAAGACAGGGGAGAAACAGTGAAGATGCTCACCTAAAAGCTTATGATCAACACACACCAGCATCATTTCAGTGGGCATGACATGATGGATATGACGCTGAGTGTCTTAGACAGATCATCCCATGCGCTGTTAACTTCTCTAAGAAGTATGTTGTCCTGGTTTTGTATTGGAAAGAATGGACTGCAATGAATACCTGTTTATGATGTCACTCTGATGAATGTAGATGAAACACCCAGGAACAAGATAAAAGCTAACTTCTTTCACTCACGTAAAAGTGTATGACAATATGAGACGTTCTCATCCACAAACCTGACAAATGATCGACTGCTCTCAGTCTCCTTTTATACTCTTGAACCTAAGAATTTTAGCTCCAGGGACTCGGTGCTTACTACCTTTCTCACTAGATTGCCTTTATTCCAGTGAGCAGAAAGGAGACGGAGAGAAGAGCAGAGCCTAAACTCAAGGCTGCAGACACCTCAGATTAAGAGAGGCTGAAAGTCTGATCTGCAAATGAGATAATCAGACTGTAATGGGGGGTGGGGGGGAACTAACAATTTAAATGTATAAAAATATTTTGAAGACATTTTTTGAGGAAGCACACACATAAAGCATACATATATTCTACATTCCGTGCCTTTGGAACAGGGATGACTACTAAATGGTGACTTGTTCATGAGAATCCTAAGGAAAGGAAATACTGACTATTCTTTCATTAACATATTTTTAAAATATTTTTCCTAATTCTTTGAGAATTTTGCATAATGCATAGTCACGATATTCACCTACACAAACAATTTTCCTTAACTCTTCCTAGATCTGCCTGCCTTCCTACCCCCTCTTTCTGTACTGTTTTAAAACTCCAATCAGTTCAATTAGTGCTCCTGACATACTCCTGGGTGTGAGGCCATCACTAGAATGTGGCCTATCAGGGACTATACTTTTATAGGAAACTGACTATTCCTCCCTCAAAACCCATTAATTATAAATCTCCTCAGCTAGGGGTAGAGGCTTATGAGCCCCAGGATAGACTGCTGTCTGGCTTGCTCCTCGGCAAGTCTTGTGCGAGCGACCACAGCTGCTGTGCCGTGGATGGGAGGGTGATATAAATGTCACACTTGTGGCTTAGCACTTATTTTCTTATGTTCTGCACTGTGGCCAGTTGTGAGTCATGAGTCTCTGCACCAACAGCATCCTACTACATAAACTTCTCTGATGAGTTGTAAAGAGTTGTACTAATATATGGGAAGAGAGAATGAATTTAGAGGGTAGTTTAAAAGCATGATAGACACTGTTTTTAAATTTTACTTCATGGAAGAATGTGTTTAAGGCAATACACAAACATTTAAGGTAAATAAACATTCATATCTAATGATACGGCAGACTTGATTCATCCTTATATTTATTTTGATAGGCTTTATTTTACTGCATAATGATCAGCAATAATAGGACAAGTCATCTTAATTTTTGTTTGTAATGCTCATGAGAAAAAGCCATTACTTTTCCACCCATCCTGACACCATGGTGTCAGGGCAGTGACATGCCTGTCTGAACAATGGCACATTAAACTGTATTTTGCCATGCCTCAAACGGCATGAACTCTTTGACATTTATCCTGATAGCGTGACCCAATATTCACTTAGGTAATAGTTTTTTATCTACTTGGAAAAGGGAACTCAGTGTTTAAAATACCCTAATTCAAAAATGAATATTAATGCAACCAGAGGTACATATGTGCATATAATTCAGAGCATCACTGAAGAAGGTTAGTACACAGAGGACACTCCTCACAAAGCCTGAAAAAATTAATAGTTATCATATAAGTCCTCTTTGACATGAACTTGTGATGAATGTTGCTTGTTCAATTTCTTTCCAGAAACCAAATTCATAAAAGCAAAATTAACAGTAGCACACAGTATTTCTGTATGTCAAGTACCTCACATATTTTCACAGCAGTATCCAGAGACATTTTTAATAAGTAATTTTTTTCTGTGAGTATGAGGAAACTGAGGCACAGAAAAATTGAGTAAACCTGGCCAAAACTGAATACCTAATTGGTGGAGACAAGAATCAAACAGACAACCTGGCATAGAAACCAAAATATATTGTGAATATCTAAATACAAATACTTCTACTGTAGCCATCCTTGATCCTTTTGGTTAAGCTGACAATAAAGGAAGGGGTGGTTTAAGACAAACTCTCTTACTTCCAATATAGCAAGGGAGATAAACAGAAGAAGGCACCATGAACACCCCTGAACCCTCACCTTAGGAATACTAAATACCATCTGTTGTTTCCCTATATCTGCTTATCATTCTCTGCACTTTGTTTGTGTAAAAGCTAATTTTCATTATCTCTGGCATGTACATCATTATAATCTTCATAAAGTTTTCTATGTTTACGATGCCTATGTCGGGTCATTTATATTTCTTATTAACAGTTGTTTGCTATGACTCCCTATTTAGCATAAGCTGCTAAGTTCTTCCGATGTGCTATTCACAGATTTTTCTGAATTCTTAATAAATGATAAATGTTAAAAATGATCAGCTTAAATACCACCTTCTGTTGCACTCCGCCCAACACCTCCTACAGCTTCGCTTCACTGCAACTTTCTTTCTATCTTTATTTATACTCTAGAAGCTAGTTTGGAATCCATATGATTCCTTTCACACATACCTTAAATTGCAGGCGACTTAATAATTCACGCTTTTAAATGATGGTATCATTTTTTCAGTTAGGTCATTCAATATCTGTCACGCTTATTGGAAAATATTTTCAATAAAAAATAAAGAAATGACAAGCACCCTTGGTCATTCATTCATAATGCCCATTAAATGTTTATTACTTATATTAATGAATATAGCTAATGGCTTATATAGAAGGCTAGAAAATCCTGTGGTTTTTTCAAACTTATATTCAACTAATAGTAATAATCATGAAAAATGACCAGTACCTAAAATAAATTAATCATGTGTGAGGTTATGACAGGGTCAGCACTGACATCCCACCACATAAAATGAGAAAACTATCACTACATATTTATTCTTAAAGTAGAAATAATAGACAATGAGATATAGAATGATAAATTTACATGAATTATGTGTGTTTAGAATAGGCTAATATTCCAGTATTTAATGGTTTTTATAATATACTTAGAAAGTATTACTATATGTTCTAAATATGCAGAAACAAATACTGTGCGATTTTGGAAGTCAAACCACATTAAAAAAAAAACAATGTGAGGTTCTTAGAACAAATACCACTATTGGTCACTGATACAATAACCTATAGTTTTCTCTACAGAATATACCACTATTAGTGACAATAATGTTTCTTAAATTATTTCCTTAGCCCCTTCTAGCCTTGAGGAAGGAAGACATGATATTTCAGTGCTTCCCAAGGAATCTTAGAAACTCGGCATCAAAGAAACAGTAACATTGCCTGTGTCAGTGTAGAAAACCTGCTTAATATGTGCAAGCACTGAGTTCAATTCCCAGTACCACAAAATAACATGGGCCAAAGTATGTGTGGCACATTTCCATTAGTAACAAAACAATATTTTCAAAGAGGATAAAATATTACCAGTCTTTTTTTTCTCTTTTTCACATCTTTTTTGAATGAAATCCTACATGTAACACAAAAGTAGAAGTTAATTACAATGAAACTCTGCTCACTCCACTTGAGGGACCGTCCCAAAACTCTTTAGTCCAGATGACGGATTAGCTGTCTATTTTCTACACAATCTAAGAGTTTTAAGAATGAAACAGTGAAGTCAGAGAAGATACACTGTAATCCATCAGAACCACAACTGTGATGGAGAAGTACACTAACAGCTAAGACGTGGCCTATATTTAGGAGACTTTTAGTGAATGAGAGAGAGAAAAAAAGAAGTGAGATAGAGCAGCCAGCATTCAGAAACTGTCCACTAGCAACAGCAAAGCTGTGGACTTGTTTGCTAAACAAGGAGAAAACAGGGACTACAATTGTAACATGAATATCTTAACATCTTATAAAACTTTATTTTATAATATATACATATTACAATTCTGTTAAATTGTGACACATAAATAAAATCCAGTGAGTGGTAAAATAAGTACAATAAGGAAAACAAACATTTACTGATTTGGAAAGATACATTACTCTAAAATAGAGCAAGAGGCAAAAACAATACTGAGCAAATGAAAATGCAGTGAGAGTGTAGTGAAACATTAAACTGAATATGAGTGCTAAGGAGCAGGACATTTGATTTCACAAAGCCTTTGCTAGGAATTGCTGCACGTTGGGCCCTGGCATCCTAGGGGAGCAAAAGCTCGTGGATCAACACCCCAGGAAGCAGTTATGTTAAGCTCACAATGTCTTCTAAAAAGATGCAGTTCAGACTTGTATCCAATAGTTATGTCTGACACATAGTATGACTGTATGAGTAAGAGTATAAATACATATATTTATGTTCCAATTATTTCAGCACTGACATAAAATCATTGCCACAAGAAATTCACACTATATTTTTTTATTAAGCAGCCACATAATAGTCATGTTTCTGTTCTTCCATGTCTTTAGAAAATAAGGAAATACTAAAGCAACAGTCTTTCGTCAGTAACTTCTCACAAAATTACTAAAGAGAATGCATACAAACTGTGTAATGTCTATAGCACATCCAGTTAGACTGGGTATCAGACATCGAATTTTACTTTACTTACTGAAATTTACAATGGAATCTTAAAGCAATAAAGTCTGTGTTTACATCACTCTTTTAGATCAACATACTCTGACTTGTGTAGACCAAGTCATTCTAAGTGACATTCACTTTTCAAGAAGCCTAGGTGCTGCACACTAAGAAGTGTCCTTTCAGTACTAAGTCTACAACATCTTTGCCTTAAAACTCAATGGTTTGGAGGGTCAAACATTTTAATTGAGATATAGCAACAAGTTTAAATATTTTTTTGGTATGGTAACACAATATTCCAGTTAATTTGATTCTAAGTCTAGTGGGCTCTGTAATGCAGACACTAACTTTAGGAGAAATGTCCCTAAATATAACTGAAAAACAGAGCCTGTGAGCCGCACCTTGCAGAGAGACTTTAACGGGAACAACTTCAAATAAGCTCCTTGTAAGATCATGAGATGTCACATCTCCATTTTTCTGTGGAAAATTACTATTAAAATAAAATGTTAAATTGATGCTGAGAAGCATGAATGAAGACATTTGGTTAATTTGAGCAGATAATGAATTTTTAATATGAAATGTTTTGCCTACACATTACACAAAGTGTTACCTTATCTAAGTTTCTTTGATTAAATGGCACCAGCGAGTGTTGGAATTGGTTTCTGGCCAGTGGCGTTATCCTCCCTCAGAACATTAGGGGATGTCTTAGATATATTCTCTGACCTTTTGAGTAACATATTGAATTCTAGAATGCAACACAGTATGAGCAACAGTAATGTTTTTTTACATCATTTGAACTATATTGCATTTCATTTTTCTTCTTTCATGCCGATGAATCCTCAGAAAACTGTACATGCTGTGCTTAAATGACACGTGGAAAGCATTTCTCTTGAAGATACAACTCTTTACAAGTTAATCTCCCTAGTATCAGGCAGAACGTAGGGCTAATGGTTATGTATACAAGACAGAAGTGATAAAGTGATGTGCACAGGATTTTCCCCAACTGTGTTGCCAAGTTTAGGAAGTATGGGAAATACATGAGCTCTGTCTAAAGCTCCGGAAATATGGCGTTGAGCTTCAGATTTTCTGTTTTCTAGCAAATTTTCAAGTGGCGATAAAGTTCTTAATCCACAGCTTGTCATTTGAAAAGGACCAATTCCAACCAAAGATACAATATTTATCCTGTGTATATACGTCTTTCAGAAAGTAGAGTAAACAAGGCTAGAATTTTTTCATCAGCGTTCTTGAATTGACATGTTACTCGTAGCCATTATGAAAATTCTTGCAAGCCCGTTAACCCTGGGAAAGGTCTCTATGAACCTTCCATTGTTTTCTTTTTTCCAGTATTATTACAAAGACACTTTTTCAACCTAAATCATGAGAAATAAATGCCAGAGAGTCACTGTGTATAAGTGCATTCTCAATGTTGGCTGGGTGTAAGAAACGATAGTAAAAACACAACGGGACAAGGAGCCTGAAGGGAACCTTGTTTTGGGTTCTTAAGAAACACTTGCAAAAATACACAAAGATGGCAGTCTAAATGATCAAGTGAATGAGATAGTAATGAGAAGACAGATGCAGAAAGACATAGGATACAGAGAGCAAAGAAAAGGTAAGGCTTGGCTAAGAAATGGAACACTTCCAGTGTACCTTTGAAAATATTTGTTAACCATTGTATAGTCAGCCTTTTAGCATATGATCTTTTCAGATACCCCATTCATTTTGTAAGACTGCAACCGCATAGAAAGACACTAAAGTGACTTCTTTATGAACAAGCACTTAAAAGTTCTTCAGATTTCTTCCATGTACCAAAAATGAGACTCTGTTAATTTTAGGAAACTGTCATTAGTGAGACAAAGACGACATGCAAGATGGGTACAAAGATGCCCTTGAGTTGATGTAGAGGAAAGCCGTCAGGTAAAGGGGTCTAATCCCAGTGACTAATGTAAAGGAAGCCAGCATACAGGTCACTGTGCCCTGAGAAAAGTGTTTTCATATGATAGGGCCCCAAACAGGCAAAGAGATGGAACAGAAGTAAAGCGTCTAGTTGTCTTCATGTAAGTGAGTGGCTTATTTGGGCTTCTAGTGATGGTCTTCTGATAGACATAGGGCTGTGGGATAGTGTTTTCGCTTGTGGAAGGCATGCTTAACATGGAAATGTGAACAAACCTATGTACTCTTGCTCTATAAGGAGGAAGCCCCACAGGGCCCACAGCCACAGCAGAACAAACCAGCACTCACAAACCGTGTCACTCTTCACACACTGCGCGTCTGCAGAAACAGAAACCAAACAGTTTCAATGCGCTACTTACTACTGTACTGGTTTTTAATGACAAAATTTTGCCTACCTACTCCCAATTATGTGTGCTCCTGCAGTTCTTAAACAAATTAGAAGTTCTTAAACAAATTCGAATTTCCTGGGAAGGCATTAGAAGGAAGATAATTGGGCTTCTTGCTACTGGGACCTGTATAGCTAAAACTTGGAAACTCATAAAGAAAATAGTATAATTTTATAAATTCAAGTTCATTTGATCACAAATAAATATCAAGTGGTACACATCGTACTGAGTAGAGCAGTTAAAAGGACAAAGGAAATCAAGAGCATTATTCTTCTAAGTCTTACTACATTAAAACTTGTCCATAAGGCTGATCTCAAGGGGTTAGCAAGCATTTGTTGTACCTGGCTAAGCAGCTGCTTGACAAAGGTGCACACACCCACCACCTATTGCCAGGCAAGACTAGGACATTGCAAGTTCTCCATGTTCAGATAAGTGCAGCCTATGATTTAAAAGCAAAACAAAACAAAACACCCAGACATTCAGTGTAGGAGAGCACGGATCCATATTGAGTGCTAGAGAAAAAAAAAAATACGGGCTTGGGTGGGAGTGTTGATAATCAGGCCGCAGGAATGTTCCTGTTCTATTCAATTATGAATGATCCACTGTTAAAGCATCAGCTAAAACTAAGCACAGTGCTGCATGCCCATCCATAATTGCAGAGCTAAGGCAGAAAGGGCAGGAGAATTGCAAGTCTGAAGCCATTCTGTGTTACCTGGAGAGAATTTGAGGCCAGCATAAATTGCAAATCTAGATCCTGTCTCAAAAAAGTGAACCAAGTCAGAATATTCATTGTTTATGAAAACTCCAAATGATAAAACCGCATGGACAGACAGGCTTGCCTTACAGCCCACACAGAATTTTGGTCACTCATATAAACTATGCACATTAAGCTATTTCATATTTACAAATATTTCTCTTTCTAAGGCTGCTACTTTAAAATCATCTCAAATAATTAGTGAATTAAACAGCAAGTTTCAAAGACAGGGTTTATTGGCCACTAAAGCACTTAATGACTGGCAGGTGCTCAAAACTAATAGTAGACTTCAAGCTATAGTTTAACAAGTTTAAAACTAAATGAGTGCAGATTATCTTCTGGGAGTAGTATCCAAAAGCAATTTTAGAGTCATGCAATTTTTCATTTTTCATGTCTGGTTTATGTTTTCAAAGCATATCAAGTAGCAGTAGATAAGGAAGCATGATGTGGGCTTTGAGTAAAACATCCATTACATGCCAAGTTTGCACTCAACCTAAATGATGTTCTTAAAGGTACAGGCTTACATTTGGCTAAGTTTGGATTCAAACTCTATTCAAACTTAAAACCTCATCTTCCATTATAAACAGTCTTTTACTCCAAAGAGTTTGATATATCACTCAGAGACAAAAGAGGAGTGAGGATACAGAAAAGGAAAAAGGTAGAGAAAATTACAGAGTAATTATTAAACTCATCCACTGAGTGGTTATCAGGAGACAAATATGATAAGCATCCATTTTCACTGCCAGCAGTCATTCATTACCAAGCTTGTTGGATCCAAAAATGGCATTGTTAAGTTACACATTCTAATCATCACCTCAGAAAAGACTAACAGAACATTGATATAAGCCTAAGTGTTTCTTGTGGGTCCCTCATTTATTCTAGCTCTGTTGAGATGTATATTTAGCATTAGTGAACAGTCTTATAAATTACAGAGCTTACACATTCTATATACACAAAATGATCAAGAAATTTAAGCTGTGATCACTTGAGATGATGGATTATGAATTTGACATTGAGAGTGGATTTTTTTCAAATTAGTACAAGTTTGCCCTTAGAAAAAAACTTGATTGTAGCTGGCAGTGATTTCTCAGTGTCTCACTTCCTGTCTCTCTCCAAGGTCAACTAGGCATTGGTACTATACTTTGACTATGCCGCCCAAGTTTCTCGTCACTGTGAAGAGTTGGTATATGTACTGTTGGGGAGATATGCTTTCCAATCAATTAAGTATCATTGGGTTCAAAGCCCACATAAGCAATTTTAAATGGTATCATATACATCAGCTAATGTGTCTTGATATCTCATTTATACCAAAAGAATAATCAAGATTCATAAAGTTGATGAAAGGGACAAATGGGATACCAACTTCGAGGTGCTAACATAGTTCTTGGCACATAGTGAATATCTGAGTAATGTTACACAGCTCAACCAAGTAACTCAGCGTTCCAAAATGACTTTGATTTCCTTCCATCCTGCCATAAGCTCTGTGGCATTCTGATAAAACTCTATTCTTTGTTGATAGAAAATAATCATGCTCAAAGAGCAGACCAAAGAATTATGGTAGAAAATTTAGTAGCCAGATTCAAAAGCCTTAAAAATGTACATAAATTTCAGATACAGCCAATTCATTGCTAGTAAATATGCACAGAGGTCTATAAAAGTTTTCCATAAAAGTGTTCATTTAATCTTCTTTATAATGAAAAAGCTTAGGATGACAATTAGATGCCCAACAATATGTGTTCTCAAAATAAAAGTGAAACACACAGCAGATTCTAAAGACATTAAAATTATTCAAAGAATAATTTTTGGTGGTGTGGAAGACATCAATGATAAAGAGATGAAATGAGCCAAGTGCCCTGATGTCATCTTTGAAGATTAAAAAAAACAGTCTATGCAGATATATTGTTAATGGGATAGGGTTTACCTGGTCAGAAAGATTTAGTATTTATCATAGGTAATTTTGTATATGTCTTTTTCTTATTAATTAATTATTTTTATTCATGTTACATCCTGGTCCTAGCCCTCTTCCTCCTCTCCTCTCCTTCCAGATCCACCCTCCCTACCCCATTCCCTCTCCTCTATTCCTCAGAAAAGGGGAGCCCCCTACCCACCAAGTCTACCAGCTCATCAAGTCGTGTGGATTGAGTTTGGCTTCTTCCTCTGTGGACAGGCCAGGCAGGCCCTTCAGGGGGAAGTGATCAAAAAGTGGACAACAGAGTCCATGTCAGAGATAGCCCCTGTTCCCCTTACTAGTGGACCCACATGAAGTCTGAGCTGCCCATCAACTATGTCTATATAGAGGACCTATGCCCAGTCCATGCATGGTCCTTGGTTGGTGCTTCAGTCTCTACAATCCCTTCTGGGCCCTGGTTAATTGGCTCTGTTAGTCTTCTTGTGTATCTCTTGTCACCTCTAGGTCATTTTATCCTTCCCTCTACTTGCCTATGTATTAAAAATGAGCTGTTGTTATTATTATTATTATATTATTATTATTATTATAACAAAAAAATAGTGAAACTGTTAAACTTAGCTGTACAAAATTATTGTCAGTTTTAGCATTGCAGAGTGGTTTTAAGGCAGATTCCTAGAAAGCTGATTTGGATTTTTCAAATTCTGAACTCTGTTCCCCCAGATCTTCAATGTTTCCAGCTATGGTTCATTATTTTAAAAGGTAGTTGGATTCTATTGTCACATTATTTTGAGCACAAGAGAGATTTTTCTCAACAAATAGGGTTAATGATTTTATCTCATAGACTCCACAGTGAAGGCGTTCTTCAAGTGAAGACATTTTTTTAAACAACTATCACAATTTTACTTAACCTAGATATTCCTGTTCCATGGTTAAACTGTGTGATGCTACCATAAGTAGACTATCAGAGAACTATGGTGGGACATGGTAAACTATATAGAAAATTATAATATATTTCTTCTGTTTTGAAGGCTTCCAAATGTATAAAATTCTACTTTCCATTTTACTATATTATAACTGGTAAATTTCTTGACTAAGTCCTATTTCTTTGGAAAGATGACTTACGGTGGCTTGGGTCCTTCTTCTTCTTTCCTCAGTCTAAGTAAAGGACACTGCTGCAGGGGACAACAGAGTGAGCCTTTGGGGTAACTCTCAACCACATGCTCACCCTGTAAACAACTGCGTTAATAGCCAAAGGTTTGGGTCCATTTGCCCAACGACTCCTTTACTGCCTTAGCTGCAGCTTCAGTAATCTGCCTTCACATTAGCTGCCATCTACACAGGACTCCTCCTTATCTCCCCTCTTTTTGGTTAGAAGCCCTTGAGATCACCCTTGTGTTGTGACAAGGGTGCTATCAAAATTAAACCTTATTGAGACATGACAACATTGCTTAGTTTCACATTAACAACTCACTCTTCCAAACTGTTGTTCTCATCATGAATCATTGTATCACGAAGTTCCTGTATATGTGTTGTATGTATAACCTAGCTAAGCTTCAGCTTCCTCGTGTGCTTGGAGAACTAATCCTAGCAGTTGCACAGTGGCTGCGAGGGTGAAGTTGATACAGAATTTAAAGTACAAACAAGCACAGGTTAGTCACTAATAGACAGGCTCATAAGAGAGGCATCGTGTATGGCTGTGGGTGTTTCGCAATGGAGTCTAGATTTTTGTACGAAGTGTGATAGAAATCCATTTTAAATTAAGCAGCAAATTAGCTCCTCTGTACAGAAAACCTATCAACCAATGTGTGAAGGATGTAGTCTTAACTACATAACTATATGCTTTAACTCAATATCTGGAAAAGGCTATGAGTAAATAAATCTGACCACAGTGTCTGCAAAGAAGATGGTTGCTACTGGTCATCTGAGATCAGAAACTGTCTAGACCAGAAGAGAGTAAGTCATGTTGTGAGCCACACAGTATTGCTGGAGTGAGTGATCTTTTCACAGTGGTAAGACAAGGATTCATCGTTTATCTGAAGACTCAGAGAGTAGGTCCAGGAAATGTACCTATTTACATAAGGTTTTTGCCAATCCTAGTACAAGCAAAGGTAAATTCCACAATGTGAATGTCTATGCTTTCAGTATGAACAGCAACTTAGGATCAAAGAAAAGCATTCTCACTCTTTCTACTCAATCCTTTAGCTGGAGATTCTGCTTCTGGGAGGTAAAGTGCACACTCACGTAACATGAATGTGCCTTATTAAAAATAAAACTAGGTACTATGCCAACTACTAAATAAAAAGAAACCAAACGCAATCTGAACCTGCTAGGTACCAAATTCCAGGGGAAATGAACTATTCTGAAAGAGCTCCATGGTTCCTGTGTGGGCACATCCTTAGATATGAGGAATACAAAGAAGTAGAATATGTCCACCTGTATATACATATACATGTCTACAAACAAACAAACAAACAAACACACACACACACACACACACGATATATTACAGCAAAAACTATTTGGATCTGCCAAGTACATAAAGTAGAATTGGAGAGTTTTTCATCTCAGGTGTTACTGAATTGGCTAGACTGACAAAAGTCATCACTCTGTAATAACCTGGGAACAGGAGCTTGACTAGCAGTATCTGAGTACCCTGGCCTCTACTAGTCTCCATAAACTTCAGGGTTACAGAATTTAAATACGGATTATTAAAGAGAGAGCTAAAGGCATGTTATAGAGAGAAAACTAGACTATATATACTATAAACTAATATTTACAGTATGAGACTCCTCATACTTGTGACTAAAAACTTAATAGATGAGACTGTTATATTTTGTAATCTCGGCCGGGGGGGGGGAGGTTAAATTAACTGTTTCTGTTTAGAAATGACCTCTGATTCTTGTTCTACTGATTCTGATCTTTACAAATGATTTACTTAAGGTACAAATCATTGATAGAGACTAGCCCACTCTGTAGACTAACCTACACCCTCCAAGGGTGGTGGCATTCAAAATCCCAATACAATCCGATGGGACCACAACCGATTGAAGTCTTTAATTGTTTCAGTCTGAAAATACCTTGAAGACATATCTAAGTGCCGTTCTGAAAGCAGCTTCCTCTGTTCTTTGCCTATGACTTGGACCTAATACTGGAATGAGAGCTGCCTTGCCATGAAGAACAGAGCAGCTGTCTGCCTGGACAGCACGCTCATCTCCATCTTGAGGGAAATGCTGTTACTGACAAGGCTGGGAATTATTCAGAGTGAGCCACGTAAAAGTCTGGATCTGAGCCAGGCAGTTGTTCTCCTGATATCTGGCAAATGCTAAATTAGCACTTGCTGAATGGCTGGCTAGTTAACCAAGATGTAATTGAGGAAACCTTAGACACTGCAACAGATGCACCTCTCCTCCAGGATGCCTTGGAGAGCTTCATGATTTCACAGACACCTGCCTGTGCGTGACACGACCCTGCGCTTTGTAGCATGTGTACCCTCAAGTCTAATTGGTTTATGTCAATGTCTGCTATCAATGAATCACTCAAGTCATGTCCACATCAGAGTTCTGGTTCTACACACAGCTGTGTTAGTCTAAAAGTCGCAAGCACAGAGGCGTTTCTCCACAAGAGAGACTTTTGTCACACCACTACAGGAACCTAACCTGGATTTCTAGGAAGTCACACATCATGTACATACATGTCTGGCCTCCTAAGCATAAAAAGTTAAAATCTGTTTTTAACAAAATGAAGTCTCTTCTCGGTAACCTGCTGTCCTTCCTCTGAGTGCCACCAGGTCTCCCCCTCCAGGGGACATGATCAAATGTGAGGCACCAGAGTACGTGAGAAAGTCATATCCCACTCTCCACTCAAGTGGACTGTTCTGACCATTGGCTAGATCTGGGTAGGGGTTTAAAGTTTACCTCCTGTATTGTCCTTGGCTGGTGCCTTAGTTTGAGCAGGACCCCTATGAACATATATAGGGGGAGTTAATCCCCCTCAGGAACAGTCATAGGGGAGGGGAATAAGGGGGAAATGGGAGGGAGGGAAGAATGGGAGGGTACAAGGGATGGGAAAACCATTGAGATGTAACAAGAATAAATTAATAAAAATAAACAAACTAACAAACAATTTAGAAGTGTGTGAGGATGCTTAAAAGATCCTCTCATTTACCTGAGGCTATCCTGTATATGTCTTTGGATGAATTTATATAAGTAATTCTCAAGACCTAAAACAAAAACTTAAACCACTACTTTCTTGTGTAATCTTAACAACACGTATGTAGGTAGTGCCTGCAATTGCTTATGGTGAGGAAAATAAATCAAACATTCCATGTCAGTAAACGAGCTGGTGTGTAGTGAGAGCTTTTGGTATCTGTAAAAACCCAGTTATGTAAACATGTTTTTGTTTCAATCCCAGGTGTGGCATATGGGGCTGCTTCAGGTTGTCCACAGCAACAGACTGTTCGCCTCATTCGTGCTCGGGCAGGGGGGTGAGTCTGCCAGCTGAAGGTAAGTTAGTTATGGGGACTCTAGAGAGGGTATAAAATGACCAGAGCCCAAAGAGAGGAGGCACGGCTGTTCTTCCTGCTGGTTCCTGCTCCTCCTGCTGCTATTGCTGCTTTGTCAAGTGTTCGTGAGAAAAGACATGATAAGAAGAAATTGGAGCCATCCTGATGAGAAGAAGACTGGACTTACCCCAAGGAATTCAATGCCCCTGGTCATCAGGAAGTAGTCTAAAAAGATCTCAACGCCCCCTCTCCCCACTAACCTTCTGTCTCTCGTGCAGAGTATTGGGATGCTGCATGGTATTGGGGGTGGAGAAGGGTGATAGATATAAGAACCTAAATAGTGTAGCATAAATAAATACACCAACACTGGTGTAGGAACACCTTTGCTGAGCAGGGCTTGCCGGTACTCCAGCACTCAGCCAGGAGCGACTGAGATTCCCTGTTTACTGTCACATAAACTAAAGTATGTGTAGGCTGCAACCAATGCTCATCCACATATCAGTTTCCTAGAATTGTACAACATGAACGAGCGTTTATATTGGTACAAGACCCAGCCTGTTGTGTTCTCTCCTGACCCTGTTCACCAGGGATAACAGCAATACACACACAGCTAAAGTCATTCTTACTTAAAGAATTAATGAGAGGATTTATTATAGACTCTCTTATGTGTACATTTCCATCGGGCGTACATTAAGGAAGGTTGTATTCTTTCTTACAGCCCTTTAGAAAGTCTCAATTCCCTACAGCTTCAAATGCCAGGCATCAACATAGCTTCTACGTTCCCTGCCTGCACTTGGAACACAAATGTGAGGAATGCCTTCCCGTTCTATATTCAAATAGCAACAGGGAAATTTTGTAATACATGTCTGTGTCAAATTTAGTGTGACAATGTGCTTTGTGGAACGTGTGGAAACTCGCATTTGAGGCGTCTCTCCAAATATGACCCATGTGGAGCACACGGTTTTTACCCACCAGGTTCTTATACTTCATCTGTCCAAACGACAGCATATGGATTTCAGATCAAATTAAATAAAATGTGTGGCTTTCTTTTCCATGCATTCTACGATTCTATTTTCAATTGGAAAACCAGAGCTTAACATTGAATTTCTATATGTGTAAAATGAACTCTGTGTGAAAAAACGTAACATAATATATGCTTTGTTTTTTGCCGTTCTTTCCACTAAAACATGAGAAACTAGTTTCAGACATCTCAAAAATGTAAGACACTACTGGAATAAATTCTTTAAAATCTACCTATCAATGTAACAACTAGAATCATTAAAAATTGAGGGAGAGGCGGTGGCTATTCTTCCTGTCTTCCTGTTGACTTCAAATAACTTAAGTGTCATAAACAGAGATTCTCATATTAAAACTTTGTAATATAAAAGCATTTCTGTCACTAATTTAGAAGAAAAATTAGCTGGATATTTTCCCACTTGTTTGTAGGATTGATAGTTTTATAGGATTTATCTTATATCGAATTAGGAAGGTTTTTTTTTTCTCCATTGCCCTCTCACTAACCCCAAATAGACATTCCTTCCTTTACTTTCCTCTCTTCTTCTTTGGGGTTCATTACCTTGCTGCTTGTTCCTATTCTATTTGTATTTCCAGAGAGTCTTGAATCACACCATCTGATTTGATAAAATAATGCAAATTAGGGCAATCCTGTAAAAACAACAAAATTTGTTTCTGTTCCAACAATATTTAAGTGCATTTAACACTGGCCAAAACTGGTTATACCCAGGAATGGGGAGGCATTTCGGGAAATTCATGTCTTCTAAAAAATCTAGGCTCAAATAAGGACAAAGGCTCTTTAGCATTTCCAATTAGCTATTTGCAGACAAGCGTCTGTTTCCCATCATCTTCATGGACACCTTCATATTTCTGGTATGGAAGAGGAATTTCTACTTACAAATCACAGCCAATGATTGTTTTCACATTGAAGATTATAAGCGAGATTTTGGCATATGAGCAACTGGTCCTATAGACTCTGCTGGTGAGGTTTTCCTGGGTGGCCATCAGCATATATGCACCTGTTCTTCAGAAGGGCCAAGTTCAACACATTGCCAAAACTAATAATTGATATCGAGATTTTGAATGGAACAGAACCAATGGAATGAATGCATGGATAGGGAGAATTAACATAGTAAAAATGGCCATCCTACCAAAAGCAATCTACAGATTCAATGCAATCCCTATCAAAATACCTACCCAATTTTTTAAAGACATTGAAAGTTCAATTCTGAACTTCATATGGAAAAACAAAAAACCCAGAATAGCAAAAACGATCTTGTACAATAAAAAGTGCTCCGGAGGACTCTCCATACCTGATCTCAAATTGTACTATAAAGCAATTGTAATTAAAACAGCATGGTACTGGCACAGCAACAGGCTGGTTGATCAGTGGAATCGAATTGAAGACCCAGATATGAATCCACACACATATGGTCACTTGATTTTTGACAAAGAAGCCAAATCCATTCAATGGAAAAAGGATAGCATCTTCAACAAATGGTGCTGGTCTAACTGGATGTCTATGTGTAAAAAAATGCAACTGGACCCATATTTGTCACCTTGCAAAAAACTCAAATCCAAGTGGATTAAAGACCTCAACATAAAACCAGAGACACTAAGTCACTTAGAAGAAAAAGTGGGGAAGAGCCTGGAACATATTGGCACAGGAGACAACTTCCTGAACAGAACACCAACAGCCCAGGCCTTAAGGTCAACAATTAATAAATGGGACCTCATCAGGCTGAGAAGCTTCTGTAAGGCTGGAGACACTGTCAAGAGAACAAAGTGACAGCCTACAGACTCGGAAAAGATCTTCACCAACCCTACATCTGACAAAGGTCTAATATCCAATATATATAAAGAACTCAAGAAATTAAACACCACCAAACCAAATAACCCAATTGAGAAATGGGGCTTGGAACTAAACAGAGAATTCTCAACAGAAGAATATCAAATGGCTGAGAAACACTTAAAGAAATGCTCAACCTCCTTAGTCATCAGGGAAATGCAAATCAAAACAACTCTGAGATTCCATCTTACACCCATCAGAAAGGCTAAGATAAAAAACTCAAGCGACACCACATGCTGGAGAGGATGTAGGGAGAGAGGAACACTCCTTCATTGCTGGTGGGAATGCAAACTAGTACAGCCACTTTGGAAATCTATCTGGTGCTATCTCAGAAAACTGGGAATAGGGCTTCCTCAAGACACAGTTATATTCCACTCTTTGGAATATACCCAGCAGATGCACCGGCACATAACAAGAAACTTTGCTCAACCATGTTCATAGCAGCCTTATTCATAATAGCCAGATCATGGAAACAGCCTAAATGTCCCTCAGTTGAAGAATGGATAAAGAAACTGTGGTACATATACACTATGGAATACTACTCAGCTATTAAAAACAAGGAATTCCCAAAATTTGTGGATAAATGGATTGAGCTAGAAATGATCATAATGAGTGAGTTAACCCAGAAGCAGAAAGACTCAAATGGTATATACTCACTTATATCTGCATACTAGCCCAAGGGGCATGTCCCATGAAAGCCTTCACTTACCAGGAAACTGGGACAGAGGGGAGGACATCCTATTGGGACTCTATATGAGAGAACCATGTGAGAATATCAAAGTAGAAGGATCCAGTGGGTCCTAGAAACCTACAAGTAGAACTTTAAGATAGGCAGATTTGGGCCAAGGGGTCCCGCTCAAACTAAGGCACCAGCCAAGGACAATTCAGGAAGTAAACTTTAAACCCCTACCCAGATCTAGCCAATGGTCAGAACAGTCTCCACACTTGAGTGGAGAGTGGGATATGACTTTCTCATGTACTCTGGTGCCTCACATTTGACTATGTCCCCTGGAGGGGGAGACCTGGTGGCACTCAGAGGAATGACAGCAGGTCACCGAGAAGAGACTTGATACCCTATGAGCATATACAGGGGGAGGTAATCCCTCTCAGGAACAGTCATAGGGGAGGGTAATAAGGGGAAAATGGGAGGGAAGGAAGAATGGGAGGATACAAGGGATGGGATAACCATTGAGATGTAACAAGAATAAATTAATAAAATTTAAAAAAAAAATAGACTAGCTAAGAAGATGTGGTCTGGGAGTCAAACAATGGATTTCACACACTACAGATGCTGAGAGCCTGACTCAGCATTCCTAATCAGGCACTAAAGGTCTATGAGGATCCTGGAGAGTTGCATGTCTTATGTCTATGTTGGAATCTCAAAGAAGTTGGCTCTAATATCAGTGAGGAAATACTACAGAACAGGGTAGATTGGTGGACTTGCCGGTGAGAGTGAGAGCAAACAGGCAAAAAGTAAATTGTCCTTTGTTCTCTTCTCTTGGATGTCACCAGGTGCTGCCAGGTCTATGGTGAGAAACCCATCACAGGAGTGTCCAACAGCTTGTGTTTTACTTAATTACAGATGCAGTCAAGTTGACAAGCAAGATTTTAGCCATCACAGGTGTGACTTACAAGAAGTAATGTTTATCCCATGTCCCGAATATATATCTACATGTTCCTTCACAGGGTAGCTCTTATTAAGTAGAAGTGACGGATCTACCAGTTGGGGTGAGAATCCCAATTCTACTCTATTCTGTTTTATTTCAGTTATTATCCACAGCTCAGCTAGTAGGATGAAAGTGAAAGATTGGTATGCCTGACTCTCTGCAATTCAATTCTTAGCAAAAGACATATTCTTTATATATTTATTGAACTGAAACATAATACACAGTCCCAGATGGTCCATGCATAGAGTAAAAGTCAAGGGAGCAGAATTCAAGTATAAGACAACTAAAAATGAAACCCAGTTATTTATTTCAAATTTCAAGGCACCATTGAAGAACATTCCCTTTCTAGTTGACAAATACGCATTATCAAATATCCTGTCTCAAGATTTATGTCTTTGGTAGACAAGTCTCCCTTTGACCCCACAGGCCCCTGTGTGGTTTTGCATAGATTTTGCTCTGCTCTTTCACAATGCCCGCCCCCTAATTCTCTTCTTTGTTTACTCTGGCCAGGTGAGTGCCCTAAAGTTCCACATCACATCATCTTCCATTTTTAAGTTAAGTCTTTCCTAATTGTACATTTTAAAAAATTTTTTGAAAAATGGGTGAGTGGAAGGTGAGTACATTTAGAGGCCAGAAACAAAAGAACAAGATAAATACTAACAGATGAACCTCTCAAGGTGGAGGTTTCGGTTGACATTGGCCTTTAACTTTCTCCTTCTTCCTCAGTGTTTGGTTCCAGGAACGACATCATATTAATTTTACTATTTCCAGTTTGAAGACATTATTAATGTTCCAAATCTCTTCCTTTACCATTTAGTGACTGTGATGAGGAAAGTCGTATAGTAATATAGTATGCCTGGGGGAGAGAGGAGGGGATTGTATGATTGCAAAAAGAGGCTCCAAGTAATCACAGTAGACACAGCTTAGGTTTCTACCCAATTCAATTGCTCTTTCAGCTTAACTCTTATACAGGTGATCCTTAAATTACTTTTTCTTCCAGGCTAAATATTCCTTTATCAATGAAAAGAAGCCCTGTAAGAATAAGACAGAAGGCTCAAAGTTAACTGCAGTTATAAGAAAGACGTAACAACTACTTAGAGACACCATTGTTAAAACTATGTACAAAGAATGAAGAAAATTCTTGAGTATATTTAGAGAATATTTTTATAAATAACATGAGAGAGTCAAATTGTTCATGAATATCAAGGATCCACAACTGCCGGAAATAAAAGAAGTATAAAATGGACTATAAGAAACGATTTCACTAAACTCAAGTGATAGAAGCTTTTTGCCCAAACTCCTAGTAAGGAAAGCAGATAGTCATATCAAAATCAAGAACACATTAATTAAATAACTAACTCTGCCAAATAGCACCACTGCACTGTGTTCCTTCTGCAGTGAGAGCTCAGATGCTCCAGGGATTCTGTGATGTCAAAAAGGCCAAAGTTACTGAATGAACACTTTATTCTATGTTTAAACAGTTGTCTGGACTAGATCCACTCCTTTTATAACATTCATGCATTTACAAAGGACACAGCAAAAGTATCATCCATCAGTGAGGGGTATCTTTATGATTATTACTCACATTTGAGTTTGCTTCATCGGTTACAGTCGTGGTCAGCATATAAATTCACTCAACAAAGCCTAGAGGCAGCATTGTTGTGCACTAGGTCACATGCTGTGTGCTAGAGATGCAGAGATGAGAACTTGTGGAATTCACTGCTTTTACAGGCAGAAACTTTCACAGATCATTCAAAGTCTCAAAACCTGTTAGTACGTGTTCATGGCAATATTAGAGGTGACAGATCAAATGAGGGATGGAAAGGACCATCACCTTGAATCATTTCCTCTGCGTAAGGAGACTGTTCTTTATACCACCTTTAGACTTCAATTCTACAGAATCAAGATTTTCCTTGGCCATGGGGTCTTCCCTGTCTATAGCAGAGGCTCACATGGATTCGGAGTTGGAACGGGCTGAGTTTCATGCTTCAAAAAAGTTAGGGCCAGCAAGATGTCTCAAAGGGTAGAGGCACTCACTGTAAGTCTGATGACCTAAGTTCTCCCTCTGGAAACTATATGATAAAGAAGAAACACAACTCCATTAGATTGCCCTCAGATCTCCGTGAACACAACACTGTGTATGTATAGACACATACACACATGCACACACATGCACACACACACATGTGCACATGGATGCACATGCACACACATGTGCACACATATGCACACACACTAAGGAATGAATATGGGAAAATAATTATTCAAGTGAGGGCTTGGGTTAGTATAGCTTGGTGGTAGACCATCTCTCTAGCCAGTGCAAAGCCCGCCGTTCAATCCAGTACCAGACTTACATGGCTGTCCTGAACTCACTTCATAGACCAGGCTGGCCTTGAACTCACAGCGATCCACCTGTCTCTGACTCCCAAGTTCTGGGATTAAAGGTGTGTGCCACCAGCAGTTTTCTTGATGGTGATTTTCTTAACATGCATTAATTTTTTAAAATGTATTTTAATTTATTATTTCTCAAAGAATGAGAGTATCAATCAGAGGATTGGGAGAAATGTGTAAATGTTTTATTATTTTAAAAAATCCTATCTTTTTTTATACTCTTCAGGACAAATAATCTAGTGAAATATCAACAATAATATTAGACAATGTTTTATATGGAGGTAGAAAACTTCTATGTTCAATACAGTGTTTGCTTCATATAACGTGACAGAGGACCAAGTTCTAGATGTGTGTGAAATAAGTGCATGGCAAATATGTACAGTTGTTGAATCATCTGTACTGTTCATTTACATACACATTTTCACACTAGCTAAATATATTTAATTGTTTTACTTTAGAGTAATATAAGTAATTGATATGTATTAAAATTCACATGTGCTCAATCCTGTTTACTAAACAACAAAAAGTATACATGAGTGTTTGTAGACATTTTAGTGGCATTGTATTATAAAGTTTGCTAAAGTCAAATAATGTGGATCTAATTCAATTTTTAACTTCAGATTTCAGTAAACAGCATTACATGAGAGTGCAGCAATACCATTCTAAGCTCAGTGTGAATTCTTATGGCACTACAAACATAACCAAATTTGGGGGTTAAGCAGTTTTATTTTATTTTAAGTTTTGTATAAAATCACTTCACTCAACACACTTATGTCAACACTGGTCCTCTTAGCTGCCTGCTTTCTCTTTAGTGCCAATCTTAGATATGTGGCTCCCAACATATTTAATCGGTATATATTATTTTTATAATTATTGGTTGCACAGAGTCATTCTTTGAAATATGAATATGAAAGATAATGAAGACATATTTAAATATAATTAACATACTTGAATTTATTGTCTGTCTATTTCTGCAGTGTAAAGTGACTGTTGGGAAAACAACATTTTTACTTTTACCCTGAAGCTGACATAAAAACTTTGTGTAGAGAAAAGAAACACCATTATTCTCTGCATCATGTCACTCTCTCCACCGTCATAGGCAGAAATTTACCAGAACAATTAAAATACTTAATAGAACTTTTAAAGCATTTAAAAAAACCTTAAAATTTACTACTTAAGAATCTAAAATGGTTTCTAGAATTTTTAACTTTATTTTTATAATCCCTCACTTTTAAAACACATTAACATACCAGCCAACAGGAAATAAAAAGAAATACATATTCTAATCCCTCATGAGAAAACTATAGGGAACTACATTACGAATTAGGAAAAAATATTTAACTCTTTATTAAACTCTTTAAATTGAGAGGTGTGAATAATTCTCTTTTACCTACATTTTCATAAAGACCCATTCTGTCTTTTTCAAGACTTATAAACTAGTATTATAGTGCTTTTGTGAATGGATATATTAATAATAATATTCCATTTATATTCCTAGTCCAGCAAACCTCACCTTGAGGGACCCTTTGTCTCATTTACTTGATTCATTATTGGTATAACTAACAGGATTTCAGTTTCCCTGTATCAGTGTCCTATTTAGTTCTAATTTGTAACACCATAACCTTTGCTTAACCTCTCTTTCAGGAAAGTCTTGCAGTTCCTCCTCTACACTGAGAAACTGCATAAATATTTAAATGTTAATTCAGAGTATGTAATAATGATGTCAAAGTGTCCCTTAAAGCCAGATTTGCATGGATTTCCAATAGTAGCATTATGATATGACCTAAAAACCAAGAAGGTGTCAATTCTTTCTCTCTGTCTAAAGCACTGTTTATTCATGAAAGAATTTGAAAATATCTCAGAGGTCTAAAGTTGCTCTCCTTGTAGCCCTTTCATTTCAAAGACAAATGAGAACTTGTCAAACAGCTCAGAAAGCTGTGCAAATAATTATGGAGATGCCAGTCAAGAGAGCTGCACTTCCTCGCTTCTCAAACTGTGGCTTTGATAAGTCAAAAACTTTTCAACCTGCTTATCTTGTACATTACGCCCACAAAATCCCTGAACTAATCATAGCTTATGAGGCTGTGTTGTCAAAATAAAAAAAAAAATTATAAAGGTATATACACTTGATATTAAACTAATTTTGGCAGTCATTCAAAGTAGTAATTTAAATGCTGAACTAAAGATAAATGCTCCCATTATTAAGTAGATATTTTATTTTAAAAGACTAGTAGAATTCTTGACACACCAAGAGACTAAATTTAAAAGTATCATATATGAGGATTTTAGATTTGACAAGAGCACATATTCAATAATAAATTGACATTCCATATGAAACATTGTTCAATAAAAATGACGTTGAACTTATCAATTTTCATCATTTGTGTCATACTTCATAAGTGATAGCCTCTGGGTCCGAAAAACATGAAGGCGATTACTGTTCCATCTTCGATTTTAAGGGTTTGTTCCTCTTGAAGTCTCCTTCAGGGTTCTAGACTCTACTTAACTGAATATTTGCAAGTTTGAGTACTGAGTACAGGCTGCATGTATGTTCACTCTCCAGTGCATCATGTTGGGCATTCGTGAAGCGCACTGGCATTATAGCTTAAAGGCAGTTTTAGATATACAAAAAGCGATAAGGTAATACTGTGGAAGAATGGTAGAGACAGTGTGTCAGCCTCAGTGTGGAACTCAGGAATTCTATTTTTTAACACAGGTACCTTGCAAGATCTGCCCAGTGTCTGTGTAGGCATATTATTATGATTAACTTGTTCACAGGTAATTTTTTGAGAATTCTATGTCATGATTTCTTGTAGTTTTGTATACTTAATAATGCAAATGTGTGTTAAATATGTGCTCCTCAGGCTTATTTAGCATTGTTATGTTTCTTACCCTACCAACATACATATTTAAAATAAATATTTATTTTTCTCCATCAAAACCATATTCCTCTAAGCAGTTTAATCGTATAATTACTGATTATATGACCCAGTGCAATTATAGCATGTTTCAGATGAACTGGTAGAAGTTTGGACAAAAGATAAAAAAAATACATTTAACACTAATCAGGGTCCGGTGGTAGGAAAAGGGTACTTGATAACTGTCTATAACTTGAAGGTAAAGTAGAAGGATTTCTGTTCCTTCAAAATATATTTGCAGCGTTCTGATTTAGCATCAAATCCTCCAAGAAATTGAGGGTAACAAAAAGCAGCTCAGAGTCGTGGCTTAATTTGTTTACTTCTGCCTATAAATAACTCTGTTATCTAGGGTACCAGGAAATGATGTGTTCCGCTTAATCAGATATTCTGGCTAATAGATTATTAGTCTACTTAATTCCATATATAAATCACTGATTATGAAAAATTAAAGTGCAATCAATCTACTTAGCACAGAAACTAGACTCAAGGTAAAGTATCAGCTCTTCCCTGGTGATACAAAATACAACCTCCCAGCCTTGCGCTGCCCTTTATGGAACACCTACTGGCCAATGTGTGTGTCATGCTTTTTACAGACTCCACCTTATGGGTTTGTTTTTGCTCTGGTTTTCTTTTTAATAGGAATTCCAATATTCACCAGGCATAATGGGGCAATCCTTTTAATATCAGCACTGAGAAGGCAGGAGCAGGCAAGCTGTCTGTGAGTTTGAGGCCAGCCTACTTTCCATAGCGATAAACTATGTATAGGACGCACAGATAGCCAAAATTCAATACTAGAGAAACTCGGTCTCAAACAAACAACAAAATTTTCATAATTTAATCTCAGAAATAGATAGGATTTTTTAAAATGTTTCAATACAGTATGTTTTTACCATGTTTTCCCTCCTCTAATTCTTCCCAAGTCTCCTTGCCTCTCTACCCTCTCTCTGTCTAGGTTTCCCTCTCTTCTCTCCTCTCTCCTCTCTCCCTCCCCCTCCCCCCTCTCCCCTCTCCCTCCCCCCTCTCCCCATCCCTCCCTCCTCTCCCCTATCCCTCTCTTTCTCACTCTCATTCAACCCCCTTTCCCCCAAAAAAAACAAAGAACCCACAATCCCACACAAACAAAAATGAAAAATAAAAACAAACCAACAAAAGACCAGTACAACAAAAGGTACCTAGACACACACATATAAATGAAATAAAATGTCCACAGAAACACCATTGAGCTCTTATTGCGTCATCCAACTACTCCTGTCCGTGGGGCAGGCCCTGAGTAAGATTCCACTGGAGAAACTAATTTTCCACTTGCCAACAAGTATCAGTTCCAGATCACTTCTGAGTTAGGCGCAGAGATCCATTTCTACATCTCCCTCTCTGTTCCAGGAGCATGGCTGACTTCAATCTGTGCACATCTTGAGCGTGCTGCCACAGTCTGTGAGCTCATGTGGCGTTGGGTTTTGTCAAAGGCCTTTTCTATATGCAATGAGATGATCATGCTGTCTTTGTCTTTCAATCTGTGTATGTTGTCAAATGAATGCACTGATTCTCATATGTTGAACAATGTCTGCATCTTTAGGATGGATTCAATTTGATTATGGTGTATAATCCTTTTGATGCAGTCTTGGATTCAGTTTGTAATTTTATTGATAATTTTTTCTATCAATTTTCCTATGGGATATTAAACTAATAATAATAGTTTTGGATCCTTTTGTGGTTTTGGTATCAGAGTAACAGTGCTCTCCTAAAAATAATTAGGAAATGTTTGTTCTGTTTCTTATGGGATACTTTGAGAAGTATAGGCATTAAAGTTTCTTTCGTGATCTGATAGAAAACTAGGCTGGATGCATATGGTCCTTGACTAATTTTCACTGAGATACTTTTAATTTACTATTAATACACTGCTCCTGTTTCACTAGGGGTCTGAGTCTGCTTAAAATAGTTATTTGATCTTTTTAGAAAATTTTTAAATTTGAATTAATTAAAAGGTATTCAGATTCTTGGATGTTATCCCTTCCCTTGTATCTTTCCTTTCAACCCTCCCTCCCTCTTGCACCCTATTCCCCACCCCTAGACCTTTGCCAGAAGGGGACCTCCTCCCCCATCATATGACCACAGCCTATCAAGTCTCATCCATATAGCCTGCTTCCCCTTCCTCTGTGGGCCTCCAGGCTTCCTCATCAAGGGGAAATTATCAAATCTGGGGCACGAGAGTTCATGTCAGAGGCAGTCCCTGCTCTATCCACAACCCTGGAGAATGAACTGTCCATTGGCTAGATCTGAACTGGTTTACTGCATGCATTGCCCTTGGTTGGTGCCACAGTTTGTTCAACCTCCCCTCCCTACTCCCAGGGCCCAGATCTGGCAGCCTTGCTGGTCTCCTTGTGGGACTCCTGAACCCTCTGGGTCCTTCCATCCCCACATTTTCCCAAACCACTCTCAGTTCCCCACCAGGAGACTAGCAGCAAGTGCCAGCATCTGTCCCAATTGTCGCTGGGTGGAGTCTCTCAGAGGACATCTATGTTGGGATAATATTCACTTTAAGTAAGAATATACCATGAGTGTCTTTCTGGGTCTGGACTACCTCACTCAGGATGATCGTTTCTAGTTCCATCCATTTGCCCCCAAATCTCAAGTTTTCCTTGTTTTTAATAGCTGAGTAGTATCCCATAGTGTAAATGTAGCACAGTTTCTTTATCCACTCCTCAGTTGTTTCATCTTGATTTAACCTTGTTAAGTACTATATGAAGAAATTCTCAGTCACAGTCATAGGGAAGGGGAATGGGGTGAAAGGGGGAGGGAGGGAGGAATGGGAGGATGGATGGGATGGGATAGCAAATGAGATGTAATATGAATTATTGTATTTTTCAATAAAAATGTGTAAAAAAGACTTTTTTATTGAATAAACTGCATCTTAAGAATTTTCCAGGTGTATACATTGTGCTTGTTATAGAATAAATAAAATACATAAGAAAAGTATGGTGGTTTAAGTGAGAATGGCCTTTATAGGCTCTTTTTTTTTTTTTTTTTTTTTGAATCATAAGTGGACAGTTGGTAAGCTGTTCAGAAAGGATTAGGAGGTGTGGCATTGTTGGAGGAGCTGTGTCACAGGGGTGGGGGGGAGGGGGTAGAATTTGAGTTCTCAAAAGACACACAAAATCCTCAGTGTGTCTCTGTCTGTCTGTCTAATTTTTGTGGATAAAGATGTGACCTCTCTGCTATTCCTATCTTTATAACTTTCTCCACTATCACAGACTCTAACACGCTGAAACCATATGCTCAATTATACATTTTCTTTGACAAGTTGCCTTCATCATGGTGTTTTCTTGCAGCAACAGGAAAATAACTAAGACAAAAGTATGACAACCCTAAATGCAATGGCATTGCTAATATCTTAACCAGATTGGACTGTAGAAATTTTATAAGTATTTGGAATCTTCAAAAAATATATTTACTCCTATGACTAGCTTCCCAAAATAGCCCTAAATCTTTTCTTCAAACTGCCAAACATATTTCCAAGCCATGTTGTTTACATAGAGACATTGCCATAGAACAATTTCCATTCCATAAATCTCTACAGCAAGTGTTTATCTGAGTTCAGAATTGGACACAATGAAGTTTATATTGTAAATGACAGTGTTTTAGTAGTTACCGTAGTGTACCATCAACTTTTTATAGACTTACTGCTATAAAATAAAGTCTCTGGTCAAAGTCATCAGGAGTCTTAGAAACTGTTGATTTGAAGAACCTTCTGGTAAATTATCTAGTGTTTTGTTGTTTCATGTAATAAGAGCATTAAATGCAAACCACACAAGTTACCTCACAGGAAATGTAGCATTCATGTTATAGTGGTGGCCAGTTATAGATTGCCTTTCACGTGTTGTTTCTAAAGCAACTACCTGACACTGATGTAATGGGTCAGCCTTGACACCTCCTGGAAAGGCTGATTTCATAAGGGTTGCATCCCTGCTCTAAACATGGAAGCATTGGTTTGCTCTGAGTAAATAAACACTCAGCAGTTTAGAATCGATAAAGTAGCATCCTTTTTAAAAATTCTGTTTTAAATCTACATCAATAACTTTTAATCTATTTTTTTAATTAATTTATTCTTGTTACATCTCAATGGTTATCCCATCCCTTGTATCCTCCCATTCTCCCCTCCCTCCCATTTTCCCCTTATTCCCTTCCCCTATGACTGTTCCTGAGGGGGATTACCTCCCCCTGTATATGCTCATAAGGTATCAAGTCTCTTCTTGGTAACCTGCTGTCCTTCCTCTGAGTGCCACCAGGTCTCCCCCTCCATGGGACATGGTCAAATGTGAGGCACCAGAGTACGTGAGAAAGTCATATCCCACTCTCCACTCAAGTGTAGAGACTGTTCTGACCATTGGCTAGATCTGGGTAGGGGTTTAAAGTTTACCTCCTGTATTGTCCTTGGCTGGTGCCTTAGTTTGAGCGGGACCCCTGGGCCCAAATCTGCCTATCATAATGTTCTACTTGTAGGTTTCTAGGACCTTCTGGATCCTTCTACTTTGCTATTCTCCCATGCTTCTCTCATCCAGAGTTCCAATAGGATGTCCTCCTCTCTGTCCCAGTTTCCTGGTAAGTGAAGGCTTACCAGACGTATCTATTTTTATTTTCATGATTATGATATAATACATCCTTTCTATCTACCCTTTCCTCCCTCCAAACCCTACCATTTACCCCTCCTTAGCATCTTTCAAATTTACGCCCTCTACTTTTACTGTTATTATGTACTTATTTCTATATTGAAAACATTTTTTGGAATGAGGCTTGTATGTTCAAAAGTAATACTGGAGGTTGAGCAACATTTTAGGAATGTCCCTATTTGTTTTCTGAATTTTAGATAATTCTTTAATAAATCTTTTCTCTGTTATTAGATAAAGTGAACATAATACACATTTCACTCCAGAAATAAAAAGCAATATAAAACAGTTAAAAAATTATTCTGCCCAAACCAGAAACCTTCTTTTTAAATTTATTTTCCTACATTTTAATCAGAATAACCATAAGCAAGGTATTTAACCCTTAATTCTCTGCTCCCACTGTGCATATATTTTCACAGTAGATTTGATAGTAGAAAGTTTCTATATGATATTCTAAAATACTTAAGATTTGGAATGAATTTGTTTCCATTGACCATGTGTAGTTCATTAAGTTATTCCACATGGTACCCAAATCATTAGTCTCTTCAATGTAGCAAGGAAGATTGTGAACTAATGGTGACAGACAAATCTGCTACAGGGACAGTTACTTTCCATAGAGTAAGTGTTTAGCTCTCATCATTACTACAAAATCTATTTGCTTTATTTTTCTTCTTTTTACCTAGACTTCTAAGCTAATTTTGAAATTTTAAATAGTTTTTGTGCATTTCTTCTGTGTGTGAGCATTTTACAAAAATGCACAGTGTAAACTGACTATCAAACGTTCACAGTTCACATCTCATTCATTTAGCACAGAGCCCTGAGTCACTGTTTTAGCAATTCCAGATTAATTCAAACTAATTACATCCTGGCCACTTGACTGTGAAGTCATAGACACCACTTTTAATTTGTTTATGCCATATTACCCATTGGTTAAGGGACTATCTACCCATATGTTACTCAGTAGAGAAGATAGCTGCCATTATATACATATTAAGGTACTTATGATCCAAATATGCCATGCTCGATGGACATATTCCTTCCTGTGTGCAAAGTTCAAGTTGAAATGCTTGCACTGAAGACAGCTTGTACTGTATAACATAAGGATTACCAACTGCAAACTCATGGTCATTCATATGCTATGAACTTGTTAGATTTTTGTCAATACTACCTTGAATCCTTTAAGATGAAAGAGAAAGAGGGACAAAGTGAATTTATCATAGCTAATACAGGACATGAACATCTGCTCATAATAATCTAGGCAAAATTAGTTTAAGTCTATCGTGCACAAGAAGAATTTAAATGGACCAAGAGGAAGCATCCAGATTGATGATGGGTGCTGCAAGAATGTCACTGAGTTACTTCATCGTTTTTATCATCTGCTAGACGTGGCCACTCTTCTGGTCTTAAATCCAGTGGTGGGACTGTCAAAATGACATGTGCTATACTTCTCTGCACTCCTTAGCCTGGATACTGCACGCAGAAATAAGAACTGTCGTTGAGAATTCTTTTTCAATATTCTTCTTGCTTTAACTCCCCTTATCATTTTGACTTTCCCACTTTTCTAATATAATCTATAATCTTCTTGAACTTTACCAAGGGTATTTCCACCAAGTCCATCATTTTTAATAAAGGCTGCCCCATCAGAAAGTGACAGGTGCTCGTAATTTGACTGGACAGCTTTCGACAAGCCACCCTGACTGTAAACGTCCTCTTGTTTCAGCTCTTCTTCTGCTATCCCATGTCTTCTCTTCAGAGCTCTTTAAAAGCAACTTTCCCCAAGAGGTTTCACAACCTGATAATTGCACTTGCTAAGTGTGATTATGGGTAAGTTACTTAACTATTCTCAATCTTAGTGTAGTCATTCAAAATAGAGAAGTTGCCTACTTTATGAACAAGTGCTGAGGATAAAAAGTCATTTTGTATGTAAAATAAACTTAAAATCTTTAATATCATCCCATCTGATATTTACTTTATGCTGTGGTTGAATCTGAAGTCAATATACTTTTAATTGATTTTTTTCCACAATTAAGAACTAAGTAAAAGATTCCCTTTTACTTACCTTTTAAAATATTTGTTATTATTAGGAAATGACAAGAGAAAGCTTAATCTTCATGAGTTCCTTAAATTACATACTTATTATTTGTTCACTTAACATGTGTGGTTAAGTAACTAAAATATCTAAAGCCTGAATGTTTTCAAGAAGATGTGCGTTTAATCACTACTGAAAAGAAAATTATGTCTTTCAATTTCTAAAACCAGAAATGGCTTCCTCCTCATCTGCCATTTTCCTGCTCCATTTCTTCTCCTGAAAGGCAGAAAACTATTCTGGCTATTCATATGCAGGACTTCCAGTCCATTTACCAATGGGCTACAACATGTGAACCTCCATGGAGTAGAATAAGAAAACAAAGACAAGATCACTAAAGCCAAAGTATCATGCGCTTACTCATTTTACATGAAAACTTGATCCCTGGGGAGTTCTCACCAACATTTACTCTACAGCTGAGTGAGAATGAAATCAAAGATTATGCCATAAGATGTTTGATACATGAGCCCCGGGCAAGCACTCCACCGATGCTGAGCAGATAGTTCAGCTTTAGAACATCAGGCTGGCGGCCAGCTTCCCACAATCAGCCCAGGCCACCTCACTTGTCATTGTTCTTAGTGTGTCTGGTGTGCACTACTTCTTCAAAAACTTCATAGACAGTGACTGACAGGACTTCACTTGAGCCGTGTGTGAGGGTGGCCGGAGGATGCTGAGCATGGAACTTAAGGCCTTCTTTAAATATTTTATTTAACACTGAGCAACCCCTTTCTTCTGCTCAGACATTCTCTATTCCCTAAGGGTAACACAGGATACTATAACATTCCCTTTGGTATTCATCAACATGTATCATAGATAAGACTATGAGAGACTTTAATTAAAAACATTTATGAAAATGGAATATTCTACCTATTTCTTTTTTCTAAAAACAAAGTTTTAGTAACATATATTCTTATTATGTTTCCCCTCCCTCCAACTCCTCCCAGACCTTCCTCATTTCCTCGCTCACCCAAATTCACGCACTTCCCTTCTCTCTCTCTCTCTCATTGGGATCCGAAACAGAAAATCTTAACAACAAACAGTTTTTAGCAATTTTCAAAACTCCATATCAAATGTGAAGTGAGAGCAAGAGAACCAGAAGAGCACTTGGAGTTAAGAACTATTTGCTGAATAAAAATATGGTGGGAAGATATGTGGCATTAATGCCAAAGTTTTAGGCGGAAATCTGGAAGGAAGTTAAAATTCCAGATTTTCACAACCCCATCAGCATAAATCTAGTCGGCGGTAAATTACAGAAAAAAGGAAGAATACAAGTAGACACAGAGCAGCGGGAATGACTCACATTACATCATCCTGACCCTTCAGAGCAAGTCCTTGGAGTTCAGATGGGATCTGGTAATTAAGGCTGTGCAGGCAGAAGGTGGGGAAGATAGAATTTAAAAGTGGTGGTGATCTACTTCTAGAATTCAGTTTCTTTACTATTCCCCAGTGCTGTCTCCTTTAAATAGCTCCAGTGGCTAATGCCTATTTATCCATTAAATATGTGAAAACTTGATATAAACAGAACAACCTGATGGAAACCACAGAGGACACAATGAGTCACAAGCCATGGATCAAGAAGTTGATAATTATGTAACACACTGTAAATCATAGCTAATATCTGAAACCAAAAAATGTGTACAAATATGAAGAGCAACAACTAGTAGGTAAAGGTAAGGATGAGATGAAAAAATGCTGTGCTGCATGACCAAAAGCTGTTGGCTGGGAAATTCTTAGACCATGAGTTAGATTTTAGTATTGCAGATAGATGTGTGCAACAGCTGCCTCTGTTTCACAGCTGTAGAAGACTTGCCAGGAATATGCTTTGTCCTGATTGAAGTTTAAAAAGCAGCAGTCAGTTCGAATTTAGATGCTTCTGCATATGATGACCACATGTGTCTTGGAATCTTTAATAATTAAATGCAAATAAGTGAATGAGATCAAACTCCTCACGAGCTACTCGGCTTTGATGAGTTGTCATCACTTACTTCTGTTCTCTATAAATAGGTCGAGCAAAATGATTTCAGTTTGGTGCATAATTACTCCACATTCATTGTGCACAAGACCTAAAGTAGAGATAGCAATTATTTCGCGTGCCAGTGGAGTACATAAAAACGAAAATATACCAATGAATGTCTCAGGGAGACTAATACTATTCCAAAGGACTGGCTCGAACACTGAGCTACTTCTAAACAAAACCCACAAATGGAATAGGGAAGCCGACCTAATCTTCAAATAGACTGAACACATCTGTCTGAGTTCTTTAATTTGAGCTGCAAACATTACTAACTGGTATTTATGAAATTACATTCTCACAGCTCTATGTCTTCTACAAACAAAAAATAATAATTATAGGAACTTTATGAGGAATAATCGTTTTTGGAAAAATAAAGATATGCCATGTGCACCCATTCTAATATACATAGTATTTCTTTACCTAAGCAAAGTTTAATATTATATTTAATGTATTCGTCTTATAAAGGTTTTCTCTTTCCTGTGACCTGAAGGCCACCCACTGTTATTGCCTTGTTAATCTTTCTGCTTCCAAGCTATTTTTTCCCTGAATTGCTGTTCAAATTCCTTAGTTTCATTTAATGGCTCTCCTTTCCCCCCTTTTTTCTACATTTGAATATTTCAGAGACATGAACTGATACAATATTAGAATAAACTCTGTTGTAACAACATAACTGAAATGGTGCATTATTTCAAATTTGCAAATCCTTTAAACATTTTCTAAATGAAACTGTAAAATCAACTAATAGATGAGCTCGCTAGGGGAAATAATTTAACTTTGCTGTATTTATACCGGTGTTTCCATTAAAGAGAGTGGGTAGACACCTTCAACAAGGAACATAAATGATCACACCCTCCTGGAGGCACCGGGGAGTGCCTCCTCCTCAAGCTTGCTCTATAGGATTGTTGATATAAGAAAAATGGATACAAGGAGTATACTCAAGCTGTTTGTTTCTAGTACAGCAATGCACATATAAAAGGGGAGAGTCATCACCAACATTCCATCAGAGAATGGTACATAAAACCAAAATCAATGTTTATCATTGAATTGGTAGCTATGAAAGCTTTCCTCTGACAGGTGGAAAGATGGCTCGGCTGTAAAGAGCCCTTCCAGAAGACCAGGTTTTGTGCCCAGCAACCACATCAGGTGAATAAAAACCACATGTAATTCAAGCTCCAGAATCCAACATCCTGTAGCCGCACTGCTCACCCACATGTATTCACATAAGGAGAATCCAACTTATTCTAGTCACGGTGTTCACCCTCACATATTAACATAGGCAAAAATAAAATAGGTCTTTAAGTCCTTTTCTCTGAACCATATATGAAGGAACAGTCTAGGCCCTGGCACCTGCTATGACCTGCGAGACAGAAGAAAAATCTTCCCTGAATTTTCACTCCTTAAACAACAAGTTTGTCACAGTGAGAAACTTGCCATCATAGTAAGTAACAGGAAAATGTAGAAATAAGACACCAAGCAGAAGGGCTTGTACAGACAAAGTGGGGATAACTTGACTTTATTTTGGTGCAGGCCACAAGGGTTTCTTGAAATTTTTATATTTTTGCAACTTATGTTTTCATCTCTAGCTGAAAAGGAAATAAGGTGAGTTGTTTGTTTGTTTGTTTTGTTTCAGAGCTGATTGGTTGTTGTGGGGCAGGTTGCTAGCTAACGGGATGCAGGTCGATTTTGCCTTCTTAAAGAAAGAAAAGCAATAACTTCGTTTGGAACTGACTTCCTTGCGCTCTAAGCAACCAGACCCTTAGTATAAAGTACTTGTGGAAATTCCCTGAAGAGGAGAGAAAGAAACTTTTCCTTTGGTCTTTAAAACCAGAGTGTGATTACGCCTTAGTGTTCCATGACAGTGGTTATTGATTTTCACATTGTTTGTTGGTTCAAAGATGAAAAAAGTGAAACAATTAGACTTCAATATCTTTCTGTGTTATTGTCGTAAGTATGGCGGTAACTTCTAAACTAGGACCAAAGGTACAGCAACTACAGCATAAAACTAGAGCTCTCTTAGGTTTAACTCCACTTTCAGGGAACATCATGCCAACCCTTGAGACAATATCATTCAAAGGTGAAAGGTCAAAAAATCCCTAAGCAGTTAACAGCTCTCTCTGCAATGGGTGAAGCTGCTCAGCCTCCCTTTAAATGCTCAGACAACTTCACACTAGCATACCTGGATGACTACTCCCTATAAGCCAAGTGTGCCTTGTCTTTGGCAGATGTGAAACACCAAAGAAGGTAACATTCTCACACTGCAAAATAATACATGTCTTTACCTAATGCCTTTGTGGGAATTAATTCAAAGTCACCCACCACAAAATCTACGATTATGATGATGATAACCCTGAATAGCACAAGGCATGGTAAACTAGGCATACATTATCAGTTTCATAAGTATCTATGTCATTAGTGTGTCACCTCAATTTGGATGGATGCCAGAAATAATTTTATTGGTTTCAACTTTTTCTTCATGTTTGAAACAAATATAGAAAGAAACAAATACTATAGTCACATATATACGGCATCTTCTACCCTGCAGATAAAGGGAAAGGCACTTATTTATTGAGAGGATGGAAATACAATGGGGCACTCCAAAGACCTTTCTTATTCATGCTTTCTTATTCAGCCTTTTCAGGGGGAACGAAATATACTTTATATCACTAGGCAAAAAGCTATCACAGATTGTGAAGGAATTACAATTATACTGATGCTTGAAAGGATTCCAAGCAAAGTGCAAAATGAAAGCTAAAGCAACCACAAAACCCCCAAATCCAGCAGATCTCAATCACTTTTTATGCACATATATGAAAATTAACAAATATGTCACTTTAATAAAATAAAGCTATATTTGGCCAATGAATTTTAAACTATAAAAAGCATATTAATCATAAATATACCTGATCCAACACAAACTAGACCAGTATAAAGAGTAAATAAAATCTATGCATCACTCTGGCTTCACATTATTTTTGATGATACTTCATCATAATGAAATACAGTTACCCTTCATCTATCTCTCCCACATCCTGGAAAAAGAAATTACACCCAGTTACATGTGGACAAAAAAATAAGTTGCTCAGTTGGCTTGTATTGTGTTGAGGAAGAGTTATCATGAGAGGATTTTATGAGACCCACAAGTAACATTCACTTAGCAAAGTAGCAGTGGAGATCTAGGCCACTAATAATTAAAGCAATTAAAGTAGAAACAGAATCGCTGAGTACCACACAGGCTAAGAGCACAGACAGGCTTAAAGTTTAAAACTCCTTCCACACTAATTACGGTCTGATGATTTTCATTGTTGTTGTTTTCTTAACTTTTTCTCTGCTTAATTGGAACAAGCCTTTTTCCATTTGACCTTTGTCCTTAGATTCATTTCCATGTCTCTCAATTCACTGTGTTCTTAGACTTTAATTTGCCAATGAGGAGTGGGCCCAAGAATGGACTGAGATGATCTGAATACCACAGTAAAGCTGGCCTGCCAAACATTTCATTAGGCCTTGTTAATGTATACTTTACTAAGAATACAGCTTATATACTTATAAGCATGCTAGACATCTCAGACTTCTATTCATGATGAACTTTAAAAGATCAGAACAAAGTAAAAGTAAAAGATTAGATCAAATTGTTATTTTGCCAAATTACAAAGAGAATTGTAAATGGCAGAAAGCCTTTTCTCATATGCAAGGAAGTGCGCCATCCAGATAGGAGCAGAGCACAAGCCAGGAAGTCCAGTCTGCACTCAAGGAGTACGAGAAGAAGAACAGGAACTGTTCAGGCAGTTTCTAGAATGCTAAGAGAAAGAGATTCTATTTCTATGTATGCAATGTTTCAAATCTCCAGAGCACTTCTCTCAGCAGCTATAGTGAGGGTCTTCTAGTGTATACCCATCCCATCAGAATCATCACAGCAGCACAGAGAGCAGGGTTCTGTGATGGAGAAAATCAGCTGGTCCCACTGCATAAGGTAAGCAGAAAGTCTGCAACCTTGTCCAGAAACCTGCAGTTCAAGAACCTTCCAGATACCATTGATGCCACCGAACAAAGAAGCCTCACAGCCACAGAAGGCAGGGAAGCCTTACTCTCTTGCCACCGGAAGCAAACCTAGACTGTGAGAGAACCTGGGTGCTTGAATGAGTGGTTGAGTTGGAAGAGGCTTGGCTCTTGTCCAAGTAAATACAAGCTGAAAATTATTGTTACCGAGGATGATAGAGAGTTTGACATTAATGAAGATCAACATTCCATCATTTTATTTTCTTTGGGTTCGTTTTTGGTCCTGTTCTACATGGTCTATTTCATCACTGAAGAACTAACTCTAATGGTGAATAGTCTTTGTTTTGGTTTTGTCTTTGGAGGTTTTTACGCAAGCCTTGAACTCAGCATCATACAACCTGAGCCTCCCACGTGGTGGAATAGAGGCCACACCACCACTCTCAACTTTAAAATAATTTACAGAGAAATATTGTCTAGACCATCTAGCCCATTTGCATTTTCATTTAAATGAATAATTATTATTACGTATTAATGTGTATATTTTGAAACTGCTAAATTGGGAACATATAGGTTTTTAACTCCAAATCAAAACCATATTCATTATGTACAGAACTTTTAAACTGTGCTTCTGCTAGAAATAAATTATTTTGTTGGGTTTTAGGAGGTTTTTTTAAAAAACAAATAGTGCCCCAATTAAAAAAAAAGAAGAAGAAGAGCTACATCACAGGCAACATTAGGAAGACATCTTATATTCCTAGACTGCTTTCACTTGGAGCATTTGCATAGTCTTAGCATTCAAGACCTGTTGAGGAACAGACTGTCGAACAGCAGTGTTAGAATCGTCAGTACGTTTTTGGAAATGATTGACAGTCCCTTTTCTTAACCACAAAACAGGATGTAGACTGCATGTGTTTCAAGACCGAGATGGAAGTGACTATTCTGGGACAGTGGTTTTCAGAGTTTCCTTTTGGGATTAACAATTGGCATTAGCAAGACATTGTCAAAATTAAAACTTCTACCGTATTAGACATTCGTTAGTCCAACAATCTGTTCTAACAAGCCCTCAAGGTAATTGCTCAAGGTAACTGTGTGAATTTTTAAGTTTAAGAATGAGTGTTCCCTTGAAAGGACTGTACATGTTTCTGTCCTTAAAGGGATAATATAATTGTCGTATAGACAGCATAGTCCTTTTCTTTCTTTCTTTCTTTCTTTCTATTTTTTTTGGGGGGGTTTCTTTTTTGTTGTTGCTCTGATTGGTATTTTATTTCTCCTTTACAAGTTACACATAATAGACAAAAGGCTATTTTGATAATATATTGTTATCTTTGCTGGCCACGATCATATAATCATTTTAAACAACACAAATGTGTACATACATGGACTGAGCTTTCTGTAGCCTATAAATACCTCTTTGGGTTTAAAAAGGAAAAAGGCAACATACTGACAATTCAACTGTAACACTTAGAAAAATACCAGTTTCCTTACCAAACCCAAGAGTCTAGTACAGGGACCTACCATCCAACACAGCAATGAGCTTAAGCCACGGGAAGCCAAGAACATTCATCAAACCAGTGCAGACCCTCCCCCATCCAACACTTCGTCAAAGGGCTCCCTATCCTCATCTCAGGAAGACAGCCATCACTCCAAAACAGCAGCAGCAAATATACATCTTTGTTAAATTTCTGAGTGTCTTAATCAGTATTTCACACCCAGCACCTCAGGAACTCCATGCAATCACGGATACCACTCTTTAGTCCGCTCCCTAGAAAGAACCAGGTCTTCCTAATTCACTGTAGGTGCCTGGGATAACAAAGGATTTCACCTGAAGGGATGTAAGCAATGCTATTTGATGAAAGTAAGAATAAGGAAAAAGCAGTTACCTTAAAGAAAAGTGTGCTCTGCCACACTAAACTATCAGACCGATGCACGGCATACTGCAAAAACTGTAATACAATACAGCCAAACACAGTGTTCAAATATTTACCTGGTAAAGCATGTGAAGATCATCGTCTTCTGAAGGACAAACTGGGCTCTTACTCTACAGCTACTTTTGTGTAACTTTAAAAAATGCTGTTCTCAACAAGGTCTGACACTGATTTTGATCCTTGTTAGGAAGTTTGATATGAGACAGTAAGGCTCAACAGTCAGCTTTCGAGGTCTCCCAGCGCTCCTCTTCAGCATTCATCTGAGGACTGAGAGAGCAGCTGTGCAGCTAGGTGGTGGAGCACAAGTAGGCGGTCCTGGCTGCTGTGACGTCATAAAGGTGCTGCCTAGCCCTGAGTCTGCATTGCCGCTCTCCTGAGGAAGCAGCAGACTCGCCCTCTGAGGAAGCAGGAGACTCGCCCCTCTGACAAGGCCTTGGTGAGTCACTCTTGTGTAGGGAACACATCGGTCTTAAACTTATGAGGAGAGGGCACTGGGTTTCCGGCCCGCGTTTCTAGCACTTCCGTGTTCGCGGCTTCTCTGGAGTCTCGCTCTGAGCCCTGGAAGGTTGTCCGCGCTGGTGTTCTCTTCTCAGGCCGCGCTGAGATTGTGGTCTTCTGCAAGTTGTGATAAACAGACTGTCAGTGCTGCTGGAAATATCTTCCGTTTGACGTGAACCAGGACGCTGGGGAGGATGTTGGTTCACTTCAGGCGAGCGTGCCCTGGCTCTGCTGCTGAGAGCTGGGCCTGCGTTCAGTGGACAGCAGCCTCCAAAGTCTCCTCATTCCCTCTGTGAGTGAGATGTGCAGGGCCCGGGGTTTCTGAGCTTGCTTTAGGGGATTTAATGACTGCAGAGGAACATCCAGGAACCAATGGCGAAGGTTCAAGCATCAGGTCCGAATTCTGGGCCTTGTCAGCGTCAGTATCAACTCTTGCGGTTGCGCTTTGCCTTAGCTTACAGTCTACACTAACAGGGTTCAAGAGTTCACTTCTCTCTCCAACCTCTTAACGCTCTGCAACGGCAGCTTTCAGGTTGGCAATGGGGTCTGAGATCTTTTTACCTTTGCCTGGCAATTTACAAACGAATTTTTCGTTGCACGAAAGTCTCTCCTGGCGCCTCAACCTCTACAGCAGCTCCGCGGAACTCTGCTGCCCCAAGTCCTCGGGAGCTGGGGGTTCAAAGGCTCTGGGCAGCGAGCAGATGGCACACGGGCTGCGGCTGGCACAGTGGGCAGTGTTCCCTGGTGGGGGGCCCAGGGCGACCCTGGCGCGAGAGCAGGAGTTGCCAATTTCCCGGAAAAGCAAGGCTTCTTCAGACAGTCCTTTTCAAAATATAGAATCTGATTTACTAATTCAATTAGCTAATATTTATAGACTACTTACTTTGTGTGAGGACGGCCCTAGGTGCCGGGGTCCATTGAAAAAAGCAGCCAGTGTCCCTATATGCAAGGCGCTCAAAACGACCACAACCTTTACGTGCAATAAAGTAAACAAATAGTAAACACAAGGGATGGTTAGAACACATACACAGGTATCAGTGTAGTGTATGGAGTGAGGTAGCAAGCAAAGAAGGCAGAATATCTTAGGAGAAAACATATATTGTATAGAGTAATCCATCTCTCCAAGAAAGGGACACCTGAAAAGATGAAAAGCAGGAGTGTGTGCATGCATCATGAAGAAAGAGGCTATGTACTTACAGGAATCTGAGTGTGAATGGAGCCAAGAGAACAGAAGGCACAATGTCAAGAAATGGGGTCGGAAACGTTTTAAGGTACCTTTCCTTTTATTTAGCTTACCATTGTTCATTTTTTGAAGAATTTTGTCAGAGGTACAACAACCACATTTTCAAAGATCATTTTGTTTCATAAAATGAGCAATGATCCAGAGGGAAGACCAACATCGGGTAAAGCAAGTGCTTAGGAGATTGCTGCAATTATCTTGGGAGGAATATTTATGCCTGAACTAGAGAGAGGCTGGCAGGAGGCTGGTGAATCTGGAAGTGTTATTCACATGAAAGCTCCTCTAAGGAGCTACCTCTGACCAAGGAAAATTCAGACTGCTGCTTTGAGCTCTTGCCACATCATAATTTAGTTAGACACAGTTATACCAGCGTTGATAACCAAAGATGAGTGTGAAACTATGAGAACAGCACTTTGACCAGATCTTCAGACCTGAATACAGATTGGCTTGTTATAATGAAGGCTAAGTTTATATTTAAGGGCTTAGATGTATCCAGTTGAGCCATGCCAGCGCGCAAGCGTGCCCACCCGTCCGCTCTCCCTCCCTCTCTCCCTTCCTCTCTCCCTTCCTCCCTCCCTCCCTCCCTCCCTCCCTCTCTCCCTCTCTCTCTCTCTCTCCCTCCCTCCCTCTCTCTCTCTCTCCCTCCCTCCCTCCCTCTCTCCCTCCCTCTCTCTCTCTCTCTCTCCATTAAGGAGTATTTAGTCACTCAAAGAACTTTAGATACAAGTTCCAGAGAAATGCTGTCGACCTTCCAAGATGCCAGCTGAATTACGTCTTACTTCTTGGGCTTTCCCATGCTTTATATGTTCCAATTCCCTCTCTAGTAACTTAACAGTCCTGTTTGGGGTTTAAGTCACAGATCACAGCAGGCCAGTTAGTCAAAGTTCAGCTGTTCCTAGGACTACAGCCAATGAGAAGATGTAATGATCATTTAAGGTCACAGGAAGCTAATCTACTATAATATTAAAGTCCAATTTCCTTTACTCATTTTCAACTTTTTAATACCATTGAACTATACCAGAATCTACCTTGTTGATGTTGGTGTGGTTTCTAGTGCTTAGCAAAGTTGAGATAGGCAACTCTGGACTATGTAGACCAAAGAATTTAGTTCAACTGCCTACTAAACACTGAGGAAAGGACACCGAAAGGATGTCCTTGCAATAACATATGATGGTAGCTATTCACAACAATGCCTTGGCTCTGACTATCATTGGTATAGAGCCATGGAGATTTATATCATAGGGTCTCTCTATAATATTTTATTTATTTCAAGGACTGTTTTGATACAACATATGTGGAGAGTGTCAAGGAACTGGGAGATGAGAGAAAGGCAGTGAGATATGTCGGTTTTGAGTTGTTTGACTTCCAAACCATAGGTCACAATATCTGTTTCTTAAAATTTTCCAGGTAAATATAGAGCTCAGTCTTTCTTCATAGGACTTTTTTTTTTTTTAGCCCTTTGTTGCAGTGCCATCATCAGTCAGACAGTACAAGGTTGTATATCAGGCAAGTGAGTAGGGTTTCTCCATGGTTTGTGTTTCAGTTCCTTACCTCAGGCTTCTGCCTCAAGTTTCTGCCTGACTTCCCTCAATGACGGGGTAACATGGGAGTTGTAAGACCAATAAGCACTTTCCTCCCCAATGTGCTATTGGTCAGTTTTAATCATAACCATAACGACAGAAAAGCAAAGTAGAAGGAAGTGCTGCTCCTTCATTTGTAAATAATCCTGACTCCAGCAGCTATGCTGAAGTAGCCTGTCTTTATAGGAATGGATTCCATTCTCCATCTTCTCCCCCTTCAAATGTCATGATTATATTTATGTACATGCACACAGATCAAATGTTCATAATATAACATGCATACATATACCTATAAAGCAATAAATATGTGATACCTCATCTTAGTTATGTCCTCTTGATGAAGCTAGATGGTAGAAATGTAGTATATTTGACTATATATCATTTCTACTTCCATTTAGGAGAGAAATATCAAAGAATACAGCCATAGAAATATAAAATTAATAATAAAGAAATAAGACATAAACACAACTTCATACCTCCTCATTTTATAGCAACAATGACAACTCAGCTAAGTAAACACTAAATATTTTTCTTTATTCATTTTATTCTTTATTTCACATCTAATCTAACACCATATACTAAAGCTTAAGACATAAAATGATATTCCTAGTTAGGCATGGCGGCATATGCTTCTAGTCCCAGCAACTTGGGAGCCTGAAATAGGAGAACCACTGGAGAATATGTGGACAGCATAATGAGGGTTGCTTCAAATAACAACAATATAAGTGTAGATCAAGCAGCCTTATTAAGGATGAGGATGTAGCTCAGCAATAAAGAGCTTTCCTAGCATACATGAGGCCTGAGTTTGGTACACAACACTGGAAAAAAAAGGTGTGTGTATGTGTGTGTGTGTGTGCACATCTGTTAGATGTTTAATTTTAGAACATGTGTGTCCAATTCTAATTCTTGGCACTGTAGTAAATCCCCATGGGTTATTATGATGCTATTCTACCAGATCTCCTTTCTCCATTCTCACTGTTTATGTTCCATTCTCCACTGAGCAACCAAAATACTATCTTAATATAAAAACCAGAACATGTCATTGCCATATTAAAATAGATAATTTGTAACCCACTTGGAAAAACCAGTCAAGTGTTTATGTATGTGTTTTAACATTTTATTGATTCTTTGTGGATTTTATATCATGCACAATCCTACCTATCTCCCATTCTTTCATATCCACCCTCCACTCTTGCAACCTCCCTCCCAAAATATAATAAAATAAAATAAAACAACAACAACAACAAAAACCTGTGTGGCACACTTTAAATGCAATGAGTCATTGGTCTGTTTCAAGGCCTCTCTGGCTTCTGCTACACTATCAATACTGGATCCTCACAGAACTCCTCTCAGATATCCTGTGATTGCCCTATGTAGTGGATGTCCTGCAGCTTTAGATCTTTGTAACCAGCCCTATCACGTGCTCCAGCAGATCATAGATGGGGTAGATGTTGGGGTGAGCCAACCCAAATCCCTAAATCTGGGCCTGGGATGTAGCTGCTCTTCTGGGCTCTCAACCACCAGAACTAGCTCTCCAGCACTGCCTCAGCTACCTCATCCAATGCTGCAGTTAGAAATGAAAAGGGTCAGTTCTCCTGCTCTTGTGTCCCCCAGGCCAGTTTATATGCTTTTGCCACCAGGGCCAGCTCTACTGTACTGCCCAGGAGAGGTGCAGAGCCAGCTCTCTTGACCTCAAGGCCAGTTTACCCACCTGCCACAGGCTTTAGGGGCAGAGGTGGAGAGGGGATCTCTCCCTTGCTTATGCCAGCCCACGGCAGATAAGGAGCAGGTGCAGCTCTCCAGTACCCATGCCCTTTGGGGCTGGCTTTGGCTCTACTGTGCTGCCCAGGAAAGAGGTGGGGCCAACTCTCTTAGGTATGGTATCTGGCAATTGCCTCAGGCAGCACTCAGGACCTGGAACATTTGCACGGCCTTTGGTGCTAACACAGAACTGGGACACCAACACAGACCCCAGGTGCCATAGAAAGATTGACCCAGACATGGCCCCCAGCTGCAGCATGGGCCCAATGTCCCCATGGTCTCAGGTGTCAGCTCATGCCACTCAGATCAGCATGTCTCCCATGGCAGCACAACTCTCAGAAGTCTGCATGGTCAGTGATGACAGCCCAGATCAAGGATATCTGCTTGCCCTTTAGTGGTAACATGGATCACAGACATTGACATAAACCCAGGCTGCAGCAGGACCACCGTCCCAGAAGTAACCCTGGCAGCAGCCTGAGCCAGGACCTCACCTTGGCCTCTTCATATCTGCCCGTTGCCCATCACCACTGCGTCTCCAGCTCCACCTTTTCCCACAGCCTATGAACTCCTTGGCTTCACTTTCTCTTCGATCTCCCCACCACATACACTGTCTTTCCCATCTCTCTATTATACACGAGGCCATCATATTGGTGCTGGAGCAGGCATTTGAGTGTCTTTCTTCGCACCTCCTTTGGCCAGTGTGTCTGGAGATAAGTGTTTGTATTTTTTCCCCATAAAGTCCTACATGATCCAATTCCTTCCAAAGCCTATCACTCAGCACTCCCAGATTCCCCTCCCTGCCCAACTCTGCCCACCGTCACTAAGGGCATGTGGTTGCTGGAATTTCAATTTCAGTTTAACAAACTATCATTAAAAATTCAATTCCTTGAGTTATATTAATATGGTGGCTGGAATAAGAATGGAATAAGCTCATATATTTGAATGTTTAGTCCCCCTGTTAGTGGACTATTTAGGTTGGATTAGGTGTGGACTTGTTGGCACAAGAATGTCACTGGGGGCTAGGCACATGCAATGATGCTCAGTCTCACACTTTCTGCCTCCTCCCTGCTGACTCTTGCCTGTATATAAACTCTTTGCCTCTGCTCCAGTGCCATGCATGCTAGGATGGTTCCCTCAACGATGTTCATGAACTAACACTGAAAATGTAATCAAGCCTCCATGGCTTAGTCATGATGTTTCTTCAAAGCAGCAGATCAGGAGCTAAAGACCAAAGTCTGTACTAACATCTGGGGTATTGTTGTGACTGGCCTGACTATGCATGTTTGGAAATATATGGAAGAATTTTGGAATTTGGACTAGAAAAGTGGTTGAATACTGTGTGTTCCTGTAGGCCATTCTAAGAAGCTTGGAAGACAGTAGTGCTGAAAGCAATGTGGAGCAATTCCAAGAGAAGTGTGTTGTTGTAGTCAACAAAACTGGAAGGCAAGGGCCGTTGAATAAGTCCCTTAACATTAGACATGAAGTTGTAGGACTTGAAATTTGCCCTGGTTTTAGGTCCTACATTGGTCCAGTATCTTCTCACTATGTCCCTTTTCCTCCCTTTTGGCATGACAGTGTGTATTCTGTGCCATTACATGTTGGAAGTACATGATTTGCTTTTTTATTTTAAAGGGGTTACAGTTAAGACATTGCCTTGAGTCTCAGAAGAGACTTTGTGCTTTTAAACTGTCTTGAGACTGAATGACTGCAGAGAATTTTGAAATGGATTAAATGGATTAAAATGTATTGTTACAGGGAGTGGAATGTGGTGGTTTGAGTAAGAAAGGTCCCCATTGGCTCATATCATGTTTGAATGTTTGATTCCTAGTTGGTTGACTGCTTAGGAAGGATTAGAAGGTATGGCCTTGTTGGAGGAGATGTTTCACTGAGGGTGGACTTTGGGGTTTCAAAAGCCTATGCCATACCTAGACACTCTATCTCTCTGTCTGTTGCCATCTGTCTGTCTGTCTCTCTCTGTCGCTGTCTGTGTCTGTCTCTCTGTCTGTCTGTCTGTCTGTCTGTCTCTCTGTCTCTGTCTCTGTCTCTCTCTGTCTCTGTCTCTCTCTCTCTCTCTCTTTCTCTCTCTCTCTCTCTCTGTGTGTCTCTCTGTGTGTGTGTGTGTGTGTCTCTCTGTCTGTACCTCCTACCTGCTGATTGGTATGTAAGCTCACAGCTACTGTGCTATGACTACAGGCCACCATGCTACCTACCATGATAACTACGAACTAACACTCGTAATCTGTAAGCAAGCACCCAAATACATGCTTTCGCTTATAAATTGTCTTGGTGATGGTGTCTTTTCACAACAAGAGAATAATAACTAAATCATCTTTCTGTATTCACGTTGCCAGTTTACTTGCTAGGAAATGTTGGGCAACTCAGATACTTCTTTTTTATTGTTGCTGATTGACAGATAGCACTCTTGAGTTACAGTGGAACATGTGCATATAAGGAGTAATGATTGCATTAAGGTAACTTGCATTTCTATCACCTCAACTTTCCGTGATTTATTTGTCATAAGTGCAGTCACGTTCTTCTCTTCTATTTTGAGTAGCCCAGGGCACTACCATCAGCTGTGTTCACTATACTGTGCCATGGAAATCAAAATCTTATTCATTCCGTTTGAACACAGCATTTACCCATTGACCAAGCTCCCCAACCCTAATCTCCACATCATGTCTTCCATCTCTGCTAATCATTATTCTGTTCTCAACTTCTCTGAGATCAGCTTTTTTAGATTTTTACATATGAGTGAGATCATGCGGCTTTTGTTTTTCTGTCCCTGATTTGCTTCACTTAGTAAATGTCCTCCAGCTCCATCTGTGTTGTCACACGTCACAGGATTTCATTCCTTTTTATGGATGACTATTCACCCCACTGTGTAATTATACTGCATTTTCTTTATCAATCCGTTCATCTAGGAACATTTAGGTTGATTCCTTGTCTTAGTTATTGTAAATAGTGTTGCAATAAACACAGGAGTGCAGGTGTCTCTTTGACATGCTGACTTCATTTCTATAATCAAAGACAGTTCTAGTGAATAATGCCTTAGTCAAACAAGCTTGCCCCCCTCTGTTTCTTGAGTATGCCATGTTTATTCTCATCACCAGGCCTTTGTGCCTCTTCTTTCCTCTTAGATTCTGCTCTAATCTGTGTACAGTTCTTTCCTGATATCACAGTTGAGGAAAAGGGGAGGTAGTGGCTGTTGCAAGGCTTCTGGCAGAGATTCCTTCCACAAAAGGCAGATTAACAAGATAGAAGCATCACAATTTATTTAACACAAATGTTCTGTCAAATGGAGTCTTTGGAAATGAAGACTTGGGCAAACAGGAACTGTATATTTTCTAGATAGTCACTCAAAAAAAAAAGTTAAGGTCTAATTGCATGAAAATTGAGAACTCAGCAGGGGCTGTCTAGTCAGTCTCCTTGGCATTCTTATGTGACATTCCTTCTCCATAGGTGTGATGGAGGATACCAGGTGTATTAGGGTCTTGAGGGGGAAATGTAGGGAAAGGGTTACGAAGCGATCAAGTTTCATGATTTGGTCCAAAAAGGACAAGAAGTGGAGAGTATTTCTTTTACTATTTCTGAAATTCCAGTGTTTCATATTTTCTCATGCATGTGCTAAACCCTGGTACATCTCCCAGGTCACTCACTGTATAACCACTGTACAGAAACTCTCGTTCTACCATTCAGTTAAAATTTCTGTACATGAACAGCTATCTCCTATGCCACTTAGTCACTCACAGTTATTTATCTCTCCCATAGAAAGTGGCTTCTATGATGCAGAGACCTCATCTGTCTTCAATTCATGGCTGTGTTATCTGTGTCTCCAGTCCTGTCTAGCAAGTACTGGTCACTCCATAAATACTTAAAGGAGCAGGGGACATATACCACTGCTCAGGGTACATACAATTACAAGTATGTTAGACAAACTACCTCATGAAAATAAAATGTAACATCATAACATGGACATAATAATGAGGTCCATAGTTTTCTTTGAATTAAATTTGAAGTCCAAAGCTCATTTCCCAGGTCTGCTTCTCTATTGGACATATCACTGTGCTTCCTCCATCTTGCTTATAAAAGAAGCAATTCAGACTTGAGTAAAAGATTACCTGTGCTTCCTAATCCATTATATTTATGAAAAGCTTGAACTGCAGAGAAATAGGCAATAATTTTAATATACCTAGAAAATACTTGCTCTTACACCCTTTCTTCTTACAATATTATGTGAATATTTATTCCCTGTTTTAAATCATCCTAATATCCCCTACTCTTAAGCTGCCTAAATGCACATAATATTTTAAGAAGCAATTTTAATCACATAATATTAGATATTTTTTCTTATAAAGAAACCAGCCTATTCATTAAATTGGAATTTAGGGATACATCTGTTTAAGAATATCAAATTAACCACAACTTAATTGATTGTTAAGCAACTGAGCAGATCCAATTAGAGAAGTGAAGACCCTTCTGCCACCCAACAACAGGCCTTAAGGTCATGCAGAAACAACCTAAGTGTCGAGTGGAAACATCTTTCTCCTTATGAGATCTCCCACTTGAAGTTTCTAAGTGTGCATGTATAGAAACCATATCTCTGGCAGTTTAATGGTCACATAGAACAGAATTCACTTGGGCTTTTATACATTAGGTAATTGGAGACAAATATATACATATATATGTATATATACACATTTCTTGAGGAACTTAACTTAGAAGGGCACATATATCCTAAAAGGGAAAGAGGGCCCATTCAGAAAGATTCCAATGAAGTTTATTCATGTAAAGCGTTTCTTAAGAATTTGTAAGCCAGGATTTCTAGTTGTTCACTTCTGTATCATTCCTAGGGCCTAAGACATCACACAGAATTTTTTAAAAAGATTTATTTATTTAATATGTATACAGTGTTTTTCCTCCAAATACAACTGCGCTACAGAAGAGGGCACCAGATCTCATTACAGATTGTTGTGAGCTACCATGTGGTTGCTGGGAATTGAACTCAGGACCTTTGGAAGAACAGCCAGTGCTCTTAACCTCTGAGCCATCTCTCCAGCCCAATTTTTAAATGAACAAGAAATGTTTAAGTAATTAATTTTAAAGTGGAACCAATATAAATTAACACAAACTTGCCTTGTAGATGAATTATAAATCTGTAAATGAGCGGGCCCGCACAATGCCACATCTTCATTCTTTATATCACTCTCAGTGAGTCAAGATGCCACCCAGGCTGTGTTCAGAAGACACACACAAAATACATGCACACACACACACACACACACACACACACACACACACACACACTGACACACACAAACACATCTGTGCATGTATACAGCATCTCACAGAGCAATGGCTCCAAATAGAAGCCCAGGTATGAGCTAAGAACCACTGTCTTATGCAAACTGCTGGATAGAAACAATCTTCAAAACACAGGAGAGGCCCACACCATCAAGATAGTTTGTTGCTGGAGCATTGCACTACTTGAGATTTACTGCTTATTAAAATGTGGGAGGCTATTACTTCCCTCCAGAACAAATTTTGTGAACAGAGATGAGCCCAGGAAGCTTTTAGCCCATTTCCTGAATCATAAACAAAGAGCTCGGTACACAGCAACTCCGTGAGATGTAAAGGGGAGTATATTATATGATCCTTATTGGATTACTCAAAGCCTCCGCGAAGCTCCCTTCAAAAGTCATATAAATCAAAGCTAACTGCTTTCATAGAAAAGCAATCAAGTTTTTAAGAGAATATCTTTGTTCCCTGAGGTTGCACAGTAAGATTTAAATGCTTCTATTAGGACCTTTCCAATGGAGCATACTTAAGTAATTATAAAAATCGAGCCTAGAAATACACCTGGACAGGCTTTGACAGGAATTAAGTTTATCTTTTGATGTCAAGTTCTAGACTTTTTGGAAGTATTTCTCCAATTACTCTCTAAACATACACACTGATATGTACACACATATGCACAAACACTCACACCTCTTGTCAATAGCAAATAGCTGCATTAAATATGGAAAGTTATATTAGTTTTGTGTTATATTATTTCATTAAATCAGTACTGCATGCTATAACATTTTGAATTTGTTCTTTTATATGCATTTAGAAAGAGCTTAAATTTAGGTTTGAAGGACTATCAAACCTCCCAAAAATGTGTCTTTTGGAATGTTGAAGGAAATTTTAGAAACGAAACTCCATTATTCTCCAATCATTGATATCAATAAAAATGAGTTTCTTTGCTTTTCTGAGTCATATCTTCAAACCTAGCCAAATTCTAGCAATGACTTGCCTAAGTAATTTTCTACAAGATGTTAAGTCTTCAAGAGGTTGCCCACCCAAAATTTGCATGGTAAAGTATTTTGCAATAACTCTAGATTTGGAAATATAGCCAAACCCTTCCTTCTTGGAGCTGGTTTTTCACCACATGAATATTAACAAATCATACTCTAGAACATCAAGTCAAATGAACTTTTGTTTACCCTGACACTTTAGGAAAATTAAACTGTTTCTGACATTTTCTTTTTTTAGGAAATGTATTTGCAGAATCAGATATGAATTTGCCTTTTCCAGGAAGTTTCTAAGAATAAATGACGAGTGTACTTAAAAATATTAACAAGGTTTATATTTATGTTTATCTTGAACTCTACTGGATTATGGAAAATGTACAATATAGCATCAAGGAGCTTAAATTTTAGTGGACTGATAATAACATAAAATATGTGAATAATACAAGATAATGAATGTGTTAAATTCTGTGACAAGATTATAGGTGCTGTAAGAATTCAGCCACATAGAAAATCAATAGAGCTTATCGGGCTTGGAGAATTTTGTGGAGAAAATGCATCTTAACTTGGAGGGAGGGATTTTAGATTTGATGTGATAAATTGTTCATAGTAATTGTAGGTTTTGGAGTAGGGAAGTGACTGATGAAACTAACACAGGAAGAAAATTTATAGAGCATCAGTATGCAGGAAGTCTTAGATGATAGAAGAGGGTATGCTAACGAGAAGCTGAACATAATACCTAGGGGACCATGTGATAAAGGCCTGAGCTGTGAGGTGGCTCCTGGGAATAGAGAATTGACATTTGGAAGAAAAATTGATAGAGCTTCATAAGTAAATGGGAAAAGTAGAAAGGGATTATTACTTAGAATACATATTACAAGCTTTAACAACCAGTCACCCATAAACTACAGCTATACCACTTTTATTGGTATGAACAAGCAAGAAAACTAAGCATGAGTGTGTGATATTGATTGGGGGCTAGGGAAGTGTTAGAAAAGAAAGACTGAGTAAGGAATAATCAGGCAATAGAGAAAGAGAAAAAGCTAAGAAAGAATGTCATTAACAGGATGGTTAGCATGGCCAGTGCGGACTGTCTTAGTTACTTTTCTATTCATGACCAAAGCAACTTATAAAAACAGTGTTAATTAATTTATGGTTTCAGTTAGAGTCCAAAATGGCAGAGCGAAAGCATGGCAGGGGGGACTCTTGGAGCTTACATCTTGAGTTGCAATTCGAAGGCAGAGGAGGGGGGGAGAGGGAGGTGGGGATGGGAGAGGAGTGGAAGGGGGGAGGGAGAAGTGAGGGAAGGAGAAAAGGAGGAAGGCAGGGAGAGAGGGTATTTTACAATTGCAAGAGTCTTCTGAAACTTCAAAGCTGACCGCACTGACACGCCTCCTCCAATAAGACCACACTTCCCTAGTCATTTTCAAACGGTTTGACCAACTGAGGATCAAGTGCTCAACTACACCATGAGCTTCCAGTCCCTTCTCATACAAACCATGGGGCCTTTCAAAAGCACCATGACTAATGGGGCCAGAACTGTGGTGTTAGAAGTTACAGGATCTAAATAACTCCTCCGCTGATGTCCACAGCCACAGCTGAGAGTTACTTATGGTCTCATTATGTTCTCACAGTTCTTCATTGGTCACCACTGAGCTGAAGCCTTCTGTCTTGAAGAAAGTCCTGAGGCAGCAAAGCAGAAAGACTCGATGTTAGCTTGATACCAACATGAACAACTCTTTATAATTTCAATGGCACTGAAATTTGTGGGGGTACAGGGTATTATACCAAAATGCTCTACTATCTCTCCTAAAATTACCATACTGAATAGACACATGGCAAAAGAGGTAGATATTAGTAACTGATATCTTAGGGTCTAGACTAAGGACTTCACTGTCGGCTTGTGAGAAAGTTCGAACATGCCCTTCCCTGTCTTAGTTTCATTTCCTATTGCCATGATGAGATGCACCTATGAAAGTAACTTAAGGGAGAAAGCACTTTTTGAACTCACATTTCAGGTTACAAGTCTGTCAGGGCAATTCATGAAGACAGGAACTGGAACAGCTAATTAGTTCCATTACAACCACACCACAAGCAGAAGGACTGGGCATGGTGGAACGAACTTTCAATCCTCATACTTCGGAGGCAAGCAGAACTCTGTGAGTTCTAGACCATCATGGTCTATGTAGTGATTTCCAGGCCAGCCAGTACTGCATACTGAGATTCTATCTTTCTTTAAAAAAAAAAAAAAAAGCGGTGTATAATTAATTCATGCATGCATACATGCTAGTTATCAGCTTGTTTTTCTCTTTTTGGTAAAGGTGCAGGCCCCAGTAAGTAGGCATTCTCACATCACTTAAAGTAATTAGGATAATCTCTCAAAAACATTCTCAGAGGCTCTTTATCCAGGAGATTTTAAATTATGTCAAGTTGACAATTCTTAGTAACATCACTATTTCCTTCTAAACTTCTTGAATCTCCCCTATGATAAATGAACAGAATAATTTTATTTAGCATATAACATTATTATGAGAATAGTAAGATAATAATTGTAAAGTCACTAACCCAGTTAGTAATTCTGCCTCTGTACTGTCTTAATAGAATTTTAATGTGATTTCTTAGGAAAGTTTCAAATTAGTAATTATTTTCAACATAGGATACCCAAAGTTCAAATAACACATGATGTGTTTCCCTTTTTGTTAATTAAACAACATATGAAATACTTTATGAATAGATATCTACATTTTCTGGAGAATAATTATTTTATAAGTATTTCTACATCACTCCATAAACCAGTATATAACATTTAATAATAATAATCTGACTAGAAGCATAAAGAAATAAATCTGGTGATTAAAAAGTTTTTGAAGAGTGTTATATACTCACAAATAAAGAAAAGCTCCCCTCCACAATACAGGTAAATTACTGCTTTTTGAACTACTTAAATATTTTATACATCTTTTTCTCTTCTTTTTTATACATATTTTTATTATAATTTATTTACATTACATCTCGATTGTAATCCCCTTGCTATTTCCTTCCTGTTCCCACCCTCCCTCCCTTTTCTGCCGTATTCTGCTCCCATCAACCTCTGACTGGTGGGGTCCTCTTCCCCCTTTGTCTGACCACAGCCTATCAGGTCTCATCTAGATAGTCTGCATCCCCTTCCTTGGAGTGCCCTCCAGGCCTCTCTGCAAGGGACCAGTGATAAACTGCGGGTACCAGAGTTTTTCCCAGAGTCAGTCCCCAACTCTCCCCTCCTCTTCTCCATGTGGAGAATGAGCTGTCCATTAGCTACATCTGAACAGGGCGTCTACGTCCTCTGCTTGCAGTGTCCTTGCTTGGTGCATCAGTTTGTGGTCCAGATCCAGCAGCCTTTATAGTCTTTTATACATCCTTTATTGTTACTCTTTAAATAAAATATTTACCTTATATGGTAATAATAATAATAAGAACAACAACAACAACAACAAGAACAAGAACAAGAGTGAGAAGAACAAGAAGAACAAGAATGAGAACAAGAATAAGGACAAGAAAAAGTAAAAGAACAACAATGACCAGACGCACACCTTTAACCCCAGCACTCAGCAGGCAGAGGCCAGTGGATCGCTGTGAGTTCGAGGCCAGCCTGGTCTACAAAGTGAGTCCAGGACAGCCAAGGCTACACAGAAACCCTGTCTCGAAAAAAATAAAAATGGGGGCGGGGGCAACATACCAATGATTCAACAATTTTGGGATCAGATATATATTTCTGTTGATCATTTAAAGTAAAAGTAATGTACAATTAAAAGTAACATCATTGTTTCCATATATATGTATAAGAATAGTAAGATGTATGTGTGAATAGTATGTGTGTGTGAATAGTAAGATAATGATATATTTTTCTAATATATTTTAAAAGGAATTGTTCATATTTCAGGTGCAAAATTGCAAAGTTCACTGTTTCATAAAAGAGCTTGTCTTGTTTTAAATAGGTCTAAATAACAATTACTTAGTATTAATTTGAACATTCATAATCTGTCTTTTTAATATATATTTTATTAATTTATTCATATTACATCTCAATTGTTATTCCATCGCTTGTATCCTCCCATTCCTGCCTCCCTCCTGCTTTCTCCCTACTCCCCTCCCCTATGACTGTGACTGAGGGGGACCTCCTCCCCCTGTACATGCTTATAGGGTATCAAGTCTCTTCTTGGTAGCCTGCTAACCTTCCTCTTGAGTGCCACCAGGCCTCCCCATCCAGGGGATGTGATCAAATATGGGGCATCAGAGTTTGTCCCCACTCTCAACTCAACTGTGGAGAATGTCCTATCCATTGACTAGATCTGGGTAGGGGTTCAAAGTTTGCTGCACATTTTGTCCCTGACTGGTGCCATAGTTTGAGCAGGACCTCTGGGCCCAGATCCACCCATCATAATGTTCTTCTTGTAGGTTTCTAGGACCCTCTGGATCCTTTTATTTCCTCACTCTCCCATGCTTCTCTCACCTAGAGTCCCAATAGGATATCCTCCCCTCTGTCCCAGTTTCCTGGTAAGTGAAGACGTTCATGGGACATATTCCTTGGGCTAGTGTCCAGATATAAGTGAGTATATAACATTTGAGTCTTTCTGCTTCTGGGTTAACTCACTCATTATGATCATTTCTAGTTCAATCCATTTGTCCACAAGTTTCGGGAATTCCTTGTTTTTAATAGCTGAGTAGTATTCCATAGTGTATATGCACCACAGTTTCTTTATCCATTCTTCTACTGAGGGACATTCAGGCTGTTTCCATGTTCTGGCTGTTATGAATAAGGCTGCTATGAACATGGTTGAGCATATGTCCTTGTTGTGTGCTGGAGCATCTTCTGGGTATATTCCAAGGAGTGGAATAGCTGGGTCTTGAGGAAGCCTTATTCCCAGTTTTCTGAGATAGCGCCAGATAGGTTTCCAAAGTGGCTGTACTAGTTTGCATTCCCACCAGCAACGAAGGAGTGTTCCTCTTTCTCCACATCCTCGCCAGCACATGGTGTCATTTGAATTTTTGATCTTAGCCATTCTGATGGGTGAAAAGTACAATCTCAGAGTTGTTTTGATTTGCATTTCTCTGACGACTAAGAACATTGAGCATTTCTTTAAGTGTTTCTCAGCCTTCGATATTCCTCTGTTGAGAATTCTCTGTTTAGTTCCAAGCCCCATTTCTCGATTGGGTTATTTGGTTTGGTGGTGTTTAATGTCTTGAGTTCTTTATATATTTTGGATATTAGACTTTTGTCAGATGTAGGGTTGGTGAAGATCTTTTCCCAGTCTGTAGGCTGTTGCTTTGTTCTGTTGACAGTGTCTCCAGCCTTACAGAAGCTTCTCAGCCTCATGAGGTACCATTTCTTAATCGTTGACCTTAAGGCCTGGGCTGTTGGTATTCTGTTCAGGAAGTTGTCTCCTGTGCCAATATGTTCCAGGCTCTTCCCCACTTTTTCCTATACCAATTTAGTGTCTCTGGTTTTATGTTGAGGTCTTTAATCCACTTGGACTTGAGTTTTGTGCATGGTGACAAATATAGGTCTAATTGCATTTTTTTTACATGTAGACACCCAGTTAGACCAACACCATTTGTGAAGATGCTATTCTTTTCTCATTGAATATATTTGGCTTCTTCGTCAAAAATCAAGTGACCATAAGTGTGTGGATTCATTTCTGGGTCTTCGATTCGATTCCATTGATCAGCTTATTGCTGTGCCAGTACCATGCTGTTTTAATTACTGTTGCTTTATAGTACAGCTTGAGATCAGGTATGGGGATTCCTCCAGAGGATCTTTTATTGTACAAGATTGTTTTAGCTATTCTGGGTTTTTCCATATTAAGCTGAGAATTGATCTTTCAATTCTTTAAATAATTGTGTAGGTATTTTTATAGGGATTGCATTCAATCTGTAAATTGCTTTTTGTAAGATGGCCATTTTTACTATGTTAATTCTCCCGATTAGTTTGGCTAATGGTTTGTCTATCTTGTTGATTTTCTCAAAGAACCAACTCTTAGTTTTGTTGATTCATTGGACTATTTTCTTTGTTTCTAATTTATTAATTTCAGCCCTGAGTTTGATTTTTTCCAGACGTCTACTCCTCTTTGGGTTTCTGCTTCTTTTTCTCCTCCTGGGGCTTCCAGATGTGTTATGTTGCTTATGTGGGATTTTTCCAGTTTCTTTATAAAGGCACTTAGTGCTATGAATTTTCCTCTTAGCACTGCTTTCAATGTGTCCCACATATTTGGGTATGTTGTTCCTTCATTGTCATTGAACTTCACAAAGTCTTCAATTTCTTTCTTTATTTCTTCACTGACCCAGGTGTCATTAAGTAGAGAGTTGTTTAGTTTCCATGTATGTGTAGTCTTTTGTTATTTCTGTTGTTGTTGAAGTGCAGCCTAAGACCATGGTGATCTGATATGATACAAGTATTATTTCAATCCTCTTGTATCTGTTGAGGCTTGCTTTGTGACCTACTATGTGATCAACTTTGGAGAAGGTTCCATGGGGTACAGAAGAGAAGGTATATTCTTTTTTGTTGGGTGAATAGTTCCATAGATATCTGTTAGATCCATTTGATACATGGCATGGTTAATGATGTTATTTCTTGGCTTAGTTTCTGTTTCAATGACCTATCCCTCAGTGGGAGTGGTGTGTTGAAATCTCCTACTATTATTGTGTGGGGATCGATGTGTGGCTTCAGCTTCATTAACAGATCTTTTACAAATGTGGGTGCCCTTTTATTGGAAGCATAGATGTTCAGAATTGTGATATCATCTTGGTCGACTTTACCTTTGATGAGTATGAAGTGTCCTTCTGCATCCCTTTTGATTAATTTAGGTTGAAAGTCTATTTTGTTAGAAATTAAAATAGCTACACCTGCTTGCTTCTTGTGACCATTTGCTAGGAACATTTTTTTCCACCCTTTTACCCTGAGGTAATGTCTATTTTTATGGGTGAGATGTGTTTCTTGAATGCAGAAGAATGTTGGATCTTGTTTATGCATCCATTCAGTTAGTCTGTGCCTTTTTATTAGAGAATTGAGATCATTGATGTTGAGAGATATTAATGACCAGTGACTATTAAGAATCTTAATTTTGATGTTGTGTCCAGTAGAGAGTTTGTGTGGTTGTGTTTTTGCGATGGTGTAGTTATCTATTTCCTGTGTAGTTTTGGTTGTAGCTTGACCATTTGGGGTAGAGTTTTCCTTCTAGTAATTTCTGTAAAGCCAGACTTGTGGATAGGTACTGTTTGAATTTGTGTTTATCATGGAATATTTTGTTTTCTCCATCAATGGTTATTGATAATTTCACTGGGTAAAGGAGACTGGCCTGGCATCTGTGGTCTAGTAGGGTTTGCAGGATCTCTGTCCATGCCCTTCTGGCTTTTATGGTTTCTGCTGAGAATTCAGGTGTAGTTCTTATACATTTGCCATTAAATGTTATTTGGCCCTTTTCCCTTGCAGCTTGTTCTGTAAATTTTGTGTTTTGATTGTTATGTGACAGGAAGTTTTTCTTTTCTGGCCTATTCTATTTGGTGTTCTGTAGGCCTCTTGTATGTTTATAGGCATCTCTTTCTTTAGATTGGGGAAGTCTTTTTCTATGATTGTGTTGAGAATATTTTTTGGGCCTTGGAGTCTGGCATCTTCGCTTTTCTCAATGCCATTATCCTCAGATTGCTTCTTTTCATGGTGTCCTTGATTTCTTGGATGTTTTGTGTCAGGATTTTTCCAGATTTAGCATTTTCTTCAATGGTTCCTTCAATATCTACAATTGTATCTTCTAGACCTAAGATTCATTCCTCCATGTCTTGGATTCTGTTAGACAGGCTTGCTTCTGTGTTGCTTGTCTTCCTCTCTGAGCTCTCACATTCTCGTTTTTCTTCTGTCTGTGTGTTTATCAGTTAATCCATTTTCATCTTCAGATCTTGAACTGTTTTATTGATTTATTTTATCTGATTGTTTGTATATTCCTGAGTCTTTCATTGCCTCCTTATAGGACTTCAGAGCTTGACCAGTTTTATTGATTTTCTTCATCTGGTTGTCTTTATTTTCCTGAATTTTTCCAGTGCCTCTCTATAGGCCTCTTTTATGTCTTCCACCTGTTTGGCTGTATCTTCCTGCATTTGATTATGAATTTTATTTGTTTCCTCCATTATCATCCTCATTACTAAGGATTTGAGGTCATTTTCTTGTATTTCCGTTGTGTTTGAGTTCTCTGGGTTGCTTTCTTTGGGATAGCTGGCATCTGAAGACGTCATATTGTTTTGGGTTTTTGTGTGTGTGTATGATTTTACACTGTCCTTTAGTTATCTTGCTGCTCTGAATTAGGGAGTTATCTTCCAAAGTTGGGTAGAGGTAGTCTGAGGATGGATTCATCCGTTTTCTCACAATTTCCCTAGGCTGGAAGTTCTGATGTTTCACTGGTCTGTATGGCAGGACACCAGTTACGTTATTTGGGTCTCTCACAGCCAGTGATCCCCAGCTCCCCTGTACTGTGGGTCCTGGAATCATCCTGGGTCTCAGAATGTGCGCTGGGTCAGGCCAAAGTGTCTGCAGCCTTCTGGGTCCCTTTGTGGTACCAGAGCTCTCTGGGGACTGATGTAGGTTGGGTGGAGGGAGTGTGATGGCCACTCTACTCCCTGTCTCCTCAAGATTTCCTTAGTCCTAGAGCTCTGATGCTCCACTGGTCTGTCGTTCCCCATAGCGTTTCAGGACCCAGACCACTCCCCAGAGTCCAGGTTAGTGTCATGGGGCCCAAATCACACACACACTGAGTCCCGTTAGCATCTATGGACCCAACCTGATCATTGAGTCCAGTTCGCACCTCTGGACCCAAAGGGGTCTCAGGCTCAATCCACTCGATTAGTCCAGTTGGCTCTGAATCCAACCAGGGTCTCTGGCCCAAACTGCGCTCTGAGCTCAGTCAGGGTCCCAGGGCCCAAACCATGGGCCGTTTTCAGCTATGGTCTCTGGGCTCAAACTGTGCACCAAATTCTGCTCTTTTGAATTCATCTCTTGAGAGTCAAAAAGAAGTCTATAATCCCAGAACAAATGTCAGACCTTAATCTAATCCATCTTTTTAAAAAAATCATTATCCCTACAATATGTGCATTTCTGGTTTCATCATTTCCTGTTATATGACCTTCCTCTTGGTCTTACAACGTTACATACCCTACTAATTAGTAGAATTAGGTTAACTTTGTATCAAGAACTGATCATTCATCCAAAATATTATCCAATCAACACATACTTCAGTAGGAATTACTTTTATAACCATAACATATTTACTTGTGTTTTTATTTAAAAGTTGTTTTTTTCATGTGTCTCACATATATGTTAGAATCATTCCGCTTTCTTCTCTGCATATTCTTAATGTCATCTAATTTTCATAATGTATTGTTAATTTTGAATAGCAAACTTTACAACATGGATGAACTTCAAAAATATATCCAATGTGAAAGAGTAAGCAGACATGAAGGCTATATACTATAAGTTAACTTATATCAAACATCCCAATTTTAAAAAATAGTTATAGTAATGAATATCTCACATTGGAAATATGCTAAAGTAATTGAATGTTAAACTTTAAGGAGACAGAATTATCTATTTTGATTGACATATTTTATTGAAATTTTTATTAAATTAGGGAAATGTAATAGGGAAAAACAAAGACTTAGACAAAAAAAATGGCCAATATATACCAATAAAATGCATTAGTATGGCCATTGACACATCTCAACTACCCCAGTATTCAGAAAACAGAGTCAGAATAATTGAGAGTTGAGGGAGATTTCGGCTACACAGTGAGACTTTGTCTCAGACTAAATAATAATAATAATAACAATTATTATTATTATATATTATATACAATATTATAATATATATAATATAATATAATATGATATAATACTATATATTATATAGTATATATAATATAATATCTAATAATTATATTTATTATTATTATTATTATTATTATTATTATTATTATATTCCAGAAAAGTACAATAGAGATAAATCTTGATGTCTTTATGCTAATTTTTAAACAGCACAACTACAAGTAGATGGTTTAATCTATATGAATTATCTAAAACAGGAATATCTAGAGAATGAAAAAAGATGGTTGCCAAGAGATTTAGGGAAGTTATAGTGAGACCTGACTACTAACAAACAGAGGAGCTTGGAGTAAAGGAGAAAGGATGACAAGAGTATGTAATTAGTAATAATGGTTACTCAAGACATAAATACTCAAAAAGAAAGGTATTTTTTAAATGGCTCCAATGGTGAATTTATCTCAAGAAATTAATTAAAAACCATTGCATCTAGAATTAACTTTCATTATTAATGGTAGTGCTAGATAAAGGATTTGCACTTATGCTAGGTTAGGGTCACATTTTTTAGTTTGTGCATACTAAGACGATATTCACAGGATTTTCAGTGGAATCATTATCTATATTGTCAGCTACTTCCAGTCTTGCATCCTACATGCTTGCTGGCTTAGCATTTCCTGAGATGTGAACAAAAATCTGCACTCCCTAGATAGGTCACTAATAAATAACAAATCAATAATAATTCCGGCTAAATCCAGTTTGCTAAACCTATGACATTATTGGGCTAATTTACAGGAAAATGGGTGAGGGGTGACCTCTTGGAGCTTTGGTGGGCCCCACATATATCATCATAAGTATCACTCCTGTATGGATAAGGACTTCTCTTTGTAGATTGAACCTCTTCATCTTACCTCTATATGTTCTCTAGCATCTTCCAAGACCATGTGCAACCGGGATGACATTATATGTGCCTGGGGTATCAGTACAGTAGAGAGTGGCTGGACTCTCAGATGAGAATCTAATGGCCCTCTCTCCCTATCTTTCTATGAGGGTCAACAGGCCTGATCTTGAGAGTCATATAAGGAAATGAGAGCTATCACAAAGCCTATGTTTTTATAAGTGAAAACAGAGAAAGATAAAGCAAATAGAGCCACCCTCATTTATAAGATTCCAAGTTTTATGCGTCCACATAACCCACATAGCTGGGGTAAGATGAATAATTTCATAATGCTGAATGAAATATGGTGAAATGATCTTGAAAATTTTTATTTTTTATTTTATATTTTACAATATTTTAATTAAATATTTTACATATATTTATATTATTACACATATACACAATAAACTACTGACAGTAAGAAGAACCACAAAACCATCAGGAAGTATAAAACTATTAATTCATAGTGTCTTGGCTATTTGTATATTTTGTATTGTATATTTTGGCAGCCTTGAAGAAAACATCTTTCCTATCATGGTGCATCTAAACTTCTGAATGTAAATCAATATCTATCCTATCTTGTCATTATCAACTTAAAATATCTATGTAGACCTAAAAACATCTTAGCCCCTAAACAACTAACCTTAATTGTAAAACTTAACTATCTGAAAATTTGATCAAGATGCAGAGTACAGATCACCCTATTCTTATTTCATATTGTTGGTCTACAGCTGCGCTAAAAAAACTACAGTATCTGTATTTAAGGCCACTTTACAAGGAATGCTTTTTAAAGAATGTTTACTATCCATATTATCCTAAAGAATATATCTCAACTTAATATTCTACATAGATAGGATATATTACTAATAGTATTTCAAAATATATAGTATAATATCAAAAGTATTTTAAACTTGGAATCAAAATTTTTAAATTTTAGCTTTTTATGTTAACTGGTAACTTTTCTTTGTTTTATCCTACTTTTTATGTTATTAATATGAACTGTTTTCATATACTATATTCAGACTAGGGTTCCCTTCCCTGACTCCTTCCACTTTCACTGTACTTCCTCTCCCATCTGGTTCCACACCACTTCGGTCTCTCCTTAGAAAGTAAACTGGCAACTAAGGAATAATAATAATATAAAGTAAAGCAAAAACAAACAATTTGGAGTAAAACAAAACAAACAAAAGAGGCAAAGAAAAAGCACATACACACACACACACACACACACACACACACACACAAAACCACCCTCATATAAATGTGGAGACACGTGTCTGCACACATTGGAATCCCATAAGAACACAAAACTGGAAGCCACAATATATGTACAAAAGGCATTTAAGGTTAAAAAAAAACTGAAGACCATGAGACAAAGAATCTCTAGAGATGCAGCTGAGCTCATTTTGTGTTGCACATCTGCTGGTGGGCATGGGCCTGCACGATGCTGTTGACTCACTGTGTGTTGCATATCTACTGCTGGGCATGGGGCCTGCATGATGCTGTTGACTCACTGTGTGTTGCACATCTGCTGCTGGGCATGGGGCCTGCACGATGCTGTTGACACAGTGTGTGTTGCATATCTACTGCTGGGCATGGGGCCTGCATGATGCTGTTGACACAGTGTGTGTTGCACATCTACTGCTGGGCATGGGGCCTGCACGATGATTTGTTTCCTCAGGGGGCCTTCCATGCAGAAAACTGCTTTCATTTACAAGTGGTTAATCGATCGGAGACAGCTTCTGGGGTAGGGACGGGGACATGTGTCCCCTTCTTTGAGCTCCAGGACCCCTGAAAGCTCTGTGCATGCTGCCTCAGTCTTTGAGTTCATATGTGCATCAAGCATGCTATGATTAGAAGATCATATTTTCTTGATATCCTCCATGCCTTCTGGCACTTACACTCTCTTTATCTGTCCATTTTCATGCTGTATAAAATTGTAAGATTTGTTTTTCCTCTTGTAAACTAAAAAATGTGATAAGAACATTAATTAACATGGCAGGAAATACTTGCCATGACTAATTTTGATCTTTCTAAATTATTTCTTTACAGATGGAATCAGAATAAGTGTGACCTATGATAGTAGAAGTAGTAATATCTTGCTTTTATAAAAATAATTTAATATTCGCCTTAATATTTTTCTAAAATGAGTGGTTCATCTGCCATAGAGTGTCTGGTCCTTAGTAAATTTAAACCTACATCTTATATTATTTCCCAACAATATAACTCTAAAAACTGTATTTTTGTAACCTAATTTGATATGCAATATAGCATATTCTGTGAATGTTGCAACACAGTCAGTGAGTACACTGAAAAAGTGCTCCTGGTTTCATAGCTGAAGGAAACTCTTGAAACAAAGTATAAATTACGTAGTAAGAATGACCAAATGGCAAGCTGGGGAGGAAAGGATTTACTTAACTCACACTTCCACATCACTGTTTGTCACTGAAATAAGAGCGGGAACCTGGAAACAGGAGCTGATGCAGAGGCCATGGCCAGATGCTGTTTACTGGCTTGCTCACCATGACCTGATCATGCTATCTTTTTATAGAACCCTAGACCACAAGGCCAGGAACAGAAGCAACCACAATCAACTGGACATTCCCCCAACAATCACTAATTAAGAAAATTCCACACAGGCTTGTATACAGCCTGGTTTTATGGAGGTATTTTCCTGTTGAGACTTTAGATTTGTGTCAAGTTGACGTATAAGACTAGACAGCAGAGCCTCATACCAGTGCTCTTGTCCAAGCTAATTTTTTCCATGTAGCTGATCATAACGATGCTTCCTTTGTCTTAAAGTGTATTATCAGTAACATTTCACCAGATGTTAAACATGTGATACAGTGGGATCCTTAACCACATCAAATAATCAAGGGAGTTTTTTTTTATAATGAAAGTTAACAAGAAACAGTCAATTATTATCAACACAGAGACTTCTCTTGGGTAAAGAACAGAAATATTTTGATTTAATAGATCATTTATCTTTTAAAATAAAACAAAGACTATAGAAAATGAGTATGCGATGCCAAAGGACATAGTTCCTTACTATAAAAATATTTATTGACATATTTATTTATATATCACGTATAAATATAACAAAATCCAAGGAATGATAGACATATAAGCAGGCTTGTGAAATAGTATAAAGTAATCCAACATAAAACATAGTTTAACCTTTTGGATGTTATTATAACCAAAAAGAAAACACAAACAAAAGCTATGAAGCTGTAAGTAATGCCTAAACTTGTCCAAATGCTGGAAGAAACTGAACCAAAAAGTTCATAAACTATAAAAATAAACTCCAAAGAGCTATATTTAGCTCAATAATAAATTATTTTGCAAAAATTAATGTGTAAAACCAACAACTGACATCATCAAATTTGCAATTGACATCATCAAAATTGCAATCAAGGACACTGCAAAACCTCTTCCAAGTGTGTCCTTCGCAGGCAAAGGTGCTCCATGCAAACGCCTGGGGATCTGACTTCTCTCAGAAACCCATGGGAAGGAAGAAGGAGAGAAGAGATGCCACAAAACTGTCTTCTGACCTCCACAGGCACATTGTAATATTGTGTACACACCCAACAATAGTACTAAGTATTTTAAAAGGTTTAATTTCAAAAGTAAGAGAAAATAAATAGAAAAAATTGAGTGAAAATACAGCCATAATAAAACTGCAATACATACATATTAAAATTCCAGAAAATTGATGAAATACAGATAATTTTTAAATCCTAGAAATTGTGATGACAGTTTTTCTTTTTTGTCCTAAAACAAATCCAGCCAAAGTTCTCTTGAATGCTATGCAAGTGCTCTACGCATCACCAAGAATCATAATACTCTTTAAAATTATACAAAAATATACTATATTAAGTAACTAATTTAAAATGTACAGACTTGGAAACACTTGAAAATCTAAGATAGGATATATTTATTCTCCTTAGCTTTTTAGAATTAGGCAGGCCGAGTTCAGATGTACAGTAGGTCAAAAGCGATTTTATAGCAGTAAGAGGGTGTAGTCCCACATTAAGAAACCTGTCTTGTCTCTCTCTTATGCCCTTACCTCTTTCTGTCTTCCTCTGTCTCTATTGTTCTCTCTCGCTCTGGTGTGCCCCTCCCCCTCTCCTTCCATGCTCATTTAATAAACCTCATATAATTTTATAAAAGAAAAGAAAATTGGTCTTATAGCAATAATATCAGACCTTAGCAATCTGAGAAACAATGTCTCCTAGAGAGAAGAAAAGTGACTCTACAATTAGAGTGATTTAGCATTTCAGAGCTACTAATTAATATAATAATTATTCAAAATAATAAAGGATATGTTATTTGAAAACATTACCAACTGACTGGATGTTGAAGATCAAAAACACCTATTGGGACAGAATATATCATCTTTTCAAATTTACAGAAAAGATTCACTATCAAAAGCCAAAGGCCATACTGTAAAACAAATACCAATATTTTGTAGATATTGAAATTATACAATATGGAAATAGAAAAAGATGGATCAGAATTAAAGCACTCATTACACAAGCACGAGGCCTCTTCAGCCTGTATCTCCAATAACCCATGAAAATTTGGTATGGTAGTATATCTCTTCTCACCTTTACTCCATACCATGACCCATGTGCACACATGTGTGAACACACACACACACACACACACACACTCAAAAATTTAAAAGATTTAAAATCAAAGGACATATTGTCTTATCCAATGAAATTAAGATGTAAATTAAGAAAATTACTTTCAGAAGTTCCCCAATAACAGGAAATCAAATCAGCCCACACAACTAGCTATCAATCAAAAAAAAGTTAAATAATTTTAAGGGTTTTGTGATAAATAACAATTTTAAATTGAAGAAAAATAAAATCTTAAATGCCTATATTTTCTATATAAAACAAAATGGGAAAAATACAGGAATTATATGGAAATTCTAAAGAAAATTTAAGAATGCTAAGTAAGTGACCTCCTTAAGAAGCTGTGAAAAGAAGAACAAATTCAACTCAAAGTATAAAGTGAAAAGTAAATAATCATAAGAGTTCAAATGTAAACTTAAAATGACACAAAAAGAATCCATGAGATCTCTGCCATCATGTACATGAGTGGTGTGCTGCCCATCAAGCTAGTGCTAGGCAGGTCCAGTTCTTACGGACATCACATGCAGGTACATGTGCAATCTGTGTACCACACTTGCCACTCTGTCATTTGTCTCATGGAAAGCCCTGAGGGAAAGGCGACATGCTTACCCTGTTGGAGCCAGAGAGGCTCCAGGCGAAGCTGAACTTGCTGCTGGGTCTTGGGTATCCCCCACTTTGCAAAAGGGATGCCCTGCAATTGTTAACAATGTGTCTGTATGGTATGTTTTTTTACAAAGATGTGAAAAGAAAACAAATGATCAATTAGAAACTAATCAAGTGGCATCACAACAACTGGTTAATTTATTCATTAAAACTAAAACTTACAGAGAGGAGACATGATATTTAAAACACACAAGCTATCCAGGCAAATTATCAAAACTGACATAAGTAGAAACAGAAAATCTACATATTTCAATATGTGTTGTAAAGAGTGTTTCTTTGTTGTTTTCTGTTTGTGGGTCTAGCTGTCAAACTTGGGGCTTGGCATATATTAAGTAAACCTTATAACCAGAGAGCTAGCCCCACCCTAGAAAATATTGGTAAAGCATTCCTAGAGTAGATGTATCAAGGCAAAGGATTTAGGTAAATTCTAGGAGTTGGGGATTTAGCTCAGTGGTAGAGTGCTTGGCTAGCAAGCACAAGGTCCTGGGTTTGGTCCTCAGCTCTGGGGTAAAAAAAGGTAAATTCTATCCAAAACTTAATAAGGAAATACAAATATTACAAAGTAACCAGTTCAAGATATAAAAAAGAAAACTTTTCTTTTCCTTTGTTTCTTGGTTCGTTTGACAAGGGTTTCACTGCCAGGTCCTAGCTGGCTTGGAACTCACTAGGAACAACAAACCAACAAATCCTGATCCAACACTTATTCCTTTTCCTCCCCAGTGTTAGGATTATACATACGTGGCACCATGCCAAGTTATTATTCTTTCTACAGCCATATTCACAATGTCAAAATCAAAGAAGTATAGTATGTTAAAAACTGAACATTTGTATAAGTATTATAAAAATATAACCAGAAAATAAATAAACTAAAAACATAAAAAATGATTTATTCACAAGTCAAAATCAAAGATGTATAGTATGTTAAAAATGAACATTTGTATAAGTATTATAAAAACATAACCAGAAAATAAACTAAAAACATAAAAGTGATTTTAAAAATTACCCAAGAAAGTAGGGTTGATCCAGAAATGCAAAAGTAGCTCAAAATAAAACAATATCAATCAGTAAAATGTGCTACATTAGAAGAATTTCAAAAACCATGTTTACCTTACTTGCTCTTTTCCCATGACAGCAGTGAATGATTCAGGACTCTCAAGCACCTAGAAAGAAAGACAAATGTTGCTTAGTTTTTTGTTGTTGTTGCTTTGTTTTTATTTTGGTTTGTTTGTTTGTTTGTTGCAGTACTAAGGATAAAATCCAGGATTATGATGATGCTACTGAGCTATGCCTTCAAGCTATATCTTAATTATTTCAGTTTAAGGATGTCTATGAAAGTTAGTACAGAAGTTCTTCAGACAATTAAACAAAATGACTCTATGATCTAACTATACTACTCATGAATACATACAGTCTTAATGTCCATACCTCAGTCTTAATGGGTAAATAGACATTGAGTATCTCCATGATATTGAAAACTGCCATATAACATACATACACACAATGCAACATTATTCAATCATAATAAAAGAACAAAATGATGTCTTTTGCAGGAAAAAGGGCTGATATAAGGAAGCATATATATTAAGCAAAATAAGCCAGAGTCATAATTACAAGAATTGCATATTGTCTCTCAAATATGCAATTAGAGTAAGGGAGACAAGAAATTAAAAGTGGGAGTATTAAGTACATGAAAAGAAAGGGGAGGGGGAAATAGAAGAATAAAAAATAATATTACATTATTAATTATGGTGGCTCGTGCCTTTCACCCAGCACTTGGGAGGAAGAAATGGGCAGAACTCTGAGTTTGAGAAGAGCTTGATCTACTTAGTAAGGTATAGGACAGCCAGAGCTATACAGTAAGACCCTGCCTCAACAACAACCACAACAACAATAAAACAACAACAACAACAACAACAAAAAGAACATTATAGATTTAGCTGTGAGACTATGAGAATAGTATGTTACATGTATACATGAAAATGTCATCATTAAACTTGTTGTTTTATATAACTAACATGATAATAAAATAATGTTTAATGTGTATTAAAGAAAAATCAATAGAAGCTACACAGATTTCAATATTTTTAAAGTATTGAAAAAACAACAAAAAATTGAAGAGATACAAATGGAGTGAAAGACTCTGTATTGCTATGATGGCAATTCTCCCCTATTTGCCCCATAAATATTTAACCATCAAAATGATCATCTCAACAAGACTATAGCATACTTGACATGTTTTTTTAAATTTATATATCAAAAGCCAGTTTTGACTGAGCTGGGGTGGAGGTGTGAACAAAAGTAACTTTTATTCACCTGTTACAGTTATCCTCTCAGAGGCTCCCTGCTGCATAAGTTCACTTTTTCCAGTTCCTTCTAAACTCTGCGAGCTGGTTCAACTCACCTGTTCTGACTCAAACTCCTCTCTAAGCTGACTGATTCAAAATGGCTTTTCTCAGCTTCTGACTGAAATGCTCTGCTTGGCCTCAAACTCTAGCAATCTGTTCTAATCTTCTGTCTAGCCTGTTCTCTCTACAACCTATCTCTGTAAAGTTGTCCTGGTAAAACTCCCTCTTCCCTCCCTCCCTCTCTGTACTGCTCTCTTAAATCACCTCTCTCCATTCTCATGAGAGTTGGGCACATCCTATCTCTGACTCATTCTGTCAATTCTTTCTCTGATTTGTTACTTTGTCTGCTCCTCGATTAGACAGCACTCTCAAACATGGCGACTTCATTCTACAAACTAACTATACTTACATTGTTTGTGTGTAAAGGGGTGTACTAAGGTCGTGTCTGTATCCCAATCAGATCACACAGATCTGGAAGGTCTTTGGATATGAGTAGAGCAGCCATGTTGCTATATTAAAACTTCTCTATGGGAGAGGGTGGGGTGGAGGTGAGGGAGCCGAGAGGCTATGGGGAGAGCACAGCCTTATTTAAAGGCTCACACTAAGCCACTATAACTGTCAGTTGCTAGCAGTTTATGGAAAGCCAGACAGATTTGGAAAAACTCAATAAAAAATTATAGAAATACATCTCTATTTATAAAATGACTCCTCTTTTCTCAGATTGAAAATTCAAAATTTACTCCATTGATAGTTACTTCATGCAACCTGGAATTTCATTAAGCAGGAATATGAAAAATTATTTAGATTCTTTTATAATCAAGTCAATGTTATAGTTTTCTATAATTTTTTTTATTTGGGGCTTTACAATATAATTTAATTATTTTCTCTTTCATTTCCTCCCTCCAAACCTTCCCTTCTCCTCCTCTTTATTCTCTTTCAAATTCATGGACTCTTTATTGATTAACTGTTGTTCCATACACACACATTCCTAAATATATAATATAACCTGCTTGATCAGTATAATATTACTTGTATGTGTCTGTTTTGTTTTCAAGGCTGGCTATTTGATATTAGATGACCAAATGGTGTGCTCTTCCCTGGGAATAAGAAGAACATTTTTTTGTTCTCAGCATTCGTTAGCTGCCTGTGGTTATGTAGGCTTGAGGCCTGGTAGGCTTTGCCCAATCCACTTTATCAAGTCTAAAGTGTTGTTGTCCTTGTTCGGTCCATTTTAGGCAGTCATGTTGGTCACACTTTATGAATATAGCTTCTTATCTGTCTAAAACACAACCTCACAGTAAAACTCTGATCCTCCGGCTTTTAACAATCTTCCTCCCTCTCTTCTGAAATGTTTCCTGAGCCTTAGATGGGGAAGCATATTGGGACTGGGTTCCAAAACTCTGCATTTTGATTAGTTGGGATTTTCTATAATGTCTTCATTTGTTGCAGGAAACCGTTTTCCTTCTGAGAGTTGAGGACTACATTTTTCTGTTTTAGTAAGGCCATATTTTTATAGTGTAGATAGGAGTTGTGCTACTTTAATAGTGTGGTGGTTGTTGGCTTCCCTTAAAGAGTGATAACTTCACTAGTCCCAAGGAGTTGACTAAGTTTCCAGTGCCAGGAATAATTTTTCTACTGCTGATAGGGTCTTCATTCCAATTAGAGCTCTGTTTATTGGCACCAAGATATATGTGCCAATTATACCCTTAGAGTTACCCTGGCATTCAGATGGTTATTGTTGCTCATAGGTATGACTCATCTTTTGACATGCACTCCAAGTAAACGTAATGTGAAAACTGCTTTCAACAAATGATGCTGCATAAAAAGCGAATGGATACCATCCCAGCCTGTAAATACTCAATAGAAACTGGCATTCAAATATAAGATAAAAACCTGATGCCGCTAGACACAGAAAGCAATATCATTGTAACTTTGGATAACAAGAGTTTTTGTACATAAAATACCACAAAAGAATCAATGGATGAGATGAGATTCATGACAAGTTTAAAAATTCTGCTCATCAAAATAAATCATTACCAAATGAATGATGAAGAATGGAAAACCACATTTATAGAACTTACATTTTTTTTTAAAGATGCTGGCCTGTTGTATAGAATTTCAATAACTAATGAAGACAGACCCAATTTGAAAAAGAATAAAACATGAATTAAAAATTTTACAAAAGTAGATACAGAAATGAATAACAATGAAAAAGTCAATAAATCCCAGATATCATTAGACATCAGGGAAGTTCTAGTGAAATGTAATTAAAGTGTCCCTGCATTTTCACCAAAACAGACTGACTACTGACTATTGAAATCTCTTAGGTTTATTAAGAATGAAAAAGAACTAGAACTCTTGTTTATTGTTGGTGAACATGAAACTTACACACTGTACTGGCTGGATTTCTGTGTAAACTTGACATAAGTTAAAATCATCAAAGGTGACGGACCTTCAGTTAAGAAAATACCTCTGTGAGATCCAGCTGTAGGGCATTTTCCCAGTTAGTGATCAATGGGGCATAGCTGGTCCCATTGTGGGTGGTGCTGTCCCTAGATTCTGTGGAAGCAGCACCCCTCCTTGGCCTCTGTAGCTTGCCACTGCACCTTCCCCATCACAATGGATTACCCCTGCAACGTGTGCACCAAAATGAAGCCTTCCTTCCTTAAGGTGCTTTTCTCATGTGTTTTGTCATAGAATCACAACAATATAGCCACCAAATGGGTTGTATCTGTGGGCTGGGGATAGGGACTGTGAAGGAGACAGAAATGCTCTTTTCTGACTGAGCATCCCATAGTTGGCAATGGTGTAGCTAGCACAGTTTTACTGCATTCACCAAAACTCACCACAGTGTAGATTTAATAATTATATAGTTTGCCATCCAGTTAAAAATCCAAATAAATTAGTGTTAATACTAGAAATGTTGTTCACATTTTCAAAGCATATATTAATCAAGCAAACAAAAAGGTATAATGTATTTTATTTGTTATGCTGTTCTTTCCTTCAATGTTACTCCGTGATTGCCCTCAGAAACTGATCAACACTGAGAAAAGCACTGAATCCTATCAGTTCCTATGCATGCTTAATGAAACAATTCTATCCCAAGCGATCAGGTAAAACATGCTGGCACTATTTTCTGTCCAGTGTGTTCTAGTTTTCACATTGTCCTGACAGTACATACTAGTTACTTCAACACACTGCTGGCCATGCAAGTGGTTTTGCTAGTGACAACATGGCTTATAGCTACACTTATTTGATCATCTAGTAACAAAGGCCACCAAGATCATGGACTATATCAGCTCATTAGCATCTTTTGTTTTTCAAATAGTCCTTTATATTTATTTGTTAGATGTTAGTCAATTGTAATTTCAATTTTAGCTCTCACCGGACACAGAAGCATGACTCAACTTACTTTTGGAAATCCTCTGTGATTGTCTATTCAAAAACAGCTCACCTTGATGTTCTATCTCAGGGGCTTTTCATCCTAATGTCAAAGACTCTTTCATTCACTCAATGCTACCTTTATTGTATTCTGTATTCCAAGATGAAGCTGGTGATGAGACCTTTTTTTAATATAGAACTCAGATTTCTCTGTCTGTATAACAGGAACAAATTAGGGCATTCATCTAAAAGAAGCAAAGTACTTGAATAGTGCAATCTCTGATGAAGAATGGGCAAAAATGGTCCTTGAGTCCTCAAAATTAGAGCATTAGTTTTTGTCCTGGCAGAAGAAAAAAATCTGAACATTAGGCTGAACTAAACTGAAGAGAAAAGCCAATAGTGCAGAATAAAGTGGAAGGTGCTCAAATCAGGAGAGGGGAGGTGAATGCAGAGAATATAACAGTGTCAGAGGTAGGCTGCCTAACACCCAGGGCTCTGAATCACATGACACACTATATTCAGAAGGCCCAATCTAAGCTTCACAGTTTCTCAAGATAGAAAAACAGCATTCCCAGTTCAGGCTGCAGACCTCCTCCAGAAGCTGCTGCTGTCAATGTTAAAATGGGGCCAGGATCTTAAGAAACCTGAAGTGGAAAACTAAATATGTTGTGTGGTTAAATCAATTTTTAAAGGTTTAATCACAGATTAGCCATTAAATTTGTGAGCCTTTACTTTCAGGCAAAAGATATATTTGGGGCTGATGATTTAAAAATAAAATCAAAATCAACAGATTGTGGCTTTCTCTGATTAATAGATAAATGTTGATCGCTTCAAATATCTGAATATTTCAACCAAGATGTTTGGTGCCTAGATACCCCTGTAGAGTCTTTTTTTCACCTTTACTTCTGTACACAGATGTTATAGAAACTTGAATTGCCTCTGAGAACTCTTTTAGTTTGTTGGAAATACCACAGCAAGCACTCCATGTAGAAACCCAGGGCTATGGGTCATTTGGAGAGCAGGGACAGCAGTAAAAATTGGAAGCTTGAATGCTGAATATTTTCTCTATAACCAAATGATATAAAACAAACAAACAAATGAAAAAAACTCTATGGTGACTAAATTTTTAATTCAAATCTTAATTCCTTGCTTTCCAAAATACCACTTAAACTGAGGTTTTTGAGCTTTAGATGTCATGTTTAAATAGATGAGCTTTAAAACATTCATCTTTGAGTGAAATTAAACTTGTTATTGATATTTTAGAGAACTGATGCACACATATTGAGAAACATAAATACTATAGCTATATTTTAGCAAAGAATTTTATACTCAGAAAAGAATGGAAATGCTTATTAAATGTGGAAAGCCAAAAAAGACACCATGTAACCATGTGATAATTATCAATATTTTAAAACTTTGTTATTATTATTATTATCATTATCATTATTATTTATTAGTATTCTCTGTCAAACAAATCCTCTCAAGCATGGGCTTCAGTGTGCTGGCAGCTTCTTTTTTTCCAATTTTTTATTATATCTCTTTTTAAACATATACATTTATATTATTACACATAAATAAACCACATATAGCAAGAAGAACCATGAAACAATGAGGAATTATATAAAGGTTATATTTATAGTTATTTGGCTATTTGTATTTAGCAAATTTGAAGAAAACATCTGTCCTATCTTGGTGAATCTAAAATTCTGAATGAAAGCCAATATCTATCATATCTCATCTCTATCAACTTAAAACATCTATCTAGACCTAAAAAACATCGTAACCCCTAAACAACTAAGCTTAATTTTAAGACTAAACTATCTGGTCTTCAACCCCCCCTCAGAGACTTGAGAAGCAATAAAACTTAATTACCTGAGTAAACCAGAAGTGCACGTTAGCAGCCTCCAAAATGGAAAAAAAAAAAAAAAAGACACAGACAGTTTACTGCCTGAACAGTCACCCAAATTTCTCTATAACATGGAGCATCATCATCATCCTTCTGGCCCAATATATCTGACAGACATATTTGTGAGGCAGGAACTATTGAGGACTTGCTTACCCTGTCTTGGCAGTTTGACCATCAACTCTGCCAAGCTTGTCCATTTTTAGCCAGAATTCTCTCTGTCAGTGGCAGAAACAAGTACATATTTCCCAGTGGCTGGTTTGCCGTATTTGAAGCCACCTCCCTAAGGAGGTGCCTTGATGCTCATCATCTTCTTTGAGGTAGGCTAGGTGTTGCCAGGAGTTAACCTGTCTTATTGACAAATAATCTTCAAAATAATAAAAACATCTTTAAATGCCATATTCTGTAGGTCTCTGAGGCTATTAAAAAACTTATATAATTTATGTTAAATATCTATAGAATCATATCTATCTGTTAAACCCAGGATGTATATGCTTGTGGTAAAAATAAACTAGTAATTGACATGATAATGATTTAATCAACTAACAATTAGGTTGTATTACTTAATTATCCTAAACAGCCTACAGTAGCACTTTCAAAGTATTGGAATTAAACCTTGAATTATAATTGAGTTGTATGGGTATAATACCTTATATATACCTCATATATAATGTGTGTGGTTAATAATCTTAAATTTAAATTCTATACCAATTTATCAAAATTAAACTTATTTTGCATTAATATACAAAATTCTATACCAATTAATTAAAAATAACTTTATTTGTGAGTAACAATTAAGGCCTTAAGTTGAGGAGTAGATTCAATAATCTACTTTTTGTTCTATCATCCCTATATATTTCTGTATCCCCCCTTATTTTTTTTCAACCCCTATCTCCATTCCTATGAAAGAAAGATAAAGGAAAAGAGAGACATCCCTGAGTCCAACCTTATTTTCCCTATATATAAGACCAATAATAACTTATAACCAACCCCCAATGAAAATGAGCATCTGTAGTCCAAGAGAGCAAACAAAAACCTACCCAATCCCTCTTAAGGTTTCTTCTTGCTCTTTTGGGGCAAATAATACCTTTGCAGGGGCACAAATAAAATTTGGAAAATGGTTAAATAAGCCAGGAATAATATCTGTGGTCCAGTTTCTAAATGTAGAGAAATTACAGACTCTGTGGGACTGTCTGAAACGCTGGACCAATTGGGATAGGAAGCTTTCTTTGTAGATGTCCTGGAACTGTCCTGTTTGGATGAGTAACAGCAACTGAAGCGCCTGAGGCTAGAACATGAAGGATGTAGGGTGTCAGCATCCAGCATGCTGACAAGAATGAATCCTGCCCAGCAACAGTGTCCAGTTCTTTTGCTCTGAAAATATATAATTTCTCACAAGCATTATACAGTCCTAAAATTATAAATGTTTGAGGTGTACGGGATGCACAGGACAATTAAGGTTGGTTCTCTGCTCTTTGTATGAACAGAAGTAAGACATCTGCCAATCTTCACTTAGTCATACAAAAAATGACATCTAATAATAAATTACAGGGATTCTGTGACCAACAAGAAATCTTGTCTATGCCTAGACATTCATGTCTTAGCCAGTCTCCGAGCTATTCCCATGTAGCGGGATTAGCAATATAAGTAACCTGCTTGTTCTGCAGTTTGAATTTTTCACATCCTGATTGTAGTCCCCTCCTTCATCACCTCCTGTTCCCTCCCTCTCTCCATCAACTCCTTTCCCTCCCTCCTCTAGTCCTCAGAAAGGGGAGCCCTCCTACCCTAACATCTGATCTCAGCCTATTAAGTCTCATATGTACTACCTGTGTCCTCTTCCTCTGTGGCCTGGAAAGGACGCCCCGCCAGGGGAAGTGATCAATGTTGGGAGGCCAGAGGCCATGTCTGTAGTGGTCCCTACTTCCCATATTGTGGGACCCACAAGAATACTGCGCTGCCTATCTACTAGATCTGAGCAGAGGTTCTAGATCCACATCATACATGGACCTTGTTAGGCGATTCAGTCTCTGTATTGTAATGTGCTTATCTGTTGATAAGTGAGTATATACCATGCCTGTCTTTCTGGGCCTTCACTCAGTATGATTGTTTCTAGTCCATCCATTTGCCTGCATATTTCAAGATTTCCTTGTTTTTGATAGCTGACTAGTATTCCATTGTATAAATGAACCATAATTGTTTTATCCATTCTTCAGTTGAGGGACATCTAGGTTGTTTCCAGAGTCTGGCTATTACGAACAAGGCTGCTATCAATATAGTTGAACAAATGTCCTTGTTGTATGATGGAGCGTATTAGGATGTATGCCCAGGAATCATTTGGCTGGGTCTTGAGGTAGAATTATTCCCAGTTTCCTGAGGTAGTGCCAGGTTGATTTCCAAAGTGATTGTACAAGTTTGCACTCCCACCAGTAATGGGGGAGTGTTCCCCTTTCTCTGCATACTCGCTAGCATGTGCTCTCACTTGAATTTTTTATCTTAGCAATTCGGATAGGTGTAAGGTGGAATCTCAGAATCGTTTTGATTTGCATTTCCCTGATGATTAGGGATGTTTAACATTTCCTTAAGTGTTTCTCAGCCATTTGATATTCCTCTGATGAGAGTTCTCTGTTTAGCTCTGTAGCACATTTTTAATTGGGATATTTGACTTGGTGGTGTTTAATTTCCTTAGGTCTTTATATATTTTGGATATTAGCCCTTTGTCAGATATAGGATTGATTAAGATCTTTCCCAAGTCTGTTAGCTGTCATTTTGTGCTGTTGACTGTTTCCTTTGCTTTACAGAAGCTTTTCAGTTTCATGGGGTCCCACTTATTAATTGTTGGTTTTAGAGCCTGAGCTGTTGGTGTTCTGTTCAGGAAGTTGTTTCCTGTGCCAATGAGTTCAAGGCTCTTCCCCACTTTTTCTTCTAACAGATTTAGGGTGTCTGGTTTTAAGTTGACATTTTTAGTCGACTTAGACTTGAGTTTTGTGCATGGTGATAAATATGGGTCTATTTTCATTTTTTGCATGTAGACATCCAATTAGACTAGCACAATTTGTTGAAGGTGCTATCTTTTTTCTATTGTATGGATTTGGCTTCTTTGTCAATAATGAAATGCCCATAAGTGTGTAGGTTTATTTCTGGGTCTTCTATTCAATTCCACTGATCAACCAGCCTATTTCTATGCCTGTAACATGCTGTTTTTATTACTTTTGCTCTGTAGTGCAGCTTGATATCTGGTATGGAGATTCCTCCAGAAGATCTTTATTGTATAGGATTGTTTTAGCTATTCTGGGATTTTTGATTTTCCATATGAAGTTGAGAAGTGATCTTTCAAGTCTGTAAAGAATTGTCTTTGGCTTTTGATGAGAATTAAATTGAATATGGTAATTGCCTTGATTAGGTTGGCTATTTTTACTATGTTGATTCTTCTGATCCACGAACATAGGAGATCTTTCCATCTTCTGATTTCTTCTTCAATTTCTTTCTTTAGAGACTTGAAGTTTTCTCATATAAGTCTTTACTTGTTTTATTTTATAAAAACAAAAATTACATAGTAATGTGTCCATGCCCTGATGAGGTGAAGGATATCAAGATGATTCTATAGGTGAAAGTACTGGCTCCCCAAACTCAGATCCTGTGATGCAAGGAAAGAACAGAGTCCCAAAATCTGACCTCTTTACATATGCATTAAAAGCATTTGCCTCCCCCCACAAACATATATACCACTCATACATGCAATAATAATATTTTATCAAAGATGCCTACCTAATTATAATCAGCTCAGAGATGAGCAGGAATGGTTCATATACTAAAGGAAACATGTTAAAGGCAAAAGCCTGGCTTGACTCCTCTATGACGGGAATCTATATCGTCCTCTTGAGAATGTCTAATACATTGTCTGGGGCCATATCAATGGAATATCTATTCAGTAACTAGAAAAATACTTGTCCCATTTCTCAGGCTTGCTCTTCAAAGAATAGCTTGAAATTTATCATAAAGATTCAAACTGGAAGCTGAGCAGCTGTTGTGCAAGCCTTTAATCCCAGCATTAGGAAGGCAGAGGCAGGTGGATCTCCAAGTTGAAGGCCAGCCTGGTCTACAGAGTGAGTTCTAGGACAAGCAAGGCTATGCAGAGAAACTTTGTCTCAAAACAAAGAGACAGATAAAAACAAAAACATCAATCAGATTGAAGACTCTTGCCCAATTCCATGAATCACAAATTTCAGTGAGGATCCAGTTAATAAGTGCCCCGTAACTATCAGGCGAGCTCTGAGACAAAGGGTGTGACATGATCTGGGAGTTATCTCCACAGGATGAGACAGGTCTAAAAATTTCCAAGTTAGCACTTTCAAGATGCTATAATATAGCCCTAGTTTATCCCTACAGCTTTGTCTTCCTTAACTCTCAAACACTGTCCTTTTGTGGAAGATGAATTGATCTATTCACAGAAACAAATAATAAAATATAAGAGTGTGGGACTACATTAGTATATTGGGGTTTGAGTTCTGACTTATCTTAGTAGTTTTTCTGGTAACCTAATGTTTCTACACATATGGAGTCAGCTGTTATTAACAGCTAAATCATCCACTGTTCACTTAACCCTACAGCTTGGGAGAAATATCTTGGCTTTTATTGCAATGAAGATAACTGGTCCAGACTTATCCTGCTACCTAAAATGCAGCTTCCTGAAGACTCTTTCTCTGTGACTCACTGTATCCTAATGGACAGAGGCACAACTGTATCACATGCCCAGGATGTTCAGTGCCTACTTTGCCAGTGGCCATGTTAAGTGACAAGATGCTGGTTTTATAGAACAATACATGTGACTTAAATAAAATGCCTCCCTGTATGTTTTCATTTCATAAACATCTCACCTCAGCCCTGCTTCCCCAGTGCCTGAATTCTTACACTTGGCCACTTCCACAATGCAAGACAATAATCAGGGATACAGTACAATTGTGATACAAGATATAATAACTGTATCATTAGTTCTTAAATTCCCCAAGGCAACAACTGATATCTTATGCTCACTTTAAGGACTGAACATGCCCCTGATAAAATTTCATATCCTTAAACTTTGGGACCTTTTATTCAATGTTACAAGTTCAAATTAGTCATCTTTTCCATAAACCAAAAATACAGATCCCAATACTTTTGAAAAGATAATATTCACTACTAAATCCAGAGGCTAGAGGGCAGAGCAAAGGTACAGCAATGAAGAAAACCTATTGCTGTTCCAGAAGACCTAGGTTCAATTCCCAGCACCCAAATAGTGGCTCACAGTCATCTGTAACTCTGCTTCCAGGCTTCTGACACACTTTTCTGGTCTCTGGACACCAGGCATGCATGTGGTTCATGGGCACACATGAAGGCAAAACACTCATACACAGGAAATATTTTTTTAATCCAGAACCTAATCCCAGAGCGGTTGGGCAGGAGTTAGATTTGACTTGAATAAATAACGTTTTGTGAATTATAAACATATATGGTTTAGAAATGATGTAACTGGATCAAAATAGGGTAGAAAAATAACTTTTGCTAGATAAATATTTTGAGACAATTGCCAAAACGGACATTAGTACATAGTTTAAAATATGTAATTGTTATCTATTTAATTTCCTTATCATGCATTGAATATACCCCCCTTTCTTAATTTTAATATTTTTCTTTACAAATCTCAATCCCTGGTTCAACAAGCCACTTCAGACCAGTTCAGCCCTTGAAGTCCAATTAAACCCTGCAGAACTCAGCCTGTGTCGATTCACTCTAAGCCACAAGAGCCTTTTAATGTCCTGCATATTTAATATGATAGCATTAATAGAAAACAAACTAAACTTTACTCAAATACCGATGTAAATTTATTTCTACCTAATATAACATATGCATGTGTGTTATTCTATTGAATGTTCGTAAGACACGAAATAGTTAGCATGTGCATCTTACTTAAGGTTATTCTTGTTATGATGGAACAGAAGGACCAAAACCAATTTGGGGATGAAAAGGGTTATATGGCTTACATATCCTGAATCACAGTCTGCTGAGAAAAGCCAAGGCAGGAAGTCAACCTGGTGGGTAGCAACCTAGAAGCAAGGGCTGATGAAAAGGCCGTGAAGGAATGCTGCTTACTGGCTTGTTCTTTGTGGCTTCCTCAGCCGTTGTTATTGTTTTTGTAGATGTTGTTATTGTTGTTGTTGTTGTTGTCATCGTTATTGTTTTATTGAACCAAGGACCATTATCCCAGGGTGGAAGCATCCACAATGGTCTGGGACAACACATATTAATCACTAAAAAGTACTCTACGGTCTTGCCTACTACTCAGTCTTATGGGCATTTTCTCAGCATAGGTTTTCTTTTCTCAGATGACTATAGCTTGTGTCACGTTGACATACAACTAGCTAACAAGGTGTGCTTCTTACATACAATTGCTGTGAGATGCACATAGTGGGAAAAATGAAATGTTAGATAATCACCCTGGTGTTACCAAGACTAGTAGAGAGCTTTCATGTATACCAGGAGTGATGTCCTTGGTACTCGACAAAGTCACAGCTCCAGATTCAGTAGTGACATTGGGAATATTACAATCTTTCCAATTCAGCAGGCAGCTACTGGTGGGAGTTAGGGAGATGTCTGCTGCATCCTTGCAGTAGGCATATAAGCTATACATACCAAAAGTCACACATAGCATATTCTCTTTGATCCAGCAATTCCATCACAAGAAACTTACCCTAAGGAAAGAATTACAGCTGTGTCTAAAAACAATGTCCATGAAAGTTTTCCTTAAAATAAGAAAAATATGGAAAGAATCTAAAATATACTCAATATGGAAGTGGTTAAATGAAATGCCATGACTTCTTTAAAGCTGATGTTTAAAAAAAAGAAAAAAGAAAAAGAAAGACTTAGAAGGGGGAAAATCCAAGAAGAATCACGAAGAAAAATAAGAGGCTGGTTACAGAAAGATATTATTAGAAATTCTAAGTTTTAACAGATACAAATTTGCGACTGTAAATAGGAAACAGATAAAATGGCAAATGAAGGTAATCTAATGTGGAAGAGATGGCTCGGCAATTAACAGCACTTATGGCTCCTACAGAACACCTCGGTTCATACCTAACATCAACATGTGACTGACAAGTACCTGAATCTCCAGCTCCATGGGATCCAGTTCCACCTCTTGGCCTCCACAGATCCCTACACCCATATGGCACACAAACATATACTAAAGTATGTGCGCATGCAACAAAGAAATATTTTTAAAAGAAGGAAAATCAGTACTTCCAAGACTTTTAAGCAAAAATGCCCTCCTTTATAATTGAGATAAATTCTTATACCCTACATCAACATTAAAAGTTCTAAAAATAAATTTTACTAATGAAAGTATCAAGTGAAGCACAGAGGCGAAATCTTTCTTCCTCTGTAGTTCCTTAGCTACACCATTACAAAACAGTCAAGTAAAAGTGGTAAAACTCAGACAGATTTTATGTAAATCTAATTTCACATTCTTACATTATTGAGCTAATCTCCTTTAATGAAATAACAATATACGGCTAGAAAAATGTGACAGAAAAGAAGAAAGAAAATTAAATTTTAAGTTCGAAAATATATGTAGAAAGGGGAGCCCTCCTTCCCCATCATCTGACCTCATCCTATCAGGTCTCATTTGGACCACCTGCATCCTCTTCTTCTGTGGCCTAAGGCACCCACGGGGGGAAGTAATCAATGAGTGGGCACCAGAGTCCATGTCAGAAGGAGTCCCTAGGGGAGGTGGGGAGAAGGGATGAGGGAAGGAGTGTGGGACCAGGAGGCCACTAGGGAGGGGGCTACAATCAGGATGTAAGGTGAACAGATTTAAAATTCATTCATTCATTCATTCATTCATTCTGAGAAGCAGTGTGAAGAAGCAGGGAGAACTGCTCCCAAACAGACCAAACTTGCATATTGCTGTATCTCCTTCAAAAAGTGAGAGAGAGAGAGAGAGGGAGGGAAAATATATGCAGACATGTCAAAAGAAGACCATAGTATCACTCTGTCCAAATTCCTGGGAAGCCAAAGATCAAGGATTTTCCCAGGAAAACTTACTCAAGAGAGTGTTGACAGGGCTTTGACGTTAGTGCACTCAGTCCTCCATCCTTGTCTTTTTGTTTGTTTTTCTGTTTTGTTTTTTTAAGACAGGGCTTCTCTATGTAGCTTTGGCTGTCCTGGACTCGCTTTGTAGACCAGGCTGGCCTCGAACTCACATCGATCCACCTGTTTCTGCCTCCCAAGTGCTGGATTTAAAGGTATGCACCACCATGACAGGCAGTTTCCCCCATCCCTGTCTTGTTGGTAATTTCAGTCTTACAATCCAGGCAGGTCAATTTATTAAAGTTGTGATAAATAGGATGAGACAAGTCATAGATGCTGTAAGAATGTAGTTTACGTTAATACTTAAATGTTGATTTAACATGTCTCTAACATATTGATAAAACTAAAGACTACAGTAAAAGGAAACAGTCTTGCATCTTCCTCTAATACCCAGTTTTGTGATCTGTGCTTCATGGATACCTAGTAAAGTTTAATATGTCAAATACTCACTGTCTCCTTCTTTGTAAGGGATAGATGTGCAGACACAGTAACTCAAGTACTGGACCTACCCCAGGGCTTGGTGCACAGTAGGGCTTGTTGCTCTTGTGGCAAAGAGAGAGCTATATAGAGAACATAAAGTCAGACATAAAACTGACCATTAAAGCAATGGCTCCAGTCACTGGGAAGGAAACGTCAAGCTGTTTAGACAGCAGATGCCTCCCTCCACTGTAGTTAGATCCTCTCACTGGCTTAGAGCTCTGTGCATACCTTAATAGGACAGTCAGCAAAATCCTGGCGTATATGGTGTCGTGGGTCCACGAAGGAGCAGCACACAGGTTCTAGGAACTTACTTCAGATCATCAGTATTGAATCATCATTGAATCCCTTCCTCAGATCATCAGGTCTGTCCAGGGCTTCTGCCAGGTTAACCATTTCCTCAGTCTCTTAGCCATTGTTTTTATATTGTTTAGCAAGGGACTGTGCTGTCTTTAAGAGACTCTCAAAGAAGCCCCTAAAGTTGTCTTCTGGCATCCCTATGCATACCATGGTAGCACACACATACACACACACACACTCTTATTCACTCAAGTAACTCAGCACAAGTATAGCTATGGTATACCAATTTAAACTATCTGCATTGTATGGAAACTTTAATACTAGAGAAAATAAATGTACAGCTATAGCTGCAGATTTTAATTCTGTGAATGTCAATTAGATCCCAACACAGGACCTTTCCTGTGAGGCGGCTCTTGCCTCATGAAATTGGCACCCACCCCCAATATTGAGCCTTGAGAAGTAATGAATAAATACACACCAAATATTAACTGTTGAAAGAGAAAACTATAGTAAGATCAAAATAACATGTTCATGTCACATATAACTAAAAAACAGAAAAGAAATATTAAAAGACTATTTGCGAGGAAAAATAAAACTTTAGCTTTGCAGATAATTTTTAACCTATTGTACTTAATATTTTTCACTATAGCACAATTTATATTATTTAAATTAATATTTAATAAACATACTAATTAGAAATATAAAAGTATCCTTACATATAGGAAAGTCAAGGAACAACATTGGACAAATGATTTGAATGAAAATTAGGATTGAGGGGAAAGTTGGTAGAAGAATTGACTTTTTCTTTCATATATATATATATTGATGAATACTGTCATTGCTTAGGTATTAAACTTCTCCAGGTACATATACTTCAACATTTTACAAGCAAGATATTGAATGGCATTTGTTCCAGCCTAACAAGGCTCACTCATTGCTAGGTTCATAAGATCTTTACAGCATCGAGATATTAACAAGAAAAAAAAACAGGCCAATATGTCAAGTGTAATTTTTATGTGATGAAAGGCATGAGATATTACGACTCAAAAAGTGAGGAAAGCTGCATATTTTTACACAAGGTTTGGTGAACTATTATTGGTCATAAACAGGAGAAAGTCCTAAGCCCTGTGGATTTCATTGGTCCCCATGTCTCTGCAGTATCAGAGAAAAGAATGTTCTTTTTCTTTAGCATGGGGAATATGGTTATTACATGAGACTATATGATCTCTTCCCAAGAAAGATCAAAGAATTTTTTTCTGGTCATCCTAGGGCTGGAGTAAGAAGGAAGAGAATATTTTCTCAAATGACATAGTGCTGTATTGGTCTTAATCTCATTGATATTTTTTTACATGATGTTTGTACAACAAATATGATATAATAACTTTCTCCCTTACAAAGAGCAGACTTGTTTACAGTCTTGGAAGATATACCACCTCCCCACACAGCAAAGAACACTCAAGCGATCCATGACAAAATCCCGGGGTGCCTTTCCGGAGATGCTCAATATGAGGAGCCATCCTGCCCCCTGCAAATGAAACATTAGCTCCTGCTGTCAAGTAAACTGAGCTGTGATGTGATGTATGAGACTGATTTTTCTACAAGTATTCATAAAATTGTGATGAAGAGCTCGATGGCTTGAAAACCTGGCACAAACGGTTCTTTCCAGCTATGTCGTCTACTTTTTTGTTTGTTTGTTTTTAAGACAGGATTTCTTTGTGTAGCCTTAGCTTTCCAGGACTCCTTTTTTTTTTTTCCAAGCTGGCATCAAACTCATATCAATCCGCCTGCCTCTGTCTCCTGAGTGCTGGGATTACAGGCATGTGCCACCACACCCGATTCCTATATTTAAAACTCTTTTATTTAGCCAAGCACAGTGGTGCACACGCCTTTAATCCCAGCACTGGAGAGGCAGAGGCAGGTAGATCAGTGTGAGTTTGAAGCCAGCTTGGTCTACAAAGTGAGTCCAGGACAGCCAAGGCTACACAAAGAAACTCTTTCTGAAAAATAAACAAAAACCCAGACTTACATCTAGTACATTTAAACCAAAAAAAGGTTATGTGAAAAGGCAAAAGATGAGGCTTCATGTATCTTAGTCCACAGATGTCTTCCTATTTATACAAATATAAAGTGAAGGCAAACTGGAAACAGAGTGAATCCATTGCACAGCATCTTTAACTGATGTACACTATCAAATACAAGTCACAAAGAAAAAAAAGAGAGAGAGTAGGGAAAGGAAAGGAAAAGAAACCCAGGGAATAGTTTCTGAAAATATCCTGCAATTTTTAAAAGTAGAATGTATTATTTATAGAAAACTTTTAAGTGCAACTTCATGTTTTTACATGAAAAAAAAGTTTAGATTTTATTTTGTTGTAAAGATTTATTTTAATTGAAAAGAATTTTTATTGACTAGATTATGACTGTGGATTCCCCCTCCTCTTTGTCCTCCCAAATCATCCCCATAACCTATATATGCAACTGCATGACTTTTTTTCTCCCTTCTCACAAAACATGCTGGCAAAAACAAAAGAAAAATATCACAAGAAACTCCTAAGTACATCTCTAGATGAAAGATAAAACAAATTACTTTTTAAATAAAAATTAATACCAATAACTATGTGGAAAATGTAAAAACTAATTCATAATTCAAATTGAAGAGTATTTGTAAATGATTCTATAGAAAAATAAGGTAGGATAGTTAGATAAGGTCTTCAAAACCCTCAGAGACATGCAGAATGTGGCATTTAAAAATGTTTTTATCATTTTAAAGATTCACTGACATTGAGACTGGTTAACTCCTGCCAATACCCAGCCTATGTCAAAGAGGATGATGCGTATCAAAGAATGCCCTTATGTAGATGGCTTCAAATGTGGCAAGCAAGCCACTGGGCAAAATGTTTTCCTTTCTACCACAGACAGAATTCTGCCTGAAAAAGGGCAAGCTTGGATACAGGCAGAGTCAACAGCCAAACTCTGACAAGACAGGGTAAGCAAGTCCTCAATAGTTCCTCCCTCACAAATATGTCTGTCAGCTATATTGGGACAGAAGGCTGAAGAAGATGCTCCAACATAATAGAGAGTTTTGGGTGACTATCCAGATAGAAAATTGTCTCTGTCATCTTCTCATTTGGAAAGCTACTAACCTGCACTCCCTGCATACTCAGAAAATCAAGTTTATTCCTTCTCAAGTCTCTGATGGACTTGAGGACCAGGTAGCTTAGTTTTACAATGAAGCTTAGTTGTTTAGGGGTTAAGATATTTTTATGTCTCGGGGGCTGGAGAGATGGCTCAGAGGTTAAGAGCACCGCCTGCTCTTCCAAAGGTCCTGAGTTCAATTCCAGCAACCACATGGTGGCTCACAACCATCTATAATGTGATCTGATGCCCTCTTCTGGCCTGCAGGTGTACATGCAGACAGAACACTGTATACATAATAATAAATAAATCTTTAAAAAAAAAAAGATATTTTTATGTCTAGATACATGATTTAAGTTGGTAATAACAAGATGTGCTGGCAATTGATTTACATTCAGAATTTTAGACACACCAAGATAGGAAAGATGTTTTCTTCAAAGCTGTCAAATACAAATAGCCAAAACACTAAGAATGTAACATTTATATAATTCCTGATTGTGTCATGGTTCTTTTTGCTATAAGTAGGTTATTGTACATATGTGTAGTAGTATACATGCATATGTAAAAATGTTTTTAAAAAGTATTTGTAAAATAATAAAGAAAATAAGTGAATCAATTTTGTTAAGAAGGAATAAAAGGTTACATAATGATAGAATTATATTTTAACCTGTGTTCCTGATCTATTTATAAAGATGCCTATTCCTTTTATTATAAGAAAATATTTTCTTTTAAAAAATGAATTATGGAAATGCTAGGAGTCTGGGGAATGAATATATCCTTGAAAAGCTACTTAAATATACAATTTGACTTAAGTGTACAAAGATTTCTGTCGACAATGGGGGAGTGATCAAATTGAGGAACATCTTTGTAATGAAGCCCCAAGCAGACATTAGATAACATAGAGATGTAGAGAAACATCATTATGTGGGAAACTGTAATGACCTAGTAAGGAAAAGAAAATTATTAAGTACAGTTTACAGCATGTTGCTAATATTTTAATGTATATTAACATATGCTAGAATAAATGTTCTACGCAAATGATTTTTATGTTCATGGTGGTATCGTAGCTTTACATTTTTTTCTCTTTGATTTTTCTGTTTACCAGATTTTCTACAATGAACATACATTGGTGCATATCAAAATAATAAAGCTGCAAAGAATCCGGGGCCTGAATAAACAGAACCAGACCTAAGGAAACAGATATGAGGAGGTAAGCTAGAGATCATAAGGGGGAAAATGTACCACATATTTTATAGGATTCCATTTTTTTTTCAGACTGACAGTATAGAAAGAAAAAAAACAATGAATAAACTAGTTTGGCTGAAATTTATTCTTTTTTAGTTGTGAGATTCATAAAATGGAGGAGTAAGTTTCATAAACAACATTTTAAATGACTCCGGTTTCTTTGGGATTTGGTGTGAACATCTTCATCGATGTGCTCAGTGAGTGTGAAAGCTGGTGCAAACATCACACACTAAGCCTGGGCGGCTGGCACAGAGAGAGAGATTAAAAAAATCACCAAATTAAGGACAATGCTGCAAGATAAATAGCTCACAAACTTAGACAACTTAAGAACCTGGAAAACTTCAAATGTCCCCTGGTAACCCAAATCTCATGTGGCCAGAAGGGCCTCAAGCTTCATAAAGTGAACTCATTCTCAGTGTGTCGCCCGCCCTATCAGCCAGTCTGTGTATGCCTTCGCTGCTCAGAGCAGCAGGTAATCCTACTGGCCATTGTCCACTTTACACTAGTCAGTCTATAAGGGAAGACAGGTATCAAGCTATTGGAAAGGGGGAAAATGATGTCTGCAGGGGAAAAGAAGGGAGAATTCAAGCAGCTGTTAGTGGCCAACAGGCTCAAGTCCTCTTCGAGTCTCACTGAAGCTTGCCAAAATAATTATAACTGAGTTGTAGTCATTTTCTTTTTAAAACTGCTCTATTTCTTGTCATTTTATATTATATTATAGATCATTCATTCTAATTCATGAAGAAATAATGAGAATTTTACTAAAATAAGGTTAATGATTGTGATAAAATAAAACAATATTTTTTGCTTTGAAAAATTAGGGCCATCCAGGGCTATGCAGAAAAACTCTGTCTCAAAAAAAAAAAAAAAAGAAAAAGAGAAAGAAAAAGAAAAATTAGGGCCATTTGCAGGGTCATCATCTCATCCCTTTCTTTCTGATAGCACCAGGTTGGACTTTGGCTATGATGGATGAACTCTTCAATTTTTGAGTCTCAGTTCTATGAGGCAGCTAACAGGATCCATGGGAAGAGAAGGACATTAGGAAGCTATGGGTGGGACCTTCCTCCTCCTTCCTCTCAGTGTCCTCATTTTTTCTCTTTTGTTTCGGGCCGTGGAATTGAAAGCAGTCCATGTCATGAAACCAGTGATTATGCAGACGTTTGCACTAGAGAGAGACAGGCCAGGGACTGTAGATCAAGAAGAAAGAGATTTCCAGCTGTTCTAGAGGCTGGCATCAACACATAGGAACTCATGGGAAGTCTCCAGCCTCAAGTCTTGGCAGTGAGCTGCTGAGAAGGCGCCTAGAAAGGCTGACAACCATGTGCGACCGGGTAGCCTAGGGAACATCTCCAGCTTGAGCGAGGAGAAGGCACACGCCCACGTGGGGGCAGTTTCCAAATCTCTTGTAGCTGTTTGTCCTCACACTTCTCTGTGCCTCTTTGTCACTGCGATTAGAGAGCCAGATGGAAATGAAAGCAGGAGAGCAGAATAGCAGTGCCTCACAGACACACACAACAGCCCGTTGTGAGGAATATCATTTCAAGCTACGAGTGCACATAATACAGTCATAGAAAGAGAACCTCCCCTTTATCATAAAGGAAATGGCAACCTCACAGCTAAGACCCTGAGACGGTGTGAAAAGCTAAGCCACCCAGGATTCATTTTTATCTTAATTGAAAAGGCAGACAGATGCTTTCCTTCAAAAAGTAAAGAATTCATCTGAAAAATAGCATCCGTTAATATTAAAATCAACGAGGAAAGAATCGTGCTCTGTGTGAAGGCTTATGTCTGCTTCTTGTCAGATGCCAGAAAAGGCAGGAGAAAGGCAAAGCTCTCAGGTCCTTGAACTTGAGGGCAGTTGTAAAAAGAAAAACAATAGCAAATAAAACAAACCAACAACAACAACAACAAAAAAAAAAAAAATGGAAGTAGGAGAGCAGGTGCAGGGACAAAGAAACTCCAGAAGTGTACATTTTTTAAATCGGAAGACACATATACTTGGCTATTAAGTAAATGCTGGCTTTAAGTTCCAGCCTAAAACCTGGTCTTCTCACATTACAGTGTTTCATTAATTTTGCCTTGTAATATCTTATGCTTCAACGGCATACATCTCTGGATTTTAAGTGCTGTGGGTTTTCTGAGGAGCAGACCTATCTTTCATTGCAACTGGTTCCCTACAATGTTCTCAGAAGCAAAGGTGGGAAATCTGTAGAACAATTGTATTGAGGCACACCAGCTCCTTGAGGTTGATGCAGGGCTCTCAAGCACCTTCACCTATTCTTTTCGCCCCTGTCCTTTTGCCTGCCAGTAGTTCAATTCTTGTTTTAAAGCACATTTTACTTACTAGAGGAGTAATTCAGTTTTTACTTAACCATCTATTAGTGTGTGTGCATATTTTCTATCTGATATCCCCCCTCCCTTGTCTTTTGGTGGAAGGAAATCTTCCTGAACCATTTTCTGATATGTCCTTCTTCTGAATTGTTCTTTTTTTTTTTTTTCCTAAAAGTAACCCTTTCATTGTACTGATAAATAAAATTCCAAAGAGCTCTCTTCAAGGGTTTTAGACATTTCAAAAATCTGCCCTATTGTAACAGGAAACCTTGGAGACTCATTGAAATAGCAAAGGCACAAGTTTCTTTTTATTATGAAAGATGTTTATGTGAGGAACAAAACCGACAAGAGAAAGTAACTGCTTCAGAATACTTGATGGGCACTTTAATCTTCTATTAATATGCAAATTTTGTTCTTTAGAACCCCAGTAAGAGATTTTTTTCTCCCTCAGTCAGGCTATTTGAAAGTAGTCCTATTCTCCCAAAGGTCCTTCTTGCATGAGTCTAAGTGAAACAGTGTTTTTATGCTAATTCCCAAGATGCTCCTGTATGCATCATTTTCTTTTGAAATTATATGGAGTTTATTGAACCACATTTGTAAAACATTCCACAGTTGATTTCATCCTAAAGATCTTCTTTAATAGAACTGATTCCCCTGTTGGTCTGTGTCATAGGAGAATGTTAAAGAAAATCAGTTTTAACAATGCCAGAAATAAGAAGGGACTTATTAGCAGAAGTGAAGAGCGGAACTTATAGGCAGGAAAGGGACACTGTTTGTTGAGTAACTAATCTCATCAAGAATTGAGCCTGTAAAAATGTCTTTGTTGGTATTATAGTGATAAAGGGTCATTTAATGAACATAAATCTTGAAAATCATCAAGATACAAAACGATAGGCTGGTGGTGGTGGTGGTGGTGGTATTTTAGAGGCATTGACTCACCGTCCACTTCATATTGAAATACCTCTCTTTTTCAAAACACTGTGATTAAAACAATATTAAGTGAAAATCTTCTAACCAGTATAGCAATTAAGATGAATCATAAAATTATTTTTGTATAAGCATTTCTATCAACATAGTTGATATTTGAATATTTGACATTATTTCTTATCTTATTCTAATGGACCAGAAAGTCTAGAACATCTTGTAAATACAGTGACAGACTATTATTTTTATTTATACATATTATACAAATATTTATTTATACATCTTATTATATGTAGTTATTTTCTCAAAAAATTGGTACTTATTATTTATTTACCTCTAATAGTTATAATAGTTATAAAAATAACTTGGAAATTTTTGAGTGCATAATGCTTCCTCTGTTTTCTTAATTTATCTTGAAATATATATGTTTATAAAAGTTGGGACTCTTTCCCCCCAAAGAACTTATCGTTTCTTAAGAAATATTGACTTTCTGAGTTTTTTCCTAACATAAAACTATTTATGCCTCATTACACCATCTTATTTCTCTGCTTTTAGCACTTAATGCTGCTCCTCAAACTTACTGTTCATCCTACAGGACATTGTAAGTTGTGAGTATTGCCTTAGTGGGTTAAGTCACTCTGAGAAGAGTGGTAGAGAATGAAGAACACATTTCTGCCTGATCCCTCTACCTTTTAAACTAAATCCTCTCTGCCTCACAAGTCTTTGTTATCTATTCCATTTACAAGACTCCTTCATGATGCAAATCTAACATTTGTTTCTCTTATGGGCCTTCCTTGAATCTATTATTCCCAGGTAAAAGTCGGTCATCTATCTGTAAAAGACCAAATAAACAATAAAATAGTCACTCTGTCTTACATCTGATTTCCCAGGCATTAGCACACAAACAGTAATCTTCTTGTTTACATGCGTATTTCCCCCACTAAAGACCATGCATCTGTTTTCCTACATCTTTGCAGCCCTCAGAATATAGACCAGACCCAGTGATTCATCTATCCCTCTCAGCCTATGTGACTGACTACAGATATTGAAATATAAATAAATAGATTGAAGTATGCACCAGGCTAACATTTCCGGGATAAGAGTGTGCCCTGGTTTCCTCAGTGCTTCCTGACTAGGTTACTCATAAAATCCAAAAGGTCTACTGTCTCTATTCTAACAGAAAGAACCCACATCTACTCTATAAATGGTAGGTAGCATTCTGGAAATGTTATTCATCCTCCAGTGTTGTTATTGTTATGTTGATTAGAGAGGCGAAGTCACCAAAGCCTTCAGCAGCTCAGAACTGGAGAACTAGTCTGACAATAAAGAACCTCATTCCTTAGCGATAACAACTGTGGAGTATTGATAACCAATGCTTTAAATCTCAGTGAGGATTTAACAAAGAACACCAACTGCTTTGGGACCTAGATGCCTTGTAAGCGTGCAGTTTTATCAAGAAAGAGACAGAAACCCATGCTAGTCGCACAGAAAATTTGATAGAGTGGGTTTGAGGATTGGTTTAGAAAGAACGGAGCTGACTGAGTTATTACCGAGTGGTTCAGCCAGTGCATTAGGGATAATAGCCGTGCAGACCCTGGGTAGTCATAGATGCCAGCAGAATCTAGCTGTACCCTCAGAAATATTTATAGTTAGCATACAAATTTTTTGGAAATACATACAAAAAGAGAGCCCACAATATATATTCGGAAGGATTTTCCCCACACGTAAGAGTAATAAAATAGTGATAACATAAATAGATAAGCCATGAGCCTTAAAACCCAGTAGCTAATGAACTTACTAGTTATTACTTTGATCAGAATCTTATTGTTACAACTGTGTTCCTTGAGAAAAAGCAGAATAAAGACTACATTATATTGTGCACATTAATTTCACTGTGAAAGTCCTTGCTACACAGATGAGACTCAATGGGGAATAAAAGATATGTCTAAGTATTTACCAGTAATTAATATTGGCTGTTGTCATCCTATCTGAAGTTGAAGCTGTTGGCCTCTGTCAACCCTCAGTCTTCAAAGTGAAGAATTTGTCATATTTAAATTTTTCAACCATGACTTGATGTATTCCTTAAGGATATGCTTTGACTATTCTGAGAAACTAGTGGCCTAAAAGCAAATTATATTTTTCAAGGATCTTTTCCCAATAAAATAACTCATTTTTCTTAAGTGCTAACAACACCGCAGAATACAAAACTAGAGAAAATGAAGGGAGCTACTTTCCTTGAAAAGATATGCATTAAAACAGTGGTTTTCATCCATCCTAATACCACTACCCTTTAACTCAGTTTCTCATGGTATGATGAACCCCCAACCATGTTAGTTTCATTGCTCCTAATAACTTTAATTTTGATACCGTGTTGAATCATAAATATCCATGTCTTCCAATAGTTGTCGGTGACCCCTTTGATAAGATCATTAGACTCCTGAAGGTGTCACAACCGACACATTGCAAACCACTGCATTAAAGAGTACCATACCTATGGGCAGAATTTGAGATTATTTCTGCAGTCTTAAAAATTGAATATACTATCTGTTCTGTTTAATCATTTCCACTGAGAATCAAGCATAAAGGAATGATGATGAGACCTGACTTCCAAGTAAAGGGAATTCCTAGAGATAGATTCATAGAACAGACTGACGATGAGACCTGACTTCCAGGTAAAGGGGAAGTCCTAGAGATAGATTCATAGAACAAACTGACGATGAGACCTGACTTCCAGGTAAAAGGAATTCCTAGAGATAGATTCATAGAACAGACTGATGATGAGACCTGACTTCCAGGTAAAGGGAATTCCTAGAGATAGTGTCATAGAACAGACTGATGATGAGACCTGACTTCCAGGTAAAAGGAATTCCTAGAGATAGTGTCATAGAACAGACTGATGATGAGACCTGACTTCCAGGTAAAAGGAATTCCTAGAGATAGATTCATAGAACAGACTGCATGAAGCAGAAGGCAAACAGACACAATCTTGAGAAGCCCTGTCTAAAGTGAAAACTGATCCAAAAAGGGACAAACGTCCTACTGTGCAACATAATGTAATTTACATAAAAGTGGAGAATGTAAAACTGAGCAGCAGGTTAAGCTACTAAATCAGTCCTGGTATAGATGCCCCTAGGAAAGTTCAGTCAATGAGATAGTCTCAGACAGTTCGCCTATTCTTACCAGCCAAACGGAGAAGTCAACTACAGTCTGTGCTTTCCAGACTTCACTAGGACAATTAGGGGGTCATATTTCCCTGAACCTTTGAAGTCAACTAGTTGAAATCCAGAGGTTATTCTCTAGAACTCTGAAGAAGTTGCTGACTTTTCCCTGCCTGCCCTTTCTGGCACTGTCACCCCTAAGCTAAGGCCATTTCCAAAGAAACTCTCCCGCCTACCACCTCAGCTCAACTCTAGCCTTACGCTTGCAGTCTCACTCCAGATTCAGCCCACTTCCTAATCTAAAATTAACATAAATGTTGGTTCATAGAGAAAGAGCAGGGCACTTTGCAGACAGGATCCATGTACTTGGAACCCTTTTTTCTTTTACCTGGCCATTTATCCGCACACAGGCAGCTGCTGGCTGGTAACAGAGCCCACCCATTGGCTGAGAATCTGAGCATCAGAACATCCCATTAGGTCACCAGAGTCACTGTTAGGGCTATGTACAACTTGGGATCAGGAAATAAGTATCTGTTTTTCATTACTTTTGGCTCTATGTGTATAGGTGTTTTGCTTGCATGTATGTCCGTGCACCACATCAATACCTGGTACTTGTGGGAGCAAAAGAGAGTGGTGAATCCCCTGGGGTTGGAGTTACAAATGGTTGTGAGCCACCATGAACATTTTGGGGCTCAAGCAAGCCTGGGTCCCTTAGAAGTGTAGTGGTCTTAGCCACTGAACCTTCTGTCGTGCTCCTAAAAGTCTTATATTAACCCATTCCATAATGATAATCTCCTGAACATATAAACTTTGGCTTAAATGCATTTGTCTTACTTATAATAAATCCATATTAAAAATAATCAAAGCTGATCTGTGGAATCCACCCTTTTTATATCCATGCCAAGCCTTCCCTCCTTTCTCAAGGAACTAGAATAAAATCAAAGCATTTCTTATCAGTGCACCTGAAAGTCAGGCTGAAGAACTGGCGATGACTTGGTACATAATAAAAGACAAAGTTAAAGGTGAGCATTTAGGAATGCTCAAAATGATTGGCCAGTACTGCACCTTCCTTCTGTAGCCAGTGAATTAGTGCTGCTGTGAGGAGCTCGGTCAGCACCAGTGTTGCTGAGTTCACATGGTGAGTTGTGTTGTGACTCACTAGGCGCATCCGCAAACGACCTTATGTTGGTCCACTATGCCACAGATTTTATTTATAGAGAAAAACGTATCCTCCCACACAACTGTCTTAGGAATCTTCATCATTTGGGATAAGATAGCAGTTCCTTTCCCTCTCCCACTTGACAAATGTCCTCTTCTTTTCCAGAGTGGACACAGGCACCTCCTGGTTGCCATGACAGTCAATCATCTTTGCTCACTTATGGCTCTCCACTTGTAGTTCCTATGCCTGCTCTAAAGCATCGTCCAATAGTCTACTCTGCTAGGATTTTTTAAAATTTGTTTTATATGTTCTTTTAAAGATGTCTGTGAGCTTGCTCTCTACCAAATGATCTTTTTTCCAATTTTCTTTTCTTGTTTTCAAGAGCTATTTGCTTCCTTTCAGTTGCCTTGAAAGTTTTTTCCTGATTTTTTTTTCCTTCTCTTAGTGTTCTTTTTCCTTAGCAGATGACTAGAACATGTTTCTCGTGTACACAGGCTCCTCATGTGAAGTAGCTTCTCTCTCTCTCTCTCTCTGGTCTTTGTTCTGACGTGCTCACATTCATTCCATCCTTTCAGCACTCCGAATTATAGAGACCAAGGCTTGTTTCTTTTTAGCTTTTCCTAAGTTCAGCTCATTTCAGGTAGAAAAATCAAGTGGTCTCCAAAGCATGCCTTTGTTGCTCTGCTAATGTGAAGGAGAAAGTATTGAGAGTTAAGAATAAAAGGGCTCAAACATTGTATTAAAAAAAAAGATAAAAGGGAGAGGAATAGAAAGGAAATGAGCAAAGAAAAACCAGTTCTATATAAATCTATATTTTTGTCGTTTAAAAATATAAAAAGGCAAATATATTCCTTATGTTAGCCATTAATTTAAGAATTTAATAATGTATTTATGGAACTCATACAAAATAAGATGTTGACCTCTGATACTGATATCCTTTTCTTTGCTTTACAGACTCATGTGCAATCAATACAAAAAATTGAATTCAGCTTTCGGCAAAATCCATGTAAAAGGGAATTTCTTGTCAATTACATAGCGTTAAACAAAATATTTATAATTAAATTTATGATGGCTGGATAAACATGAAATAAACTCACCTAAAGTAGTGTTTTATCACTCTTATCTACTATTTCAAGATGATTTGAGCAATAATAAATGCAAGTTTTTATATCAATATGAAAATTATTTAAATATTCTTAGGGATTATAGCAGACAATAAGAAGACAAATATATCTATAGCAAGAGAAAACTTGGCAACATATTAATATTACTACAGGGTAACTATAAGCATCAAACCTCTTCATTCCTTGACATAGTAGGGTTTTATTTTTTTTAAGGAAAGGTTATAATAATTTGATCAATGTCCTATGCCATAATTTAAGAACACTCGCATTCTATCAGTGACAAGTGTTAGAAAATTGTGTATCTTTATCAAGTCAAGAAGTAAATCATAATATCTGGTTACAGGGGATAATTAGTGAAATAGCTGGTTCGTTATCTCAAGTCATCTTTCCCAAGGCCAGTCTATCATGCCATGGAGGTGTTCTCCCATAGTCCGGGGAGAAATCGTGTTATTATACTTTTCTTTCTGTTGTTATGATGAAACACCAAAATCAACTTAGGGAAAGACAGGATCTCTTTGGCTTATACTTTCTGGCCACAGCACATGATCGAGAGATGTCAAAGCAAGAATTTGAGCATGAACTTGGACCAGAAATCATGGCAGAACAGTACTTGTTGGCTTGCTACCTGGCTCAGAGTTAGCTAGCTTTTTATATAGCTCAGGACCTACATCTCAGGCAATGGTGCTGTGCACAGTTGGCAAGGCCCTCCTGTGTCAATCAACAGTTAAGATGATCCCCCACAGACAGGGCCAGTCTGATCTAGGCAATCCCTCAATTGAGATGATCTACTTGGGTGAGTCTAGGCTTTGTCAAGTTGAAAGTTAAAGTTGACAAGGACATTCTAGCCCCTGACAATTTTACACAGAATTACATATCACGTAACGTTTCACTTCCATGTTAATATAATATTATAAATATTAATGATGTTAATATAATATAAAACATGGAATAACTGTTTTTTTTAAAAAACAGTCTTTTAAAAGTATAATGTTTTAAAAAATTCAACATTTCTTTAAACTCTCAGTTTCTTAGGTATAGGCTCCTGTAAAATACAAGACATGTTACATACTTCTTATTACAAAAAGGACGAGCAGGGGCATTACAAAAAGTACATGGAACAATGACAATATCAAGAGAAATACTAACACAAAAGGGGAAATGTTTTATAGAGTTCCACTTTTATCAAAAGAACTACAGGCAAGTAATGACTCTGAGGAAGAACTGACCACTCCCAGAGGTAATCTCCCTAATTGTTAGCCAATGGCAAGTGATCAGCTCTGAAATCATACACACATAATCAACAAAAATGGATTCTGCAGTTTGCATTCATGTTTGTGTGAGTGTGTGTGCACGCGCATGTGCATGCATGATAATAAGAAAGAAAAAAGGGCATGAATTTGAGAGGAAGAGAAGGGAAATATGCAGGGAGGGGGAGGGGGATCTTGAAGGAAGAGTACATAGTAGGGGTTGGAGAGTAGAAACAGAAGATGGAAACAATGTTATTAGTGGTTATACTTAATTTAAAATATCTTAAATTTTTAAAAAACAACCAAAATCCAGCAATATAAAGCCAGTCCTATAGCTCAGTGTTTGACATCTATTATTCATTCATTATCCAGTATTCTGAATCTAAAAGGTGAGAGTATCTCAACCTCTTCAGCTCTGCCCTCCACAGAGTACACTGTGGTTGATCTGGTAGGCTGAGACTGGCTCTCTCCACATTCGCTGCTGTCCTTGGTCCCATGGTCCAGGCATCTCCAACTTCCCATGGTCTCCTGCAATTGGGACTATACGGTTACTAGTGGCCTCTCCACTGAGTCTCCAACTTTCCCACATTGTGCCAGCCCTCAGTTGCTCTCATGAATCCTCAAAGCCTTCAAAACAGTATCATCTGGGCAACTCTTGCATATTGTTTCCAACTTCTGTTGTGACCCTGAAATGAAGCCATCCTCTCTTGAACTATGCATCTATGCTAACTCTGAGGAAACACTTTCCTATTATCTCAGTGATGTACAGATTTTACTCAGTGCTGCTGGTCAATACTGATCAACGGGCATAGATTATTTGCCAAAACATCACATAAATGCCCCTGTCCCCTGTTTCAGTAGAATCTCTTTTTCCTTCTGAAACCTCATGAGCCAGGCTGCCACAGTTCCCGTTTGGCTCAATACCACTTTCTTCTAAGCCTCCACAAGAATGTCCCACTTAACTCTGAGCACTCAATGGCTTTTCCAGCTCAGTATTCCAAACGCTCCCACATTCTTTCAACAAAACAGTCCAATGGCATAAGAAGCCACACGGGAAGATTCCCCACAACATCATCCTACTTCCTCAGATCTAATTTCCACTCTAATTTCCTTTCTTTTGCTGTGTTAAAATACTCTGACCAAAATCAACCTAGGGTGGGCAATGGTTTAGTGCCCATTACTGGAGGAAGTTTGGGCAGAGCCTTGAAGCAGGAACAGGGGAGGGACACTTCTTGCTGACTTACTTGATGCTCTCTTACACATCCCAGGACCTCCTGCCCAAGGAATGCTGCTGCCCACAGGGACCGGACCATCATATATCTAGACAGTTTGATCTTGGCAATCTGTAAGTTAAGACTCAGGGGATTCTAGGCTGTGTAAAGATGGTGGTTAATACTATCCAGGATAATAGCAAAAGAGCCGCTTACACACTCTCCTGCCCTCTCCCCTTTGTTTTACCCCCCAACTCCTACAGTTCTGCTCCATTTAAAGCATTCCCTCAGTCTCCTTTCTGCTCAGTCCTTCCAAACTTATCTCCCAGTCACAACTTTCTGTGCAAAACGTAAAACAGATTGGTTTATGTTAACCAGAAGTTCCCCACTGTTCTGCACCATTGTTTTTTCCTGGCTATAGGAACAACAGAGGATGCATTGCTAAGCATCTGGGCCTTGCTCAGCCAATTATCTTCATTCCTCTCTAGCTCCCTATGTGGCAATCCAAGTGAGAGTGGAGGGTCTCACAACGTAGCAAGGAAACAGTGAAGACCAGAATAGGGAGAGAGAAGAGGTGAACTGAATTCCAGAGAATGGGAGTGGCACTAAAGAGAGATAACCGGTACGCTGTTGACATTCCAGGTAGCAAGCTGGCTAAGAAATGAGACCAAGTCTGTGTCAATTTCTTTCTACCCGCATATGTCATTGTTGATATTATATATTAATATCTTTATATAATTTATATAATCTTAAAAGATAGCAATGTAAGGTGAGTGAAAATTAATGTATTACCTTAGACAATTACAACTAATGCATCTTAATGGAAATTGCATCTCCGCACCTATTTTTGCAATCATATTACATGTAATTCTGCACTCTTCCCATTTCTTCCAGTGGCATAACATAAATATTTCCAATATGGCACATATTTATAAGAAATAGCAACAACAAAAACATCACTTTCATTGATGAAACAATATTTCCAGACCACTCATGTCTCCTGCAAATAATGAGGCGTGATCTATCAATTCTTTATTCTGATATGTTCTATACTTCCTTTGACTCTGTACCCTTCCCAGCTGCCAAAACCACAGAGTTTAACAACAGAAGGGAATTCTGAAATTTCTAATATATGTGTCTCTCGCCTGGAAAGATTAGTTGCTACTGTCCCTTTTTACCGCCTTTTCTTTTTGTTGTGCTGTGATGGACTCAGGGTCTTTTACATGTTAGACGTTCACCCTACCACTGAACTCTGACTTCTCCTTAGTACTGTACTTTTGCAGAATTTTATGTTGATACTACTTTTGTGTGTCTAATGCATGGTTCAACTCCTCCCTATATGGTACTTTAACTTTTTATTTATCTTGAATTTTTGTTATTATTTTAAGGATTTTCTTTTTAAACTTCTAGACAGATTCTTATTTCTGTTCTCTTTAGACTGCCTATAGCCGTCAGTAGCTATCAAATAGCAATTTCTTGTTTGGCAGCAATGTTTCCACGATTACAATAATGCCTCATGTTTATAAAGCACACTTTTCCAAGAAGCAGAAATCCTGTTATGTAATTGTACACTTCACACTGAAGTAAGTGACTTCCTAAAAGCATTCTAAGTATTACCTGCCTTATATAAAAAAAAGTATGCTTTCTTATAAAATTACTCATTTTATATCACTGTGGTAATTACTGGTAATAAGTATATCAAATAGTTAAAAGTACATTTGTAAATGTCATTATTGTAGCTGATTCTAAATTTATAACAATGCCTTTTATATGAATTGTATGAAATGTAAAATTATTGATTTAAATAGAGTTAATCATTATTGTCTTATAGTATCTACCTCAATTCTATTCCTTTACACTTTTTCTAATACAAAGAAAGGTTTTTGTTTTACTTTTATTTACTCTTTGTTTTTTGTTTGTTTGTTTTTTAAATGAGAGCTGCACAATGTACCCCAGGGTGGCATTAAATTTATGACCTTCCTCCTTCTAGGAGTTGAGATTACAGGTGTGTAGCATTGTGTCCAGTCAAAAGAAACAGATGCATTTGCACATGGAACTTAAACGTTGTCCTTTTGAACTTATGCTTGTGTACCTTTCAGTCAAATGTAAAGTTTGCTCCATTCTCTGGAGCCTTTTCATTCCTGTAAGGTGAAGGATTCCAGGCCCCTCTCCCTGCTCCCAGCTTCTTGTTGTATTTTTAGTCCTCAAGGAAGCATTTTGGGGTGCCCATAAAGACAGTCCACAAGTGAAAAGCCCCTAATACAGAGCTGTTGCGATGGCTACCACGGACAGTTTTGTCCAAACAGATCTTCACATGGACACTGCACAAGCTTGAACTAGTATCAGGTCTGTTAGCATTACCAACTCACAGGAGGCCTGATGTGAGAAGCAAGAGAGGGAGAAAGGAGAGCCGCGGGGTATCTGCCTGTCTGCACTCAGGTAACACACAGCAGCATGAAGCAGCCTATCCAAGAACCCAGTGTCTCTCCTAGGTAGCTGCCTAGGCATTGTCTAACCCCTTAGCCTACTGACCAGGGAAACTTAGGGACAGAAAACAGATAGTTTACATTCCCTTTTATGACTGAACCCCTTAGTACACGTCAAGAAACAGTAAAGGTGCAACACCCTTTAATAACTCGTATTCTAAAGTTTATGGGATACATTTCTATACCTCAACGATGACGCAGATCCAGAATACAAATAGATGCTACTAAACCGTGAGATGTAGCTTTCCATGAAGCCCACTTTCAGATTCTCTGTATCCCACTGTAAGCACAGACCAAGGAGTTACTCTTTCATGGACACATAATTAGTAAGGTGCCTCTTTCTCCCAGTTTTATACCAGTTTAAAAGCTATTTCCTGTAAGTATTATAGGACTACTTTATATAAAAGCATTTACATGCTGCTCTTTGCAGAATTTTTTTTTAAAATAAATGTGTTACTGCTAGAACTTAGATCCAGTGACTGTTTTATTCTTTATCATGACTACAATGATTAAAGGATAGAAAAGGTCAGCAGAAGATTTTCTGTATTTTTTTCACATAATATGATCACTTCCCCTCTCCTGACTTCTCCTAGGTCCTCCCCATCTCCCGCTGCCCCACACCCAACTTCATGCTCTTTCTCTCTGTCAAAAACGAAAACAAAGAAGCAAAACAGATAAGACAAAAAGTAAAACAAAATGAAAAAGAAAAGCAGAGTCCAGTTTTGTACTGTGTTGGCCACCTACTCCTGGGCATGGTCTCGCCTTGAGTTGGTTGGAGAAATCTGACTTCTCCTCTCTCCCAGCAGGTATCAGTTGCAAATAGCTCTATGGTTAGGCATGGGGCTTTGTGTCCACCTCCCTCCTCAGTGCTAGGACTTTACATTTTCATAATGCTAAAGCTTTATATGATTAATAACATCCCTAAAGCAAAACAAGTTTTCATGAAATCAAGTTAAAGAAAGGAAGAGAACCATGTGCCCAAAGATAAAGTATCCTCTTGTTCTCTTATTTTGATTAAGATGAATAGAAACAAGTTGGAATTTGGGAAATCATATGACATTTTCAAGACTGCACAGCAGACTCGTCTACTAACCAATGTCAGATGAAACTGAGTAAAATGCCTGTTAAATCACACTGCTGGGCTTCAGCACACGATCTCATATCCTCCCAGTGTGATACCACATCAGGCTGCAGGGAACTGTCCCCTCCTGTGCTACCACTGTAAACTGTTGCTAGGAAAGATGCCAAGTACAAATGCACATTACATTAGAGAGATCAATGACTTTACCCTATCAGAATGTCCCCTAAAACATCCTTTGCTGCTATTTGACCTAATTTTATATTATCTTGAAACAATGGTCCTCTCAACATGACTCTAACAATTAATTGTCAGAATCAAACGTGTCTACTGTCATGTGAAAAAATGGATAGTTTTTCTTTTTGGACAAACTAAAAGTGTGTAAAAATGTGAATAACAATGCTTTTATCCTCACATTCCCTTTCCCCAACATCCTCTACATAAGACACAGATCTGGGCATAGCAGGCTAGACTACCTAACACTCCAGTGAGAGGGCAGTGGATGTGTGAGAGTCGGTGGATGCAGTGGCAGCGAGGAGCAACCTTCTCTCCTTGCTTGTGAAGAAAGCAGCCATTTGTCCCATCCTTGTTCTTAACCCCGATTTCCCACTTGCAGTTACTTGAAATAAGACTGTTTTTTATGAAAAAAGAAAACAAACAAACAAACAGAAAGAATAAACTTACATAACACAGAGTTGTGGAGCCTGACCCACTCCATAAAGGGAATGTGGAGGTGATAACTAGCCTAAAATGCCAACTTGAATGAGATCTAGAATCACCCAGGAAACTGGATCTTTGGGCATGTCTGTGGGCTAGAAACTTGGTTAGGTTCACCGAGATGGAAAGAGCTTTCCACTGTTAGTAGCAGCACTTCCTGGGTTGAGATTCTGGACCTTATGAAAAGGAAAGAGTGAGCTGCTGAACACAAGCCTTCATCAACCTTTCTGAGTCCTTGCCTCTGAATGCAGTGTGACCAGCTCCCCTGACTTCCCCTGCAGGAGGGACTGCACCCTTTCCCGGTGAGTCAAAATAACCCAGCTCCATTCTGCTGCCTTTTTCATGGCATTTTATCCCAGCAAAAGAGAGGGAACTAAGCCAGCAGCCAAGGAGCTGACTGCTGTGTACCTTCCCCAGCTCAAGGACACATATTTCTTCTCTGGGCTCCAGGTATGGCTCTTCACATTAAAGCCACAGTAGCTTTCTAAACAATTGAGCTCGCACCATCCATTCTCCATCCTAAGGATAGCTTTCCCAGAAAATGAATTCAAATGTAATCCTCTGACCCGTACTTACATTCATCCTGTGTGTTCTCCTTTCTCTCACTGTTTTCTAACTACACTGTGCTTTCTTTAATATGTGTTTTAACAGAAACATAGGGATATAAAAATTGTATATATTAGTGGGGAACCACAGAATGCATCCATGTGCAGTGTTTAAATCAAATTGAACACATCTATTATTTCAATCATTTTGTCATATATGAATGGCAAAGCTTTCACTATCTCTTCTAGTTTGTTCAAAATAAATGAGAATTGTTGTTATCTAAAACCATTGTACTGTGCTCTTTTTCCTGTTTGACTGTAACTCATCTTCCCTTGATCAAGAGTTCTTCATCCAACCCTCTATTCTGCTGTTTTGCGATTTGGGTAGAGAACATTTACTCTCAGTTTATATGAAATCAGAATTTTTGATTTTACATATGACCAAGTTCTTTTGGCCCTCACTTCTATGCCCGGCTTGTTTCACATAACATGATGATATCTACTTTGGTCCATGATGCCAAATACAAATGCACTCTTCTGTTTAACAGTAATTATCTGTGTACATCATGGCTAGCACCAAACATCATTCTCCTATCCCCTTAGCTGGGCAGTACTGCCTTCTTTAACTAAATTTTAGGAATAATATTGTGCCTATCGTATTTAATGTTTTCAAAATTATATGTATTTCAATACTAAATATGCTATGAATTAGTATATATAATGACCAATGTATCATTTGAAACTGTGCAGAAACTTTCTTAATGAATGCTCACCCAAGCATAGACTTGAACAGTAATGGTTAAAAAAAGAAGAAGAAATAAAATGAGGATCTATTCTAACTAATTTTAAGAGAAATCCATATATTAACAGCGAATGCTAAGGATCCAAATAGGAAAAAATATCTGAGATAAACCTAAGAAGCAAGGGAAAAGATCATATGGGTAGCAAAATCTCATTTCATAGATAAATATAATTTAGAATATTATAGATATGTAACCGAAAGAGAGAGATGTTTCTGAACGTCCAATGTTTTATGTGACATTGAAGGCATTCAGTAATACTCCTAAAAATCTGTGCTAAAGACTGACACAAACATACTTTATAAAGGCTATCAAGGTCATGGTAACTATAACTGTCATAGGCCATGTTAAAAGTAAATCAACAGTTAATGTCTCAAAGCCTATTTTTGTCAGACCCTTGGATAGCATTCATGTAAATGGTCCTATTTTTAAACTCATAGTAGTAATTTCAAAATTATTTTAACTTTGAACATATGAGAATGCATGCTTGTAAATATTATAAATTATGACCTTGAATAAGTTGATCTACACAAGTTTTTTCCATCAGAAAAAATAGGGATAGTGTTGCATCATTATGTTATTCAGATTATTAAACATTTTCATTCTCTAAATACTTGTAGAGTAGTTAAAAATGCATGGAACCTAATAAATAAAAGAAATTAAATCACTCTGTTTAAATATATTTGATTATTTCATCAAATATGTGTACTACTCATTATATTATAGCCATTATAATATTCCCATTAGTAAACATTCAGTAAATGTTTAATGCTTACCAATTAAAAGTATTTATATTAATATAGAAAAGGGATTACAAAAACTCAAGATAAAATGACTTGAACAAATATAGACCATTTGATCTAGTACTGATAAAGTTAACATATTCATGAGATTAAGTGAATTCCTCTCGGGGAGAGGACATTAATAACCTAGGAAAATGCTGAATAGTTGACAAGCAGTTCACATGCATTGTCTCATTTAAGCTCTGTAATCACATTTACAGTGCCTGAAATTTAAAAGGTTTATGAGATTTGCTTATGATCATATTTCTAATAAATCTTGATGTCATCCCAAGTCAGGTGCTATTTTCATAACATTTTTATATCTATTTTCAAATCACTGAAAAAAATAATTTTGAGACTTTATTTTCTTTTGTTGTTATTCTTTTTCAACATTTAATGAGCATTTACTAGTTGCCAAGATGTATTCTAGGTACAGAAGATATAGTAGTGTAAGAAAAAAAGCCTTGGAATTTTCTGCCCTTAGGAAGCTTACATTCTTTCTACTTTAAGGATGACATTTAGGAAGATAATGTAACACAAAGTGAAATTAGAGATCTAGTCAAGGGATGATGTAAAACCACTTACAATCTTACAGATCACTGCAAAATCCTTTTTGTTGTTGTTTTCAGTTGACCTGAGAACAAAATGAGTATTCTTCACAGGTGAGTGTCCAGATTTAACCACAGTGGGAAATAATAGTAACATGATGACTCTGCTTCCAAATCACCCAGCATTAGAGGGATGTAGAAAAGAGTAAAGAGCTCCGTGAGCAAAAGTGCTCTGGGTTAGCATCGCAAAACAGAGTCTACGTTTAAAAGGTTAATAAAACACAAACTGATACAAAGTGTAATGTAGAAGAGACAAGAAAAAACAATTAAGGGTGATTTAGGTCTGCCCCCTTCATAACGGCATACCCATAAGCTGAGAATAGTCTATGGAGGTGGGAGGGGGGGTGGCACACAAGAATATGCAGTGGTTTTGTTTTTTGGGTTTCTTTTTATGTAAACTGTGAAATTCATATTAGAATATTGGAGGTGTCACGGAGACAATAAGATATCTAAGAGTAAAGTTCAGGAAAGAACTTTGAGGGATAATTGCAAAGTTTATTGTGTAGTATAAGGAATTATAAAGTCTGTTATAATATATGTGTGTATATACACATATACGTATGTATTTTTAGCATACACATGTAAACACACATATTTTAAGACTAACTGTAAGAAACATGAAAAAGGTGGCCATTTCAAAAATAGGCAATGAATATCAAAACTGAGCCCTGACATTTGCCATGCTCAGAGGTAGGGGAGCGAAGAAGGAATGAAATCCACAGCTAGTTCAGGTTGCCAGAGAGTGAGTGGTCAGGAATAAAGGTTATACCATGAGATACTTACATATCAACTGTTGAAGAAAATAAAACAAATGTCGGTCAGTAGTAAATCCCATATTCTCATCATTTATCTAGGGCTAATGGAACAAACAGCAGATGAATATATTTCATAATGCACAGAAATTAAGAAATCTGAATGTGTGAATGTGATGACGCAAGCCTGGCTAAGTTAAAGTTGTCCTTCGCATTTCTTCAGTGTAAGTCAAATAGAAGCTGTGGCAAGTATCTACCACTTATGTTGCCTGACGCTAACACTTAGGATGAAGGAAAAATCCAGGATGACCATCTCTTTCTATCCTAATAGTAGCAGCCAGGGGCTCTCTGTCCTGGGGAGTAAATTAGTCTTACATATAATCTTCATGCAAATAATGGAGCGCAAGTTGGTTCCAAACAGATCCTAGATTGCTTTTAGATCGATGAATTTGTTTTGGAAGAAAGTCAAAAGTAGGATATAGAAAAGAAATGGGTTTCAGATATATTTTTTAAAGTAATCACTACTCTCATCAGCTGTATGCATGCTACTTGCCAAAATCTCCACGCAAGCTTGTTCAAAGCAGCATTCTTATGTATTGAGTAACCTCTTTATAATTTTAAAATAAGCCCAATAAGACTGAGCTGTTTGTATTCTTCTTCCTAACTTACAAAGGAAGAAGGTTTCAAGTGTAGCAGAAATGATTAGGACTCTTGGAGCTCTGTGGTATTCTGTGGACCAAGAATAGATCTGAGAGGTATGAAGAAAGACTACTCCACCAAAGGCAAATGTACAGATTTAATTGGAAAATATAAGAAGTCGTCCTTTGAGTGTGAGTTTGACTCAAACCAGGGTATTTTTTCCTTGAACCTGCTTTCTGTTTAATCACTCAAGCTTAATAAACATAGAAGAAGAATAGATGCACTAACTGAAATAAAAAGTGGAGCATTTCTGTGGATCATTCTGTAAGCACCTTCACCAATATATAGTTCTCTGTTCCTTATTATCAATGCTGATCAACGTCTATTTAAAATACACCACATTTTAATCTATCAACTCCCAGAAACCACCAAAACCCATCCAGATAATCTCTCTTTATGATTGTCAGTCAAGTTTTGTTGTTAGATTGTTTGTTTTTTTATGAACAGATCTTCAGTGCCACCTGCAATGACTAGATCTTCAGTGCCACCTGCAATGACTCTATCTGGGACAGCAAGATGAATACTGTTAAATAAGGTCAAATTCCTCTGTTCACCACCAAAATGATGAAGTTCAGAAATGTAAAGGTAGCGAAGAAGTGAAAGTCCCTTTAGAAGAGACATTTTCTACCATCTCAGTTACCATTTTATTCAAAGGTTTTAAAAATATCTGTCATTGTGCTTTGTTCTAAAATCTAGAAAAGCATCATGTAAAAATAAATCAAAGTTTAAGTTTCCAAAATGCTAGCACCAAAAAGTAAAATTTTCTTTTAATATAAAAGAGGTAAAACTATAGGTTTTTTTTCTAAATAGCACAGGATAATATACCTTATGAAGACTAGTACCCATGGGGAGGAATGCCATTCATTTCTCCTAAGTTATACAAGAAGTCAATGGCAAGTGTTAAGCATGAGATAGAAATGAAAAATCTTCAAAGCAATAATGGACACATGAAATGCATCCCATAGGGAAATAAGAAAGCCACAGGAAAGAAATAAGTGAAGTGAATACAACCTCACAACCAGCACAGTTCCCACAGGAATTCCCCTAATATGAACCATTAAAGCCATGTGTTTAACATTTGATGAATCTAAGTTCTTCCTTGTCAAGTGCAGAAGCTCCAGGCAAAGCGAGCATTAGCCTGATTCTATAATAGGCAATCGATCATCCCATTCCACATTTGATTGTAAAATAACATCACAAATGTGTACACCTTACTGGTTTCTTTTTTTCTTCTTCTTATGAGTTAAATGAGCGGGTGATATTCTTGTTTGAATATTAAGTTCAATATGTTTATTCTTTCAAACGATGTGGTTATTGCAAAATCTCATGGTCATGTCTACATAATGAAAACATCAGAACAATCTCCTCCGTGCTTTGCTCCACACATCCCTTTTCACTCAGTCAACGTGGCATGACTTAAAATGTTCAGTGAGAAGATGGACTCCTCCATTATCACACAGAAGAAACGTTAAAGTTGCCTCATCTGTAACACTGTTTATCTCTAAGTGATCCCAAACTTCTATCCAACACAAAGATAATTGGCTGGGACTGCAGATTCTCATAGGTTGTCCTGGTTGCCATCCATCACTGTCTATAACAAGCAGCAATGTGGAAAACTCGTAACAGTTTTTGACTGTACTCCATAAAATCCTGTGAAAAGGCATTGCCATTCAACTTCCAGGTTACAGATGGAGCACAGGACAGTTTACCAGCACTGGAAACTGAGCCTTAAATATTAACTAATATCTCCATTTTCACTGGCCTTTCAGGCTGGCAGCGGAGCAGGCCCTGCTGAGGGGGGCGGGGAAAGGAGGAGAGAGGAGAGAGAGCAGACAGACAGACAGACAGACAGAGAGACAGAGCAAACTCACCAAGCCCTTTGAAGCAGCTGCTAGGAAGTGAGGTAATGTGTGTCTTATTTAGATGTCAGGGAAGCAAAATTGATTTAGAAATTACCACAATCTGACATGCTTTATGATGCAATTTCCAGTTGTTCCAATCTGAGGATTTTTGCTGATATCCCAAATAGCACCTAGCACGATGTCCTCAAATACCCAAACAAAAAGAAAGAGACAGAAGGAGAGTATAGGTGACCTCACTGTGCTCCCTTTACTGGAATTTGGGTGAGACAAAACAGGAAGCTAACGATCAGAAACAAAGCTGCCTAAGAGAGTCAGCTTCGTAACTAGAATTGCCTGTACTTCACGTAATTACAGTATATGCATGTTCCATATTAGGAATAAAAATACTCAGAATATAGACACAGTATTATTGCCCATCTCAGTTCTCCTCCAGAGTATTCCTAAAATCTAGGTCCATTCTAACTGAAGAGTGTAGAGAAATTTTATTCTGGCAACATGGCTGCTCTGGCAAGGGATCACATCCAGCGACCTTATAGGTGTGTGTGATGAGCTGGGATGACTCATTTTTAATACCCCTGGTTGGAATACAGACATTCCCATAGTACATACTTTAAATCCCAAACAAGGTGAAGCTAGTTTTCAGAAAGAAGCACCCATGTTTGAAATTAAGGGGCAGACAAAGTGAAGAATCAGAGAAAGATTTGACAAGGATGAGTGAGAGTTAGGATGTGCACAGCTCTCAGGAGAACAGACAGCAAGGAAAAGCTACTGAGAGCAGTAATGGAGAGCGGAAGAAAAAGAGCAGGGTACAGTAGAGGGTAGAGAAGACAGTACAGTAGGGTCAGTAGAGAGTAGAGAAGACAGT
>OU015743.1:9577951-9637923 GCA_907169655.1 Acomys percivali | reverse complement strand
CAGCTCCTGATCCGACATTATCATACTTCTACAACTGCAGAACCTTTCCCAGATATTTTTGAGATTATAATTACATCGTTTCTCCCTTTCCTGTCCTTCCTCCAAACCCTCCCATGTACCTGCCCCTCAACTCTTCCTCAAACTCATGACCACCTTTTCTTCCATTGTTGTGATGCATATACACATTGCTAGATGTATAGATACAACCGGTTCATCCTGTACCACGTGCTTCACGTGCAGATGACTCCATGGCTGACTATTTGGCATCGGATAATCAATGATGGGGAGGATGGTCATCGTTTATCTCTGCATTCATTGGTTGCCTGTGGCTCCCCAGTTCTTTGTCTGGGCCTAGACCTTATCAATGTAAATAATCTTTAATTTTATACCTGGGAGTCATTATCTATCAGTAAAAGGTCCTCCCTCCTAAATGTCTCAGCCAGTGTGCCTTCCCTCCCACAAATCCACTACATTTGAAAACAAGGACACTGTTTCTCCCTCTCTCTTCTCCATAGTCAGAAATAAAATCAGATTGCCTAGCCACCCTGGAACTCAAATGCTCAGATTTTGGTCTCTTATATTGTCCCTACCACAGGAGTCCCTTCTGATAATCTCTGCTGTAGTTTGAACATATGTGTACATATAAAATACCTAATACTAATACTTATATATATATATGCATATATGTGTATATATATATATGTATATATGTATATATATATATATATTCTACCTATTGTATCTTTGCCAAAATTTGTTATATCTGTACTTAGACATATATATAAAACATATCTAAATATATTTTAAGTTTATTACATATATATGTATACATATATATCTAAATATAAATACATATATCTCTAAATATACACATGTGTAATACCAAATAAAATATTTTTATTTATGGATACACATACACGACTAAAATTTTGGCAAAGATACCACAGTAGGCAGAAGGTAGGAAGATACAACTGGAGCAACAATGTCCCAAGTCAACAACATTGTTGAGAAAAGGATTGAAATGTTAAAAGGCACTTTCTAATCATTCGAACATTCCCGTGAGAAACTCAGTAGCCATCTGTACAATGATAACAAAAGAATTCTATTAGAAAGATGAAATAGATAAAAAGGGAGGTGTTATTATGTGAAGAAAAGAGAAAGGAGGAAAAAGAAACGCAGATTTAAAAAAACACTAGGATGTTTAGATGATAGAGTCCCACATCTTAATTGGAGTCTCTTTTTAAAAATCAAATGAATGATGAGTTATTTAATTATTACAATATATGGAGTATAATTCAGATGGCCCATTTAACCACACTCATATCCTTGATTTCTCCATCTCCCGTAAGTCACTGCTGTGCTGAGTTTAGCCTGCAACTCTCAAACCCTTTCTCTAAAATGTTTTCTTATTCTGGTTGCCCAAAGTCTATTTGTGCATCTATGGCAAGTTCATTAAACAAAAGGGCAATAAGACTCCCCTCATCCCTTTACTAAAAATCCTAAAAACGTACCGAAAGGTCACCCTGTGACATCACTGCTGTCTTTTCAAAAGTGCAGTTTTTCAAATAGATTTGCCAATTGGCTGTTTCCCTGACCTGGGCAGTGACCCCATGCCTCTGAGTCTCTCTTTCTTCCTCTGGAATAGAAAATAATTAAAGTAAGCCTGGGTTTTAAGCAGTCCTCTGCCTAGATGCTCATATGTGTTCGCTGCATGTCAGCTCCTCTTCCTCTGCCCAAACTAGTCAGTGTTTATTTTCATCACCAAATTTACAGAGTATACTTTTTAAAATTCGTTTGTGAGGTCCAGGCTAGCAAGGCTCATGCAACCCTCTGCTTCTCCTCCATCTGTCTGCCAACTGACATTCTTTGTTGCTAATCTAAGCCCAAGCCATATGTCCTCCGTATGGGAGCCTCCTTCCTGCCCAGGTGGGGAAGCAGACACAATGATCTAATAAGTCTTTGCTGTCTCGCTAGGGCAAGGCTTGGGAAAAGTTCCAAAGTCGAGCGCTTCTGATGAGACAACACAAGCTTGGGTGACTATGTTCTTCATCAATTTTTTTTTCTTACTTTCTTTTTTCCTCCCCAGATCCCCAAACTATGTTTCAATCCTGTCATTACCTGTTTCCTTGTCTCTGTTTAGTCTAGCAGACAGGTCGAGACTCTGAGAAAAGATTTCAGCATGGGTTGCCTGTGTGGTGTCAGGGACAGTGGAGATGAAAAGCACAAATTAAGAGCTGCAGGGCTGAGTCGAGAGGCTCCAAATGCCGAAGCAGTAGCCTACAGCCGAAGGAAACATGCCACATTGTAAAGAGGAATGTGCAGGGTCCTCAGAGACCCAGTGCCGCCGGGTGTCTGGTTCAGTGATATCAGTGGACCCAAAACCCAGTGTATGGATGAGCAAACATATAAAAAGAGGAAAAAGAAAGGAAGAAGAATGATGGAAATATGAAGTGAAAAAGAATGGCCAAAGGAAGCAGAGTTTTAATCCGGAAGGCATAAAAGAGAGGAACAAATTGAGGTGCATGCATTGCTTAGGCAAGCTCTTCTCTGCCCGGTCATGAATGGTACGATCTCAAGCATTCAGGTGATAATGTCAGGTTCTGAGGGAGACCTTTGAGGCACCCTTGCTGATTCGACAATTGCGTAAAAGAAAAGTCAGGCTTTCACTCTCTACCTTCTTAATACTATAGGTTTCCTTTTGCTTATTTGGTTGGGTTTTTGTTGTTGTTGTTTTTGTTTTTTGGGTTTGTTGTTGTTGTTTTGTGTTTTTTGGTTGGTTGGTTGGTTGGTTGGGTTTTTGTTTTTTGTTTTGTGGGGGGTTTTTTTGTTTTGTTTTTTGTTTGTTTGTTTGTTGCTTTTTAGATACTGAAAACTTTATGCTTACATAGCCCCCGTAGAGTTAATCAATAACTAAATTCAGGGATAAAATGGTACATATTTACAGTCAAACTCATTAATATCAAAGTGTAGATCTGTGTAACTAAGTTAGTCTTGTGTTTTATTTAGCTGTCTTCCACTCTCAAACTTTTAACTCCAACTCAAATACCCGATACTGAGAAACTAACGCAAAATCTCTGAAGCACAATTTTCACATCCGCACCATAGCAGTTAAAACCTCTGCCAGACAGTTGTGTCATGGATGTGTAATCCTAAAGGCATTTTTACAAAGCCATTTACTTCTGCTAAGGAGTTATACTCAGTTTATTAGCATCCAGAACAAGCATGGGTTTATGCCTTTAATTGGCCCTGGAAAAGAAACTATCAGGCCTTGACCTTAAACCATGTGGTCTGACTCGAGGAAAATGATACGTATCGCCATTTGGAGCTCTATGTTAACCGGTCACCCTACCATGCTGGTTGCGCTCCTTAGGATCTCTTCGTGAAGAAGGCAGGGAACAAGGGTGAGTGAGCATCTCAGATAAAGACACTGCAGAGCACCGCACATGTCACCTCTCTCGGCATGCTCAAGCCTGTCCAAGGCAGCTCCCCCTCATTATTTGCAGCTCTTTCCACCCTGCACAGGGTTGTGTTTTACCACCACTTCAAACAATTGTACAGTTAACGAGGACACACAGTCACGGTGCTTCCTACAGGCAGATTGGCAGTATGTGCTCACGAGTTACGTTGAGTCTAGGGAAACTGCCACAGACCTTGATGTTGCTGACCTTCAACTCTCCAAAAAGAAAACTCATCTAAAATACTGTCACATGTTTAGTGACTTATGCCTTTGTATTTGTCTGTGGCTATGATCTTTAAGAGAAGAATTCATACAGCTGTCCATGTAAGAGGCACTAAAAATTGTTTCTATGGTGAGTGGGAAGGTCAGCATATTTACCGTGTCTACGAACTTGCTCTGTTCCAGCCAGTGGTTTTATTTAAGAATTAAAAAAGCAAGAGAGAGGGACTTAATGCTTTATTAAAGTACTTTATTCCTTCCCGAATTAGCCCTCCTTCTGGAAGATCATGCGGCATAGCTTTCCGTGTGATACTTTCATTATAGCAGAATGGCAAAGAATTGCATTAGCCTCAGAGAGATACGGACTGGAAAGGTCATTTTTGTGGTAATGGAATCCATCACACAGACTGAGGGAAAACTGAGGAAGATTCACAAAGGGTCTCATTTTCACGACAGTATGAATTTTTTTGATCACCCAAAGAAATGTATTCTTTATAAATGTATACTTGTAAAATTACCTGAAAGCACGCTTTTGAGTTTGTCACATGTCTTACTAAGAAGGCATGAGGAATTTTGGTCTAAGCGAGTGATAGAGGGTCATCAGGAGGACCTGAATATTTAACATGGAGCAAAGAGGATTCTCCATCATGTTTGATTTCGTACCATTTAATATCCCCAAAATAGCTGCTCTTTTCCAGGCGTTAAAGTACTACTTTGTAGGGATGTCCCAGTCTCAAAGGGTCTAAAATTACTTCAGAGCTCATGGATTCTACATTGAAGACAAGTTTTAACCCCTGGCACACTACCTCTCTGCTTCCAAATTAAGGGAACTCCAGGGATCAAAAATCAAAATTATTTTTCTCTTAAAAGTATTTATTGTCTCGTAAATAATTACTATACATAAGACATGTTTAGTTGAATTTCATCCCTATATGTAATTAAGGAGTTCTATAAAGACATGTCATGTGAGACTTCTGTGGAGATCTTTTGAATGCATCATCCGACCTATGTGTCTTTCAGAACATTCTGGGAGTTTGTTTAGTCATTGGCAAAGTTCAGATTATGTTCCACTAAATAACTACGCAACATATAAATACTTGAAGAATTCTGCACACTTATTCACTTGTCTAACCTGAAAGTCTTCCCCATTCCCACCCTCTGGGAAGCCTCCCTAATTATAGGAGAGAAGGGAAACAATTCAGCTCCTTGACAGTGTCTTTATCTCTGAAAAATGGAGGATATTTCTTGTCCCAGCTGTCCCATAGTAATCTGAGAGAAATGACTCAAGAACATGTGAGGAGTGAGGTGTCAGTTATAAAGTGCCATGACTCTTGGATTCTCCCCTTCCTTTCTTTTAAAGAACAGAAACGCACCCACTCCATTTCTAAAGCCACCGTATTTTAATAAGACAAACTTTGGGACCTACATCCTTCCTGCTCTCGTGCCTTTAAGTTAAATAAGAAGCTATTTTCTGCTTTTAGTTGGATTAAAAAATATCTGTAGACATTTTCTGCTGTGGTTATGCCCCACAGCTGTCAGTCTGTTCAGAACCCCTGTAATATGAAAGCAGAGCAGACCGTGTATACATCAGCTCAGGTGTAAGGAAGGGAGTGGAGGCTACTACAAACTCAAATCTTGTTATTGACTCCTCTCCTGGCCATCATTGAATGATGAAGGATAGCTCGGGTTTGAAGTAACATTCTAGGAATTCCCAGCATGCTTGTGGGGGAGGGGCCACCTGGCCATATTTGTCTGTGACCCAGTGCTTACTAGCATTTGGTCCCCACCAACTAACAAAATGGAGTCATCAAAGAAGCCAAATCCATTCAATGGAAAAAGGATAGCATCTTCAACAAATGGTGCTGGTCTAACTGGAGGTCTATGTGTAAAAAAATGCAACTGGACCCATATTTGTCACCTTGCACAAAACTCAAATCCAAGTGGATTAAAGACCTCAACATAAAACCAGAGACACTAAGTCACTTAGAAGAAAAAGTGGGGAAGAGCCTGGAACATATTGGCACAGGAGACAACTTCCTGAACAGAACACCAACAGCCCAGGCCTTAATGTCAACAATTAATAAATGGGACCTCATGAGGCTGAGAAGCTTCTGTAAGGCTAGAGACACGGTCAAGAGAACAAAGCGACAGCCTACAGACTGGGAAAAGATCTTTACCAACCCTACATCTGACAAAGGTCTAATATCCAAAATATATAAAGAACTCAAGAAATTAAACACCACCAAACCAAATAACCCAATTGAGAAATGGGGCTTGGAACTAAACAGAGAATTCTCAACAGAAGAATATCAAATGGATGAGAAACACTTAAAGAAATGCTCAACCTCCTTAGTCATCAGGGAAATGCAAATCAAAACAACTCTGAGATTCCATCTTACACCCATCAGAATGGCTAAGATCAAAAACTCAAGCGACACCACATGCTGGAGAGGATGTGGGGAGAGAGGAACACTCCTTCATTGCTGGTGGGAATGCAAACTAGTACAACCACTTTGGAAATCTATCTGGTGCTATCTCAGAAAACCGGGAATAGGGCTTCCTCAAGACCCAGCTATTCCACTCCTTGGAATATACCCAGAAGATGCACCAGCACACAGCAAGAAAATTTGCTCAACCATGTTCATAGCAGCCTTATTCATAATAGCCAGATCATGGAAACAGCCTAAATGTCCCTCAGTAGAAGAATGGATAAAGAAACTGTGGTGCATATACACTATGGAATACTACTCAGCTATTAAAAACAAGGAATTCCCGAAATTTGTGGACAAATGGATTGAGCTAGAGATGATCATAATGAGTGAGTTAACCCAGAAGCAGAAAGACTCAAATGGTATATACTCACTTATATCTGCTTACTAGCCCAATGGGCATGTCTCATGAAAGCCTTCCCTTACCAGGAAACTGGGACCGAGGGGAGGACATCCTATTGGGACTCTAGATGAGAGAACAATGGGAGAATAGCAATGTAGAAGGATCCAGTGGGTCCTAGAAACATACAAGTAGAACATTATGATAGGCAGATTTGGGCCAAGGGGTCCCGCTCAAACTAAGGCCCTAGCCAAGGACAATACAGGCGGTAAAATTTAAACCCCTACCCTGATCTAGCCCATGGACAGAACAGTCTCCACACTTGAGTGGAGAGAGGGATTTGACTTTCTCAGGTACTCTGGTGCCTCACATTTGACTATGTCCCCTGGTGGGGGAGACCTAGTGGCACTCAGAGGAAGGACAGCAGGTCACTGAGAAGAGACTTGATACCCTATGAGCATATACAGGGGGAGGTAATCCCTCTGAGGAACAGTCATAGGGGAGGGGAATAAGGGGAAAATGAGAGGGAGGGGAGAATGGGAGGATACAAGGGATGGGATAACCATAGAGATGTAACAAGAATAAATTAATTAAAAATTTAAAAAATTTAAAAAAAAAAAACAAAAAAAAAAAAACAAAATGGAGTCATCAAACTTACATTCCAATGTTCAGTTGCAACCTCAAGATTATTTTCCCAAAGTTAAATAGAGTAGTAAATCGAGTTTAGCATTCCACATAAGCGTAGTAATCCCAGCTTTACCTGAAGTACTATGCTAGGATCTAAATTAGAATAATGTAAGGGACAAAATTTAATGCCACGAGATTCAATGGGAAAAGACAGCTGATTGTATCCTGGATTTTGAAGAAAATAAAGTGTATTTAGAGAAAATAGATTAAGAGTTTTAGAGATTGTAGAAAACAGAAACAAAAGAATTTCTATAATTTTCAAAGTTTTGTGCACAATAATCATTATATTTCAGGTCAAGACTACATCCTTTGGTAGTGATATGGCCACTTTACCTTAGGGTCCTACCTAGGTTTCTGTTGCTGACATAAAACTATGACCAACCAAAAGCAATGTGGGAGATGAAGGGATTTATTTTGCTTACACTTCTATGTATCAATCTGTCACTGAAGGAAGCTGGAGAAGGCATTCACTCAAGGCAAGAACCGGGAGACAGGAGCTGAAGCAGGGACCGTGGGTCTGTGCTGCTTACTAGCTTGCTCGGCTTGCCCTTCTATACAACCCAGGACCACCTGACTAAGGCTGGCACCACCCACGCTGGGCTAGGCCTCCCAAAACAAATCATTCATCCAGAAAAATACCTCCAAAGACCTGAGCACAGGCAAATTGGAGAGAGGCAAGTCCTCAACAGAAGGTCCTTCTCTCAAGATTACTCTAGTCTGCGGCAAGTTTATCAGCACTAACCAGCTCACGCAGCTATGACTGTCGTCATTTGGAAGCACACAGTGGATACATACACAGAGGATTAGGGAAAAGAGGGCTGGCAGGGAGAAAGAATCTACCCCAGGACCTACGTGAGAACAGCGAGGGGATGAAAGTGGAGAGTTAGCATGAACGAGATGAACGAGACAGGTGAATGTGATGGAGTGCGGATGGCTGAATCATGGTGACTGTGATCTAAAATACACAAAAGCAGAGTAAAATATGAGTGTACGAACACACACCCGCACACACAAACACACACACAAACACACACACACACACACACACATTCTTTTGGAATTTGGAAGCTGGCTAGAGATGGAGGTGTCCATATGCCAAGGGCAGGAGAGAATGGCTAAATGGCAAACCTCCCCAGGATGCTTGCAAGTCAGGTGTTCGGGGCACAGGGAGTGCCAGCTCTTTAAGGAATAGCTGCTAGGCAGTAAACTTAGAAAGCACCTAAGTGCCCATAAATATGTGTATCTAAATAAAGGCTGAAAACCTAGGCTACTCCTGCACATTTAAAAACACTTTCCACAAAAGGGATGGTAAGCATGCTGAAAGAGCTAAGTGGAAGAGTGCACACGTATTAACCATTAAGCCAATAATAGCATCTGATATTGCCAGTTGTTCTGAAATGTCCTGATATATTTCAGTAGTTAATAAAAGGATATCACTATGTAATAACTCGGGTTTATACCACTGTCTAACTAGCATATGAGTTGCTGAAACAATAATTCACTTCACAAGCACTCTAAGAAACAAACACTAGCAGAACACACTTCAGCATGAGAGCTTGGGAGGAGGTCCCCCTCAGTCACAGACATAGGGGAAGGGAGTAGAGGGGGAAGCGGGAGGGAGGAAAGAAAGGGAGGATACAAGGGATGGGCTAACAATTGAGATGAAATATGAATAAATTAATAAAAAAAAAAGAGTGGGTACAGACTGCCTTTCTACCTCCAGTGTATGACATAGTTTCCTGTCAAAGCAGCTACCCCTGAAGCAGCACAGGGGCCATTATGCATTGGATAATGTGGTAGGGACTCCAGGCAAGTGGACAGAGAGAAGGGAAAAAGAGAGAATGCAACATTAGTACTCACCTTAGTAGCAAATAGCAAAACAAACAAAACAAACCAACAAAACATCAGATCAAGTAATGCGGTTCCATTTCCTGTTATGTTGTTTCATCTGTTTTTTCAAAGGACAAGTATTTAATAGTTGGCATATTAGTCAATGTGCTATAGCGAGAGACAGTTACTGGGAGCCTCTCCTACATATTACTAGTATTAATAAAACACTTAATTGAAGATGGCGACCCGTGTTAAATATTAGCTGTGCAGTAACTGGGGTCCTCAGGTGGTCTTGGCTGATGTATCTCTCACCAGTGTTTTGATCAGTACCCTGTGCACACCTGCAGCCTTCAGCTATTTCAGCAAATCCTTCTTTCAGCTGGTTGTCACTTCTTGGAACTTAAGTTTCCTGAATAATACAAGCTTTACCTACACGGATTGCATCGCCTTACGTAAACTGCATCTTCCCGCAACTCAGAGGGCCGGTTTTGCCCGTGTCTTCTTGGATGTAAACAGTGATATCATTTCAAGCATAAGATTTCACATTAACCTTATCGACAATGTTTTCATTAGTAATGAAGAAAAGAGGACAATAAGGAAAGTTGAATTCTAGTAGGCGTATTCTCCTCACCGCCTCTCTGAACTCCTAATATTTAGGAACGTAAGATAAAGTTACCCTAATACTGAAACAGTATCTAACTTACCCTATGAATTTCCTGTTTCCTCAGGCTACCTTTGGCCTGAGATCACATGTGAGAATTTGGTTAATCTGAAACTCTGATTTCAAAGAAGAAATGTTTTCAGGTAAAATTCGGACTGATAAAAGAGAGTTCTCTCAACATGGAGCACTTATGTCACATACAGAGTCATGGGGCTGCCGTCATAGCCTGTACCTAAGTGAGCCTGTACAAATCACAGGTCAAACATAGTCATCAGACTGAGGGAATGGGACGTTGGCCTCTCCCCTCATGATTGGCTAAGAATCTTCAACTGAGTTTCACTCAATTATAAGAAAGAAGAGCTGGGACACTTGTACTCACCTACACTTTGCTGAGGGTGACTTTCAACCCCTGCCCATTTTAAAAAGATAAGGAAACTGAATACTTGTCAGTTAACCCTGTCCCACTTCCTGAGGTTTTAAAAGGAAATGGGAACTCTATACTAAAATTTTAAACACTTGGAGCTTAGGGTACTACATAGGGTCAGAAAAAGTACAGAGCGAGCTTGAGGCCCTTGGTTCAATAGAAACCCAAAGTTATATTAGTATGCAAAAAGTTTGCTTCTATTAAGAAAAATTGACCCTGAATCATAGAAGGAATATTTCAAGATACATATTTTTAATGATACTTAAGTATGCTTTGAGGTAAGGATGTGGGTATTTCTAAAAAGAAAATTATTGAAATCTATTTCTTGGTGTGCTTTGAGTGCTAGCTGAAGACAAGTTAACTACATGACTTCCTGAACTTTCCCGGAGCACAGAGTCTTTGAAATTCAACCTGAAAGCTTTCAACCCACATGATGCTTTTCTTCCTTCATTGATTCATGTGAGAAACATTTGCTGAGTTTCTACTGCCTGCTAGCTCCTATGAAACATGCATGTTCTAATGACTCTGTCAGGGTCCCTGACAGAGAATGGGATTGCTAAGGGTAAGAGGGGGCATGGCACAGTGAGTCAGTTTGCTGTCTCCATCGAGACTAGTTTGTTCTGCAGCAACTCACTCACTCCAACCTTTTTTGTCGTTTCCTCTAAACGCACTCAGACATCGTCTTACAGGGTCCTTTACCCTAATTCGCCACAATTTTCCCCACTCTGCCTCATTATTTAAACCTACTATAAAATTGCATTTAATCTTACTAAATGCATCGTTATCTTTTAAGATTTATTATTTAAATTATGTATGTGGATGTGTATGCTTAGTGTGTGCATACGAGTGCAGGAGCCCAAGCCGAAACTGTCGTATCTCTCAGAGCTGGAGTTCTAGGCCGTTGTGACCTGTTTGCCATGGGTGCTAGAAATTAGAGGTGTTTTCAAAAGCCGAATGCCCTTAAAGGCATTCTCAACAAATATTTAATTTATAACCACCATAATGAAGGAAAAGGCATTATACTTTAAATGAGGTTGTTGATACAAATTAATAATTCCATTCTGACATGCAAAGTAAAGAAAAGATATTTAGTTCAGATGTGGTAGACAATTGATAAGAGATCTAACTCTTGGGACTCATTAGTCACATACATATAAACTGTTCTTGTATGGTCAGCCCCTTGTCTACCAATGCTTTCCTTCCCTGTCAGATCTTTATCTCTGTGACAAACATCTGATAGAAACAACTTAAAGGAGGAATATATTTAGGTTCAAGATTTCAGATGATTATATTTCATTTTTAGGATGATAATATAGTTACATTGTTTCTCCCCTCTCTTCCATATATCCTTCCTTGATCACTTTCAAATTCCATTTTTTCATTAGTTATTGTTATGTGCACATACATACATACATACATACTACATACATGCATACATACATATATATCCCTAAATATAACCTGCTTAGTCTGTCTAATGTTACTTGCATCTGTTTTTAGGACTGACCACTTAGTATTGGGTAACCAATTGGTATGCTCTTCCCTCTGGGAGAGTATTCCTCTCACTGTCAGTGCTCCTTAGTAGTCTAGAACCCTTTGTGTAGAGCAGAGGCTGCAAAATCTTTCTGATGACCTTGTTCAGCTCACGTTTTGGAAGACGTGTTGGTGAGAATTTATAGGTGAAGCTTTGGAAGGTACAGTCTCACAGAACCCTCTGTGATCCTCCGGCTCTTACATTCTTTCCATTCCCTCTTCTGCACTGTTCCCTGAGTCCTAGGTGTGGGAGTGTTTTGTAGATGCATCCATTGGGACTGCACTCCACAATTCTGCATTTATTGTTTATAAGTTCATGTAATGGTCTCCATCTGTTGCAAAAACAAGTTTCCTTAATGAAGAATAGAGACCATACTTATTCGTGGGTGTAAGGCCAGATGTTTAGAACATTAGGAGTTACCATGGTTTAGCAAAGTGGTGGTTGTGGATTCTTTTCCACACGATGACTTCACTAGCACTGAGTAGTCAGGTAGGTTTCTAGTACCAGGAATGGCTTTCCTCTAGTTGAGTGGGACTTAATCCCAAGTAGAGAGCTTTTGGTTACCACCAAAGTATGCATGCCACTACTACACTCTCAGGGTTGTGGTGCCATGCTGGTCATTGTTCTGATTATAAGTGTCGCAGCCATATAAGACTGTTAGTTGCTTCCCTCCTTCAGAAGCTTACATGGCACTTTCTGGTACTATGAAAGCTATAGATCAGGACTACACTTTCGGTCAGTGCCAGTGCAGATGTGTCTGGGCCCTGTTTCTTAAGTATGGTATCTTCAGCAATAAGGACATACTTTTGATCTAGGGAGTGGAACAACCAAAGAAACAGTAATATGTTGTTTGTTTTGGTATCTCTTAGACAGCCATGACCAACAATTCAAAATAGGCTTCTCATACAAGGATTGGGAGTTTTGCTAGATAGTCTTTGGCTCTTAGAGGGAGCATATCAGCTCAATTGAGAAAAGTTCATTAAAACTAATATATTTTATATATTATATATTATTGTATATATTATATAATATATATTAGTTTATGGTTAGCCTTATTTTTATGAGGCTAAATATTGTAATGGGAATGGGTGGTGGGGCATCATTACTTATCTCATGGCATCTAGAAGCAGAAGTGGGGCCAGGACTAGAGATGGCCCCTAAGACATGTTCACAGTAATCCTCTTCTCCCAGCTAGTCCACACCTCCTAAAATGTATAGCACCTATACAATCACAGAAACCACAGTACCAACTGAGGGCCAAGGTGTGGCCATTCCATATCCAAACACCACTTTCTCATAGTAGCAAATCAGAACACCTGCCTAAACATTCAGATCAGTTTCTCTTCATCATCCTCTACTGATATCAAATTGTTAACTTTAATACATGGACTTGTTTCGCTGACAGCATCTTTACTTCTTTGGGGCATCTTTAAAATACAACCCTCGATGACCGAAAAGCTCCTCAGAGGGAAACAAAGTGTATGAAGCAATAGAAGAGGGTGTTGTTGAAATTCTGTTCACCCTTTGTACATTCCACTACCACTCAATTCAGACTGTCCCGAGACATAGGCAAGGTCTACACCATCTGAGTGACAAGCTAGCAAACAGTCAGTTGGGTAAATGTTGCCAAGTATGCAAGCGTTTGGTGTTATGTAGAAAAATTCATGGATGGCAGCCAGATCACTAAAATACAGGAGACGGTTTATGAAGATGCCTTCTCATTACCAAGTATTCCACACAGAACAAAATATCTTCACACACACCCCCCCCCCCCCCCAGTTTTCATGTGGAGATTATGAAAAAAGTGATTCGGGGAAGAGATAAAGGAGGCCTGTCTTCCTGTGTAGTATCAGATACTGGACCAAAATAAGTGCTTTTGGCTAGTCTGATAGGTAAAATTTCAGCATCTGGCATTTCTCCATTGTAGCTGACATCATGGTGCTCTACTCCCAGAAATGCATTCCATCCTCCCACAGCGTCTCCAGTAGCCAGGCAAGTATGAGTAGGGACAAGTCTAGCAATTGTACTTTCTTAAAAGCAAAGAAAAATATATAGTTCTATTTCATTCGCATTAATTTTTAAGTTTTCTACATTTGGATGGAATTAACCCCATTGGCAGGGGAAAAAAAAAAAAAGGAAGAAGAAAAAAACCTGAAAAGCCCATACAGACTTCTAACACCCCATTCATCTTACTTTGTGAGACTTAGGTATACACCAGCCAAAAACTGGAAATTTGATTAGCTGGTCCCATGCATAAAGTATCTCCTGGGTATGGCACTTTAAAATATTTTCCAGATATACAAAGCCATATTGGTTTCTTTTCCCTATGTCTATGTCTGTATAGAGTTAGGGGTAAAAGGGAATAGGAAAAAAATCCCCATAGCTACCAAAATATTATTTTTTTTCCTAGCAATATTTTACAAATACTAATCCGAAAGAGAATATGCTAGATAAACTTTGAATTGTGGCAACTTTAAGCTCAGGGAATTTCCCCTTTAGTCCTCTAAGATTTCTCATGATCGAGCCAGGGTTTTTCAGTGGCGATTTGATAATTTCTACTTATATACAGTACTCTGGAGTTTTCATAAAATCTTTCTAATGGACATGAATCTAATTGAAGTTATTTTGAAATGGATAGTCAATTTTTTGGCTTAGTTGATAAGGTGATGAAACTCCCTTCTAATCAGATGGATGTCTTCAGTGAATCAAAGAAAGAAAAAAAAAAAAAAAAGAAGGAAAGAAAGGGGGAAAAAAGGCTTTCCAATTCATCTCTAACTCATTAAAGCCTTGCAAATCTGGGGGAATGATACATAGTTTGTCTCTTTCTTCCTTTGTGGTGTTTAAACAGCTTAGCAAATTGTTCCTAGAGAAAACTGTCTCACTGCACACATGCTTCAATTCAGAAGCTAATGCAACCCCTTTGCTCATAAGGAGTGGGCCAACGGAGCTGAAATCAGGAAGGCACCAAAATCCCGAGAGCAGAAACCATAAGCTGTGATGCACAAGGGCATTTTCTCCCGGAGGTCTCACCTGGGATTTCCATTCTGTCTCTCATTTCCACATTAAGCACAGAGAACAGAAGCCTGTCCTGAGGCAAAGCAAGGTCCATTCCACTAAGCCCTTGGATAGTGTCACCACTGCTAAATGCAACTGATTTAACAGTGGGAGCTATGGAAGACACAATCCCCTGAGATTTGTTCAAAGCTTTATAGCAATAGCACAGGCCTGTGAGAGGGTGAGAGGTGAGGAGTGGGCTTGGTTGGGGAATCTTATTCTTCAGGTGAAACTCATTAGCTGACTGCTCCTGCAGAAATGTGCATTAACTCTAAGAAAGCCCAACGTCCATTTTCATTCTGTTTGTATGCAGATGAACATGTTAACATCTGCCACCTCCAGGTAGAGTAAAAATGCACCCATTCTGTCACTTAGAAACTTCCCTGCCTTGGTGCTCATAGCTCAAAATCCCCATATTCTTTTTTTATTATTATTATAATTCTTTTTTACATATACATTTATATTATTACACCTAAATAAAATAAACTACCTACAGCAAGAAGAACCACAAAACAATCAGGAATAATATCAATGTTACATTCATAGTGTTTGGGCTATTTGTATTTGGCAACCTTGAAGAAAACATCTTTCTTATCATGGTGAGTCTAAAATTCTGAATGTAAATCAATATCTACCATATCTCATCTCTATCAACTTAAAGCATCTGTCTAGACTTAAAAACATCTTAATGTCCCTCAGTTGAAGAATGGATAAAGAATCTGTGGTACATTTACACTATGGAATACTACTCAGCTATTAAAAACATGGAAATCCTGAAATTTGTGGACAAATGGATGGAACTAGAAATGATCGTACTGAGTGAGTTAACCCAGATGCAGAAAGACTCACATGGTATATACTCACTTATAATTGGGCACTAGCCCAAAAGGCATGTCTCATTAAAATCTTTACTTACCAGGAGATTGGGATAGATGTGAGGACATCCTACTGGGACTCTAGGTAAGAGAAATATAGGAGATGGGGAAATAGAAGGATCCAGAGGGTCCTAGAAACTCACAAGAAGAACATCGTGACAGGTAGATTGGGGCCGGGGGGCAGGGGGGACTGCCCAAACTATTGCACTAGCCAACGACAATACAAGTAGTACATATTGAACCCCTACTCTGATCTAGCCTATGGACAGGACATTCTCCACAGTTATGTGGAGAGTGAAGACTGACTCTGACATGAACTCTGGTGCCCCATATTTGACCACCTCCCCTTGGTCGGGAGGCATGGTGGCACTAAGAGAAAGAATAAGCAGACTACTAAAATGAGACTTGATAGCCTATGACCATATAGGGGTGGAGGAGGTGCCCATAGGTCATAGACATAGGGGAGGGGAATAGGGTGAAAGAGGGAGGGAGGGAGGAACAAGAGGATACAAGTGATAGGATAACAATTGAGTTGTAATCTGAATAAATTAATTAAATAAAAAAGAAAATTGAAAAAAAGAAGGCAAAAACGAAACAAAAGAAAACCATCTTAATCCCTAAACAACTAAACTTAATTGTAAGACTAAAACACATTGGTCTTCATAGCTCAGGAAATCTCCATATTCTAAACTCTCTGCATTCATTTAACTTGGGGACTGGAAGACAAAGGTAATTTGCTGGGGCGTGGCAGGGAGGGGATGGGGGGGGAGGACTTCTTGTGGCATGTAGTTTCCACAGACTGCAGTCTTTTTTTTTTTTCAACCAAGCGAGGTGGCAAACTAATGACGATGCCTCTTCCTTCCCCCTCCCCCCACCCTTTGGTTTTTTGAGACAGAGTTCCTCTGTATAGCCTTGGCTGGCCTGGACTCACTTTGTAAACCAGGCTGTCCTCAAACTCACTGTGATCCTTCTGCCTCTACCTCTGCCTCCCGGAATGCTGGGATTACAATCCTGTGCCACCACACCGGGCTGCTCATGCCTATTTTTAACTGCGAAAGCTACACAGACAGATAGCTCTCTTAAAATACAGAAACACCCATCAATCATATGACAGTTTGAACATATGACACTCTAAAATGTGTAAGAATTTAAACTAGATACTTTTAAGTACTAAATTCTTTTCTTATTATTTGCATTTCAGGAAAGAAATCTAATCATGCTATGGCCACCCCCAAAAGCACAGGTTTCAAATTCACAGATGCCTATAAATTTGGCTGAGTAGATTTTATAAGAAAATCACAAACTTATATGACCCATAAATATTACTTCTTTCCTTCCACAGAGGCCCAAACCACTGTGTTTTCTTTATAAGCAATTCATCATAGCATTAGCATTTTCAAACAGAGATTTCAGAACGTAGCTTTCACTTATTCCTTGGTTCATACATCTCACATCTTGCTTGAGAAAAGTTGCCTGAACTTTAACTGAGGACTTTCGCATACTCTCCTCATCTCAAATGCACTCTCTGCAGGGAATAATTTCCTGCGGGAAGTACCCGTGGGAGTGTCTAAGCTGCTACGGAAAAGCAAGAACAGCTGCAAGTTTAAAAAAAAATAACCTATATAGAAAAATGTCAAACCAGGGGCATTTCTACCTTTCCTCTGAGTAAAGCCAGCCCTCGCTTTGTAAGTACTTACTAAAAGAGAATTTGTTAAGAAAGATTGTAACTCAAAACCAGGCTAGAGAGCACTAAGAAGAAATTGACTATTTTTCTCATAATTATGGAAAATACTCTTAAATACCATTATCATGTCTGCCATAAAATGATTAATGTGGTGTCCCTATGTCTGTAGGTCTGTCTGTCTGTCTGTCTATATCTGTCCCTCTCTCTCTCTCTTTCTCTCTCTCTCTCTCTCTCTCTCTCTCTCTCTCTCTCTCTCTCTCTCTCTCTGTGTGTGTGTGTGTGTGTGTGTGTGTGTGTGTGTGTGTGTCCCTCGGCACTCCTCCTCTCTCCATCTCTCTCATAATCAGTAATCATACTAAAGTTTCACTAGTCTCTGAATTTACTGTACATATTAATGCCACAGTTATATAAAATACAATGCTTATCCATAACACTGTATGTAACAAATTAAATATGCACTTATATATTTGAATGTATATACAATGTGAATGTATCTATGTATTCAGATATAACATTATGGTTATTTTGCATAGAGTTTAAAATATTTAGTATGGATCATATGCACATACAAAATTCTCTAAATCCAGTAGAATTAAGTTTTATCATTTGACAGTCATTCAGATTAAATTAAAGATTATTACAGTATATATGAACATATAATACTTTAAAGTACGTTAAGAATATGGATGGCAGAAGTATTTGTTTAGGCAAAAGTTACTCTGTGCTCAGTAAATTGTCAAACAGTACCTGAATTACACTCCTGGAAAATTCTCAACTCCAGCTTACAGCTCTGAGCACCGTATCAGGACAGCTGTGGACAGCCTAGTGCATGCGCTCACTTGCAAACATATAGGACTGTTATAATGCACATCAGTAGTTTTCAATAATCACCCCAGAATTTGTTTTAAATCACTTTGAAATCAAACAACATAGCTGGCTTTAAGCATCAAAATTAAACACATATGGAGGTGAGGTCATTGACACTAACTTTTCATATTCTTTTGAGCCATTTTGGGTTATAATTGTGTTTATGTTGTCATCCCCTACAGAAAGATGAAAAACTGGGTGATTCTAAATATTATGCCAGATATTTAACAATGTTATAGGGGCCATGGTAAAATAAAGCATACGATGTGCTATATTGCTGAAAATGTCTCTCAACTGGAAGTACAGTCTTGACAGAGATGGAGGAACACACAGGGACCTCCACCCAGAGACAAAGAATGACAGGCAGCTAAGAAATGCTGAGAGTGGGAGAGGCCTCTAACGGGTTATCCTAGGCCAAGTGGTTAGCCCTACAACAATATATATACAAGTCACACATTGTCTTTAGATATTAAGGTGTGCGTGTTAACTTTAAAATATTTAAAAACTGTTAAGTAATGGGAAAATATCAACATAATGCCAGAATTAAAGTTCTATTTTTTATGATGTCTATTTTAGAAATTAAAAAAAAAATCTAAACTAAAGGGAAATCCTGGAAGATAACTTGAAAGGCAATACAGAGTCACAAGAAATTCGCTTCAAGGTTCTCGGTACATGTACCCACTTTATGACTCTAACACCAAGAGACAAAGTGGCATCATTTGGCTTCTTAAAAATTGATTATACCTTTTAATTTGTATTTAGGTGGCATGCACACATGCATGACCCCTATATAGACATCACAGAACAGCTTGCGTGGGGCTGCCTGTCTCTTCCCTTACTTGAGTCTTGGCAAATGAACTCTGGTCTTCAGTCTTGGTGGAAACCACTGAACCAGCTACATTCATTTCTTTTTGAAACTGGCTTACAACAGAGTGCCATAAAAAAAAATTATTGAATGGAAGTTTACAATGTTTATTTGATTTAGATTTTTTATTAGATTAGATATTTGATTAATTAATTGATAAGGAATATGTGAAAATAATTCAACAGGCTGAAGGAGTAATAGATATAGCGTTTAAGTGTAAAGACTACTTCTAACCAAAACAAAGAGCAAATTGTAGAGCAAAGCATTCGCAATTATCTCATATTACATTGAACGAGAGGCCAAATTTTACCCATTTTATGTCTGGGAAACTACAAAATCTCATGGCCCTGTTCGGCTTCATAGATTTGGTCCCTGGGCAGATAAACCTTCACTATGAAACCACCTCAAGAGAGCTCTGCCGTTCTCCTAAGAATCTAAGTTAAATACTGTTAGAAAATCAGTTCAAAGATAGCAGCTTATCCTGATGTCACAGTACAACTCTGGATATCGTTGACTACTTGCACTCTGCATAGTGCTCAGTGCTCATTTACACAGAGAAGTGGAACTCTCAGCTCTCATCAGAGAAGCTTCTTTCTGAAACAGGCAGAAGCTGCTACGGAGACACACAACTGATCAAAGAATTGGTACATCTCCATCACAAAACCTATACCTAAGTCTCAGGGAACATCACATAAGAGAGAGGCAGAAAGATGATAGAAGCCAGAGGACCAGGATACCTACTACTAAATAGTGTCTGTCTTATAAATATGGAAGCTATGTACTTGAAATCCCAAGAGTATGGTGGCAAAGCAAGACTTGCATGGCAGCATCTGTTGATATGTCAACATGGGTAGGGAAACTGTCCAGCTAGGTGAAGAGCTACAGGTAATCAGCAGCCGCAGAGAGATGGAAAAATCAATCCTCTGCAGGAAAGGGACCCTTGATAGGTTATCCAATCCTAAATGATGAGCCATAAATACATGTAGGGAACAGCAATACTAGATGAGGTCATTAGGTTATAGACTCTGTGTGTGTGTGTGTGTGTGTGTGTGTGTGTGTGTGTGTGTGTGTGCGTGCGTGCGTGCATGCGTGCGCATGCACACACATGTATGTGTTCATATTGTTCCATTCTTAGAAATGGCAAGTTCTTAGGAACTGTTTGAAAAGGTGGCTATTTGCAGGACCCTGGACGATGCCATTGAAGATGAGCCCTCCTTCATGGAAAAGATCTGCATGGAGGTAACTAAGGACTGGCAAATGATGAAAGTCATTTTATTTCATATTCTCAGAAAAACTTAAATCTTTCATTTATAGCTACATGACCTATACCATTAAACAAATATCCATAGTGTTAGGAAACAAAGCCATATAACTCTGAGGTATTTTTTAAAGAAAATGTCAAAAGGTTAATCCAATTCTGCACTAATGCATTTCCCCAGGTCTCCAAAGTAAAGTTTAAAATGTATAAGCTGGTCTCCAGTGTCTGTTAATCCTGTTCACCTATGATTAGTTCTTGTTTATGTTAGCAAATAAAAAAGATTTAATGTTGGCCAAAGGTTCTCAGAGTGTATTTTCCTTTTAACGAAAATCAATATCCCAAGGAAAGGTAACTCACTCTTTATAGGAAGTGTCCCTCAATAAGTGATATTAACGAGAATAGCTGGGCTCCCTGGTAGAAGCAACTAGGTAAGTCACAGCTCAAATAAAACCAACGTTGGCTACTGAAAAGGGTCAAAAACGTTAGACGTTCTGCAAACTTTGGGTCAACTTCGCAGTCTCGTAACTATGCTTCTTGATGGAATATTAAGAACTGTCGCTGAAGTACAAGACAAACAGCAGTGATGTAATAGCCTACCGTGGAGATTATTCTTGTCTGGCATGTGGACTATTTCAAACCACACTTCACAAGTTTTGATACTTTTGACATCTTAATCTAAAGTAGATACTGTTTAAAATCTTCTGCTCGCTAAAGTGCTCTAAAACATGAGCTATTTAAATATGCATTTCCTGGCAATTAATGCCAAGGAGTGACAGTGACCAAATGTTTCATTACAGGTCTGTAAAGAAACCACAGAGAGGAACCTAAGAAATTAACCAGCACACACACGCCCGTAAATCCTCACGCTGTCACAGAATAAACAGACTCCACACAGTAGTTCTTTAATCGTTCCTAAAGTATGATGGTGGGTAATCTTTTAACATAAAATATTAGATTTTGAACATAGTTATTAGTCACATTCAGTAGGTTCAGTGTCCAATTTAGGACTGTGTGAAAAGTTGTCAAATTTACAGAGGAAGGATCAAGTTAGTTTACACAGTATGGGTAAATTATTTTCCCATCTGACTACTTGAATGTTTAGACAGAGATACTGATTTTGGAGGTTAACAGAAACCAGAGTGTTGCCTTAGACTCTTATGTCTAGGAAGAGGAAATACAAGGCCACCATGGTAAGGCTACGTTTATTTTAATTATCTACTCAAACATTAAATTTTAACATGCACAAAGGCAAGGCATAGACAACTAGGTTGAAAAAAAAAAATCAGCCTTGGTGTAAGTAAGAACGAGATTCAAGCCGGGCGGTGGTGGCGCATGCCTTTAATCCCAGCACTTGGGAGGCAGAGGCAGGCGGATCGCTGGGAGTTCGAGGCCAGCCTGGTCTACAAAGTGAGTCCAGGACAGCCAAGGCTACACAGAGAAACCCTGTCTCGAAAAACCAAAAAAAAAAGAACGAGATTCAAATCGTTAATGTGTGTTGGTGTGATGAGACTGTCCTCCACACTAATTCCTAATATTGTAAAGAAAGGAACTGCTTTAAAGAAGAAGTCCTTAATTGTAATAAATTTGCTGCCACCCCTCCTCACAGAGAAGCAAGCTTCAAAGGATAGATGGTCCCCACTTTATTCAGTTGCCCTTCTAACTTCTGGATGCCTGATGATGCACACAGGCCCTGGATTCTCAGAGATGACTCAATATCTGACTAAAGGCAGACATATGCTTCACAGACCAGAAACAGTTCACTGAAGAGCCTGCTACCTGCTTGTTCTGTAATGCCCCACACACGGTCCCATAAATTTGCGACTGTTTGACCTTATGAGTATTAGAAGAAACAGTGTAACCATATCAACACTCTATCCCCAGCACAATAGAATATTTAAGAGATTTATTTTTACAAAATGAATGCTTTTAGATTTTATGATGCTTTTAGGACACAGGACACACAGCTGATGCTTGGGTGGTTGCTTCTGAAGGAAAAAGATGTAAATATCTCACATAAAATGCTTAGTCTTGAAGAGGATTCCTATGCGCAGAGTCTTATTTAGGACATCTAAGGTTCAAAGCACAGTTCAAATGCCTTTCAGAAACATATTTATATGCTCAAGATTAATTCTGTTTCTTTTCACTTTTCCAAATATGTATGTTCACTGGTTAATTTGGGCCTCTTTTCAATAAAGAGTGCATTTGGCAAAAAGAGGAACTTTTTCTCAGCTCTGAGGTGATGGTACTAATGGCTCAGTGCTCAACAGCATCATAGTTATTGTTACCACGTCTCTGGTTTTGATATACATAATTCTTTTCTCCTGAAAATTCATATATGTGAGATGCAGCTACCATCACAAGGCATAGAAGGTCAATACTTTTGGTGATGGCATCTGGTCACCTTGACCCATCTGCTTCCGCTACATGGAAAGTAGAATATTAGATTGACATACTCTCATGCATAGAACCACTTTCAGTGCAAATCATAGGAGCCCTTCCTTTAATGTAAACACTGCTCATATGCTTATCGTCTCACCTAATCAAGTATTTTTTACGAGTAGTTTTCTGAGAATCTGAACACGTGTGTGGACATGTAAAGATATAAAATGACAGCAATGATGACCATTGTTGACGAAGCAGGTGTGAAACACTGAGGAGGAGCTAGAGCATGAAAAACAGTCCCTGTGGCTGTTCCGTGTCTCCATGAGCTCAACTGAGTCCATCTGGAGGCAAACAGACACTCTGGGATTGAGGTATTTCAGCTCAAGGAATTGGGCAGCCCATCTTGTGATCTGCCGCAGTAGCACCCTCATATTGCTCAGCCTTGGGGGAACATGCCTGGGTTGGAGCCTGCAAGTCATCTCATCTTCACAAATGAAGCAAGGAAGACTTCTCCCTAACTTAGAGGGAACTAAGATCTTGTCGGTGTGCAGGAGTCGGGTGAGCTACAGCACTTTGCTGCTGGGGGTGTTTTTCAATAGAATATTTAAGGGGAAAGAGCAACTTTTGTTCTTTGGTTTTAAATTGCCTTAGGCTCAGTTGCCTACGATGCCACTGAAAACAACCCTGGCCTTCTTACTGTGCTAAAGTCAAGCTTGAGCAGGAGACAAAACCACTTTCATTTGTTTATACTTTTATGCAGTTTTAAGACACCACCTTCAAGGAGACAGACAGAAGACCATTGGAGGGGGATACACGCTTTTTCAAGACTTCTCTCTCACGAGTACATACAAGTATTTCTAATTGGTTAAGTTAATACAAAGACTGGCTTAGTTGTCGTACTAGTATTTTTCCAGTAGCCTGGAAATTTTTATTATATATAAAAGCCAGGGGGTTCAGCCTACATTCTGAGGTCTTACAGTGCAGTTTTGGCACGATTTTCTTTAAATTTTCAAATGATGTGAACATGGTAAAAACACAAACAATATATACATTTAAAAAATAATCAAATATGTACTAGATTTGACCACTATCTAATAACTATTAACATTCAGATGACCACACTAATTTGTTTACTTTACAGATAACCATTGACAAAAGAGAGGGAAGAATTTATGCAGTATGTTTTGTCTTCACTGATCACTAGTAATTATGTTGGTAACATCTCATGTATAACTTGTTTCCCATGGTCTCCCTTGGCCAGTTGGTAATGAGAATGCATCTGTTTTCCATGCCTTCCTGTCCCTTTTGTGTATAACTATTTACAAAAATAAATAAAGATCTTTCAACTGTTTGCTTCACAAAAATTAACCATTGGACTTTGGTATGCTGTCTCTTTCTTTTCAAAGGCATCTTTCTGATAGCCCTCTGAACAGGTTTACATATAATCTGTGCTTTTTTTTTTTTAAATGTGTGTCATAGTATAGATGTCATGTATTTTTCCCAAAGGGTAACAATGCCACATGTTTCTAATTTTAACAATTAATTTCTATTTTATTTACAAAATATATTTTGTTAATATTTTCTCCCCTCTGCCAAGCCAGCTCCTGCCGGCTCCTCTCTCTTTGCCCACCCAAATACATGTTCTCTCTGTCTCTGTCTCTGTCTCTGTCTCTGTCTCTGTCTCTCTCTCTGTCTCTCTCTTTCTCTCTCTGTCTCTCTCTGTCTCTCTGTCTCTCTCTCTCTCTCCTCTCCCCCCCTCCTCTCCCCCTGTGTGTGTGTGTGTGTGTGTGTGTGTGTGAGTGTGCGCATGTGTGTGTGTCTGTCTGTCTCTGTCTCTCAGCAAAACAGAAAGAAAAAAGATAAGACAAAAAAACACCAAAACAATGACCAAACAAAACAAAAAACACACAAAACAAACAAACATGGAATCTGCTCTTTGCTGGCCAACTACCTCCGGTCACAGGGCTTTCCCTTGAGTGTGGTTGATATACCCAGTAACACTCCATCAGAGAAAACTAATTTCTCTTTCTCAGCAGGTATCAATTACAAATAATTTCTTAGGTGGGAGAGGGACTTCGTGTCTATTTCTCATTCTCCATTCTAGGATTTTGTCTGGTTTGAACCTTCTGAGGCTTTCATGCTTGTTGCCACAGACTCTGTGAGTTCATATGTGTATCAGTCATGTTGTGTCTGGAAGATTCTGTGTCCTTGAACACATCCACCACCTCTAGCTTTTACCATCTTTTGCCTCATTTGCTACATAGTTCCGTAAGCCTTAGGAGCAGTTTGACAAAGATGTACCACTTAGTGCTGAGGCTCCAAAGTCTCTGCCTCTCTTCACATTGTCCAGTTGTGGGTCTGTGTGTTACTGTCTATGGGAAGCAGCAGCTTCACTGGTGATGGCTAAGCAATGCCTTCCTCCCTGGGTACAGACTGCGTCATTAGTTGCCATCTTACTGTTGTGTCCCATCAGCAGAATACTACTGGTAGGTTACCCACATTTCTGATATAGGTAATTTTATTTCTTAGAATTGTTTTCTTTATGACCTACCGATTTGAGTATTTGCTATTTTTATTTTTGTTCAATCCTAAAATGTTTTTTAAAAATCCTTCTTGCTTCCCGTCTTGGCCTATTTTCTATTCAGCTTCCATGAATTTGCATGTTTTCTTCCATTTCTATTGTTGATTCCCAGCTTTAACCCATGTTACTTGGATAGATAATGAAAGGACTTATCTCAGTTTTCTTTTATATCTCCTGGCTTGCTTTTTGCCCTAATACAGAGTAACCTTTGGAGAAAAATTCATGGGCTACTAAGAGGAAGATTAGAGTTTTCACACTTGGGTGGGATGTTCTGTAAATGCCTGTGAGGTCATTGACTCTTGTGTGTTTCTTAGAAGCAACAGGAAGAGGAATTCTATTTTCTAATCCAATCTGTTAGCCTGCGTATTTTTATTGGGCAATTTCGATCATTGGTGTTGAGAGATTTAGGGGTGTTCTTACAATGTACTTTTGCTTTTTTTTAAATGTTTGTTGGTGTTTTGACTGTATATATGTCTGTGTGAAAGTGTCAGATCCCCTGGAACTGAGTTACAGATGGGTGGGAGCAGCCATATATAGGCACTGGGAATTGAACCTGGATCCTCTGGGAAAACAGCCAGTGCTCTTGACCACTGAGTCATCTTGTTGAGAGTTTTTAAAGAGTGGTATTCAATCCCTGTTATTTTGTTGTGTTGGTTTGGGTCCCCTCTTTTTTGAGTAAATGTTCTGGGATTACTTATTGTTTATGACCACTTGAGGGTAATTAACCTTCTCTTCAGACTCAAGTTGTACCTCCCAATGCCTTCTGTAAAGATGTATTTGTAGATAAGTACTGCTTAAGTTTATTTTTAATATGAAATGCTTTTGTTCACTTTCAACTAGGATTGATAGTTTCGTGAGGTGTGGTACTCTGCAATGAATGACATTTTGTCTCTTAGAACTTGAAAACATCCATCCCTTTGGCTTTCAGAGTCTCCAGGTGTTATTCAAATGAGTCTGTTTTTGTGTGTGATTTGTTCTTCCCCCTGTAGCTTTTAACTATCTTTTTTTGTTCTGAATAGTTAGTGTTATTATTCTTATGTATTATAGGGAATTTATTCTCTTTAGTGTTTTGTGTGCCCCCCGTACCTTCATAGGCATCTGGTTTTTTGTTTTGTTTTGTTTTGGTTTTTTTTTTTTTTTTGGTGGGGGGCAGTTTTAAACACCTTCTATTATTTTGTTAAAAAATTTTACATTGAGTTTTTTTTTTCCTCTAAAGCTATCATTTGTAAGATTGGTTTTTCCATAGCGTTCAAGATTTCTGAGCTATTTCATGCCTGTATTTCTTTTTTAAGATTGAAGACTGCAAGACCTGAGATTCTCTTTTTCATGTTCTATAATCATTTGGTGAGGCTTACCTCTGAGCTTCTTGTTTGATAGCCTGAAGTTTTCACTTCCACTTTTATTCTAGTCTTTTTCTTTATTAAATTCTGCATTTGTATCTTGAGATGTTTTAATTATTTCTTTCAACTGTGTTTTCACAGTCTTCTCTAAGGTGTTTAGCATTTATTTCCTCTTTCTCAGGCCCTTGAACATATTCATAGCTGACATTTTTGTAGTCCTTATGTTATGCTTCAGCTAAATCACTTTTCAGAAGGCCTGGTGCAATAGGATTTCTGGCCTCTGGAGGAGGCATGCTGTCTTGGCCATTCATGTCCTTGTTTTTGTACTGGGCTCTAGGCATCTGCAGATATAGTGTTTAAAGTGCTTATTGGTGTAGCCATCTGGCCTTGTTCTTGCCAATCGGGTGTTCTATTCTTTGATTGCTCTTGCCTACTCTAGGTTCTAGCCAAGTATGGTGCATGTATGTTCCATGAGAGAAGGTTGTTCTGTTGGTCAGAAGGAAGAACAAAGGAACAGAGATGAGCTGGAAGGAAAGGCTGCAAGAGGCTGCTAGGGAAAACAAGGAGGACTTGGGCCTGCCTCTACGTTACTATGAAAAGAAACCTTTGGAATCCTCATGTTAGACATGTAAATCCTTACTTTAATAAATATATTTTCAGAAGCTTTCAAATATATATTATGTATGCATGTGTATACACCTGCTTATATATGTGTATATATGAATATGCATATGCATGGGTGTATGCATACAAATGTGCATGTGTGTGCATGTGCATGGGTCTGTATGTCAAGATATTGTCAGGAATCTCTTCCTAACTGTGTCCAGAAGCTCTGTTTTACATGGATATGTAAATGACAAAGAAATGTCATTAGAAGAAAACACCTCCCTGTCCAGATAGTACAGTGTAACTTGTATGTTTACAGGGCTGACCATTTGGTACTGAGTAACCAAGTCAGTGTGCTTTTCCCTAGGGAAGACTGTTTCTCCCCATTCTCAGCATCCATTACTCACCTGTAGTTCTCTGTGTAGGGTGAGGCCTGACCGGCTTTACCACTCTACACAGCCTTAACCTGTCCATGTTAGCACATTGATTGCTATTGACCTTGCTCAGCTCATGTTTATGCCATCATGCTGGTGAGACATTTTAGAAACGTACATACAAGTAACACTGACATACTGTACAGGTTGTATTTATGTATATGCATGTATCTACATAATAATAATTAAGGAAATTAGAGGCCATGGATTTGAAAGACAGCAAGAGGGGTATACTGGAGGGCTTGGATGAATGGGAAGGGAGAAATTGCATAATTATAATGTAGTCTCAATATATATATATATATATATATATATATATATATATAATATGCATTTCCCATTCCTACTTTCACTCAATTGTCTCCCTACTTAGTATCTACATAACAAACACAAAACCAAGTCTGTCATTTCACTGTGCTAGCCATAATCTTAACTACTTTTCAGTAGCTCTCAAAAATATTTCCTTAGGACCATTTGAGAATCATTGTTCATGTGGGGAAACTGGGCTAACAGTCGGCTGAGTGGGTGACAGGAGGATGACCACCTGCCTTTTCATCTTCTGCGCTCTCCTAGTCCAGTGTCTGTTAGCATTCAAGGAAGTGTTTTAGATTAAAACTATAAGGTATAAAATATTAAAGTTATTGAAATATAAAGATCAACCATTAATAAATTGGGCCTCAGGAAACTGAAAAGTTTCTATAAGGCAAAGGACACTGTCAACAGAACAAAATGACAGCCTACAGACTAGAAAATGTTTTTCACCAATCCTACATCTGACAAAGGGTTAATATCTAAAATATATAAAGAACTCAAGAAATTAAATACTGCCAAACCAAATAATTCAATTTAAAAATGGGGTAGAGCTAAACAGAGAATTCTCAACAGAGGATTATTGAATGCCTGAATAACACTTAAAAAATGCTTAACATCCCTAGTCATCAGGAAAATATAAATCAAAATAACTCTGAGATTCTTTCTTATATCTAACAGAATAGGTAAGATCAAAAACACAAATGACAGCACATGCTGGCAAGGATGTGGAGAAAGGGAAACACTCCTCCATTGCTGGTGGGAGTGCAAACTGGTAAAAAAGAAAAACACTTTGGAAATCAATCTGCCACTTTCTCAGAAAACAGGGAATAACTTTACCTCAAGACCCAACTATATCACTCCTGGATTTATACCAGAAAGATGCTCTACCAAACAACAAGGACATTTGCTTAACTATGTTCATAGTAGCTTTATTCATAATAGCCAGAACCTGGAAACAACGTAGATATCACTCAACTGAAGAATGGATAAAGAAACTGTGATACATTTACACAATGGAATACTGCTTGGCTATTAAAAAACACAGAAATCTTGAAATTTGCAGGCAACCAGATGGAACTAGGAATGATCATCCTGAGTAAAATAACCCAGACACAGAAAGACACACATGATATATATTTTGATATTAGCCACATAATACAGGGTAACCACACTACAATACACAGACCTAAAGAAGCTAAATAACAAGGAGGACCCTACTGAGAATGCTTAATCCTCATTCAGAAGGGCAAATAGAATAGACATGGGAAGCAGTTGAAGAGAAGGAACAGGATGGGAGCCTAACATAGAGGTCCTCTGAAAGACTTCACCCAGTAGGAGGTCCAATCAGATGCTGAGACTCATGACCAAACTCTGGGGTGGAGCACAGGGAGTCTTATGGAAGAGTTGGGGGAATAAAAGGACCTGGAGGGGACAAGAGCTCCATAAAGAGACCAATGAAGAAAACAAATCTAGGCAGAGGAGAGGGCTGCTGCAGAGACTGATGCACCAACCAAGAACCATGCATGGTGAGGGCCTAGACCCTCTGCTCAGATGTAGTAGACAGGCAGTACACTCTCCTTGTGGGTCTCATAATATGGGGAGTAGGGAATTCCTCTGACATGGACTCTGGTGCCCACTCATTGATCACTTCCCCATGGCAGGGCACCTTTTTCAGACCACAGAGGAAGAAGATGCAGGCAGTCCAGATGAGACTTGATAGGCTGAGGTCGGATGACAGGGGAGGATGGCAACCCTTTCTGGGGACTAGGGGAAGAGGGAGTAGAGATGAGTGAGGGAGGGTGGAGCCAGGAGGTGTCAAAGGAGGGGGGCTACAATCTGGATGTAAAGTGAATAAATTAAAAATTAAAAAACTAGAAAGCTATTGAGAAATAAACCCCAAATAATAATGTATCGTTAAAATGTATAATAGAATTTAGAAGGTACATTGAATACTAGTTAAGGATAGTAACACTCCAAAAATTCAATAAAATTCAGTAAGGAAAATCTGTACACTCAATATAACGTATACATTGTTCTGTGTCTGGTGATATCATATAAAGTTATTTTAGATTTTGTTTTTAACTGACACAGAGGAAAATGCTATGTTAATTGAGAAAAAAGTCTTTGAATGGAAATAGCATTGACTTTTAAATTATTGGCCTTATCTTGCTCTTTTATGTATGCTCAGAATAGTGACAGCATTTTCAACAATGTTCCAAAAGCCATTTAGCTTACAAAGTGGAATTATTGTGATACGGTACACTTAATACATTTCTTCTTCATAGCATCTTACTTCATAAAAATCAATTGGATTTTATGCCTTGCACAGAAGCCCTTCTTCTGCATTGAAGTCAGAGTGATTATGGGCAAGCTGGGCTGATACCACCAAATGCACTAGAACCTTCCTATAGTACTTGCTGTTCTAAAGAACGTGGCACAAGGTACTCTACCACACTGCAGTAGTGTTTTCTCTAGCATATCCCTTGTAGATCTGTTTATAGAAAATGACTACTCTTATAAAGGTAGGCACAGATGTCTTGATGCTTCTCCAGAGAGTACATGTATTTTCCTTTGAAAACAAAACAACAGCAAATACCACTTGTCCCAATGTAAGTTTACACAGCATGAGCACTGAGCAAGTAGCTGGCCTGTGGTAAGCACTCACCAGTCGATGCGTAAATACATGAATGTAGCCAGTTTTCTTATATATGCTTTGATGACATAAGTATAAGATGTACAGATAAGGGGGTGTATGTTCCATTCAAATAGAGTAAGAGATTATACTGGTCTTGAATATAAATAACTAAGCTGCCGGGCGTGGTGGCTCATGCCTTTAATCCCAGCACTCGGGAGGCAGAGGCAGGCAGATCACTGTGAGTTCGAGGCCAGCCTGGACTACAAAGTGAGTCCAGGACAGCCAAGGCTACACAGAGAAACCCTGTCTCGAAAAACCAAAAAATAAAAAATAAAAATAAATAAATAAAATAAATAAATAAATAAGCTGGCCATCATCATTTACCAAGCTGGAAACATAATTCCATCGTGTATAACAGAGACTGACACACCAACCAAAGACCATGCATGGTCTGGACCTGGGCTCCCTGCACATATGTAACTGATGGGCAGCTTGGTTTTCATGTGGGTCCCCTAACAAGTAGAGCAGGGGCTGTCTCTGACATGGACTCTGTTGCCTGCTTTTGGATCACTTCCCCTTGGCTGTGCTGCCTTGAGTGGCCTCAGGGGATGAGGATGCACTTGGTCCTGATGAGACTAGATATGCCATGGTGGGTTGATGGGGTTCTGGGGAGGGGGAGGCGCTCCCCTTTTCTGAGAAGAAAGAGAAGGCAGAGAGGGCAAAGAGGATGGGAAGGTGGGAGCAGGAGGAAAGGAAGGAGCGGGCTGTGTTTGGCATGTAAGTGAATAACTAAATAAAGTTACTTTTAAAAAAAAAGTATAGTTACAGACAAGAACCCAGATCCCAGGTGAGGATTACATCAGGCTCCTCTGAATATATTGTTCCATTCTGATCCAGTTTAAAACTCAACAGTTGGACTCTTACAGAGCCTCGGGCTGCCTGCTTCCTTCCTGACTGCGTAAGGTGCTAGTAATAAGCATGGAACATTCTTGCCACTGTCCTAAGTGAAAGAACTCCACAAAAGCCTTCAGTTCATTCTCTCAGCACCCAAATTCTGTTTTCAGGAGGACTATCCTTCAGTAAGAGTTCCCAAGATGAAGCGCTAATGGGGGCTGCACCCTGCGCTCAGTTCCATTTAAATTTCTGTGAGAGCAGTTGTGCTATTTTAAAGGTAAATTTTTGCCAAGCTCATGACCCAAAGGAAAGGGTAAAATTAAGATGTTACCTACCAGAAATATTTTTCTTGTAATTTTTTTTTTTAGCTTCTTCATATAGACACACACATAGATGGTTTCACTTTGAAGAGTTAGGTGGAGACAAGTCATGAATGGCAGAGCTTTCTTAAGATAATATTTTACTGATTCTCCTTTTAGTATTTCCTTTGCTTTCTTTCCCCTAAGAGGATAAAATTTCAACAATCTGGCATATCTACATGTACAGCTTAACAGTCTTCTCATATTATACAATCATACATGAATATAAATGTGTGTACATACACAGCCATACATACTTGGTCATGGTTTTTCAGGCAACATGCCCTACTATAATTACTGTTACTACAGAAGGAAGTGTGAATTGTTTCCACGAACAATTTTTCTCTGTGTAAGCGTTATCCACAAATGCCAAAAACATTAAACTTGCATAATAATCCATTTTGCTTAAATATAAGCACCTGTCATTTATTCCAAATGGTAAAATGTTCTTTTACGATTATAGTTATTTGCTGTCATACTGATATCTCTACAAAGTACATTTTGTTTTCTCACTCTCTTTCCCTTTTTTGGAATTTTGGCAAGTCGTATTAGTTAGCATTCAACATTGCTGAGCTCAAACTGGCTTTTCATTACATAACCTTTTACCTTTAGTCTTAAGAAATGCTTTTTGTTGCCTGTTTAATTTTGTTGTTTGTTTTTATCTATTGATTTCATTCTAGTCATTCTAGTGCTATTACATTTCTAATGTTAACATACTACTTGCTCAGTGCATGACCTCTGAACACACTGTCTAGTTTCCTTAGTGTTTTAATATCATATTTCTTCCTGGTGCTTTAAATGCTGGTATTGTTTTGAGTGACAGCTTCAGATGTGGACAATGAGTAGCTTCATATCCACTGCAGTGTGCAATGAAGACGTTCATCCATAAAGAGATTTTTTGACACGGTAGCCATATGTTGCCACAGCTAGTCATATTTCCATTTTAAAAAATATATAACAAGTCTTTTTTCCTAGTACCTCTTTACTTCTCTGTGATTCTTGGCAGTCTTTCCCAGGTCATTGTGACTTGGGTGTGGTTATTAACACTCTCAAGTCACATTAAAATTCCTTCCCCCAAACCGGAAGTTAAGCTTTCTACGCCAAACATATAAGGAGGGGAGCAACAGGCAGGGTGTCTTGTCCCATTGACATTCTGGGAGGAAATCCCTCAAATTTCGTGTCTCCTCATAAATTCCTTGCCTTGGGAAGTAGACTATAGTAACCTCACCACCCAATACTGGCTCAGGATCTTGTCTGAAGCTGCTCCGTTATCTGCTCTATGCATCCTCGAGGCTCTCTAAGGGTTAAGTTCTAAGCCATCTCTGGAAACTAGGGCCCCTACTCAGGGTGCTCTGGTTCTAATCTCAAGGCTGTTGCCTGAGCCAGGTAATGAAAAAGGCATTTTCCACCTCTTCACATTGGGGGCCTCTTTTGTGTCGTATTCACCAAAGGTAAGGAGGGAGTGGATTGGGGCAGCTATATACCCACATCCTCCCCATTGATCAAAGCAGTCACAAGCTGACTGTGCCATCATTCCACCATGTAATACTAGAATCAAATCAGTGAAATGTGGTAGGAAATGTCTTGCTTCATTGTCTCCTCCGTTGGGCAAAATTCCTTAACGGCAAATTCACTTGCTTACCCTTCTCCCTTCTGCTGGAATTCACCATTGCTCGATCAGAACATCCACTGTGTCCCAGTAGTTGGCGTGGTCCTCTGCCGACTGCGAGTTGTTGTTTTCTGTTTCCATGGATGGGACCCTGTGCAGATGGACCCAGATGTCATGCAGAACAATGGCACTTGCTTCTGCACTTCCCTTTGCAAGCCGTGCGGACTTGAGAGACACTTCAATTTCAAGTCATTAAATCAAGTTTCCTCAAGTAACAGGTTAAGTTTAATATTACTTACCTTATAGGAATCAGTTAATGTTCAAGTGTGGTGATGAATAAAAATATCTGACTCGGGGTATTACTGTGTTCCCACTGCCTTTACTGTAATTACTTATACTACTGCATTAATTAACTAATCTTCTATGTCGGCTAAAACCAACATGTGGAGTCAGTGATTACACTGGGAGTAATTTATAGGCTGTGTGAAAAGCAAAGTGAACTACTGAACCGGAGAACCTGAAATAATACTGACCTATTAAGCGGAGTTTTTATTATAAGAACACCAGAATTGTGCTTATTTTTACGATAAATATCGGGAGGAAATTAATTAAGGCATACAAGTTAAATGAAATAGGATGGTCAAGAATAATATATGTATTTATAAATTTACAGTCTATTAATATTAATATTCAGAGTGACGTTTCATTGTGGCATTTTTGTATACACATTGTTCTTATTCACCTCCCTCCCTCCCTCCCTCACTGTCCATCCAGCTCTGTATTCCGCCTTCTCTTTCCTCCTTTCTGGACAGGCCTTGCTTGTGCTTTCATATGACACACAAAAAATTTTCTTTTCTGTCACTTCTTTGAGTCTGTTTAAATGTAAAAATCTTAGGGAGACTAAATTAACAGACACACAAAGAGGACAGGACATTTTCTTAATGTAGTAATTTTTTTTCTAAACTTATACACATTTTCTCTCTTTAAAAATAGCTTCCTTTCAAAACAAATGTATCTACATGTTTATAAACTGAATGTTTTTTAAGCACAAATAATTGAAAATATGAAAACAATATTTATAGATGTTCAACTCTCTTGTAGCATAGATAATCAAGAAGAAAAATTTGAGCCATGGAAAAACTATTCAGCTATTATTAAGTACCCACTTCATATAGGCAGTGAAATATGGCTTTTGGACTATAAAACAAGTCTTTTATGTGTTTTGTACTTTTTTATTTCTGCAGGATGAGATGATTTCAGTACTGCTTAAGGAAAAAGTCTTCAAACCTCTTTATACAGTGTATTTCCAAGATATATACTTAAAATGCCCATTCAAGATAGAAATGTAATGGTGTGTTGTATATACTTTAACTGCACAACAAAATTCCATGTTTTATTTTTATGAGTAAAATAAAATTAATGCCTAGAATTTCCCCTGTGCTTCAGTGGCTTCTTGCTTTCCTTCCTGGCTTTGAAGACCAGAGTCTTACACAAAGAAGAAAATGTCTAAATGAACATTTGCTATCCTTGTTACTTAGATATCAGCCTTCAGAAATGAAATGTACTGGTAGTACCTGACATGGTGGGAAAAATGTTTTTGTTTTTGCTTTTTTATTAATTTATTCTTGTTACATCTCTATGGTTATCCCCTCCCTTGTATCCTCCCATTCTTCCCTCCCTCTCATTTTCCCCTTATTCCCCTCCCCTATGACTGTTCCTGAGAGGGATTACCTCCCCATGTATATGCTCATAGGGTATCAAGCCTCTTCTCGGTGACCTGCTGTCCTTCCTCTGAGTGCCACTAGGTTTCCCCCTCCAGGGGACATAGTCGAATGTGAGGCACCAGAGTACATGAGAAAGTCATATCCCTCTCTCCACTCAAGTGTGGAGACTGTCCTATCCATGGGCTAGATCTGGGTAGGGGTTTAAATTTTATAGCCTGTATTATCCTTGGCTAGTGCCTTAGTTTGAGCGGGACCCCTTGACCCAAATCTGCCTATCATAATGTTCTACTTGTAGGTTTCTAGGACCCACTGGATCCTTCTACTTTGATATTCTCACATGGTTCTCTCATCTAGAGTCCCAATAGGATGTCCTCCCCTCTGTCCCAGTTTCCTGGTAAGGGAAGGCTTTCATGGGACATGTCCATTGGGCTAGTATGCAGATATAAGTGAGTATATACCATTTGAGTCTTTCTGCTTCTGGGTTAACTCACTCATTATGATCATTTCCAGCTCAATCCATTTATCCACAGGGAATTCCTTGTTTTTAATAGCTGAGTAGTATTCCATAGTGTATATGTACCACAGTTTCTTTATCCATTCTTCTACTGAGGGACATTTAGGCTGTTTCCATGATCTGGCTATTATGAATAAGGCTGCTATGAACATGGTTGAGCAAATTTTTTTGTTGTGTGCTGGTGCATCTTCTGGGTATATTCCAAGGAGTGGAATAGCTGTGTCTTGAGGAAGCCCTATTCCCAGTTTTCTGAGATAGCACCAGATAGATTTCCAAAGTGGTTCTACCTGGATTTTATAGTCTAATGTAACACATAACACACAACCGTTATATGTTGAGGGATATCTAACAAAAATGAGGATATGAAAACCATACAAATTATTTGAGCCTATCTTCACAATATTCATGTAAGAAATATTTTAAATGCATCGTATGAGCTGAAACCTCTTGTGAGTCCCCAAGGCTAAGTGACTGAGAGTCCCGCGAATTCTCTGGAACTCTGATCATCATCTATATTTCTTAAGGAAATTATAAATTTAAGAGCAAAATGGTAGTGGAAGACCCTGAATGAACCTGTCCAAACCTGTACATTCAGTCTCAAAGACAAGATCTTCTCTAGGACTTTGTGCTCTTATAGCTACTGCCTGCGTCTGCCCTTGCAGCTGGCTGCAGGCTGAGCCAGAGATAACAAGGTGTCCAATGGTCTGCACTATAAAAGTTTATCTTCATAAGGAAAGGAGCTTTGCCTTAAGCTCCTCGTTGTCTTAAAATGAGAGTTTAAGAAATACAGCAACATCTTGAATGGAAGCTAAATAAGATTGCTGTGGATTTGTAGTGCCTCGTCTACACAGACTTAAAATGCATTATCATAAGAGAGAAGCAGAATTTCTCTAATTTGGAATATATTCTTTTAATTCTCCAAAATACCTTTCCATCAGCCTTTGAACATTTCCTGTAGGTAGATTAACATGGTTCAAAGTAACAGAGCAGAGATGCATTCCTTAACTTACCATCTCATTAAGCTCCAAAGTGGTTGTTAATAAGACAGCAGTGAGGAAAGAGCTTCCAGAGTAAATCTTTTCAGTAATTTGATAGGAAAAGAAAATACTGGCCAACAAGAATGGAAGTTGTTAGTTACACATGTGACTTCTGAAAAAGAGGACCGTGGAAGAGGAAGCAGCCCTGCTCTCGAGCCCAGGCTTGGAGAAAGAGCTACAGTCTGCAAGTGGGTGCTCCAGGAAAATCATTTCTCTAACAGATTTGACACATCTTGCAATGGATTCACACTGGCTTGGCAAGCAAATGGATTAGCTTTGATGGTGTTGCCAATAAAGCCACAGTCTTTTGTTGCTGTGCAAACACATTTCTCTCTTTCTTTAGATGGCCTCCAGCAAACTACACATGTTACTTTTGTTTGGGTAATTTACTGTCTTGGAAAAGGAAGTATGAAACTACTTTTCAGAGAAAATCGCTGAAACTCCTCGGCTGGCAGCAGCAGGGTCATGAGCTCCAGGAATATCGGCACAGAGCTCTCTCTGATCAAATGGGAAGACTCTGAGGAAAAGAATAACCCGCTTGCATCCAACCAGCAAAATTTCTGCAGATACTCCATCTCAGAGCTTGACTTTTACAGCCCATCTGTTTCCAAACAGACTACACTTCTTGTTTTAAACACTGCTCTTTAGGGTCTCGCCAGCTGTGCCCCGTACCCCCCATCCCCAATTACTTATCTATAAGATTAATAAAGACCTATGGAATGAGAAAACTAGCTCACTCCACAGCTTCTTTGAATCCATTCTTCCTTTTAAAAAATTGTGTTTAAAAATGTAAACTGCATTTCTTTGGCATTTCTAAACACTCAAATCATTACCAAAATGTGTTTACTTGATAGCTCGATTGCTTTTGATGTTCACATTTTCTTCACAATTTAGCATACTTTTTTATGATCAAAGTCTGCTGCCCACATGATTAATTTGATAATTACATAGAAAGCTAGTCATTTATAAGGAATAGAAAATAATTTTTCATTGTTTTATTTAAAAGAGTAGTTAGGATGCTCTTTTATCTATAAATGGATGAATTAATTATTTACTTACTATGTAGTCATCATAAGTCCTCCTTTTAAACGTAAAGCAATTGTAGCTTACCCATAGGAATTTTAAAAGAATTTTCAGTTTTGGGTCTAGCGTTCTTTGAAACTTAAACTTTAAAATTCTTTTCTTTTCAGATTCTCAGTATAGCCCAATTAAGGAACATGGTGATTTGTCATGTCAGTCATAAGAAGAAAAGGAGGAAAAGCTTGAATAAAGAGATGGTGCAGAATGCGGAGAAATTGAGCCTGGGGGTATCTCTGGTTATAATGTAAAATAGTTCATTCATTGAATGGCAATTTCTCAATAGAATTAAGACAATTACCAGCAATTTTACTTCAAGATACATACACAGATGAAACGGAAGCAGAGACTTGGACAAATATTTCACACTGACTGATGTCCACAGCAGCAATGTTCCCCAAAGTGGAAACAGACAAACTGCGCTGGCTGGTCTTATGTCAACTTGATTCAAGCTAGAGTTATCTGAAAGGAGGGAACTTCAATTGAGAAAAAGCCTCCAAAAGATCCAGCTGCAAAACATTTTCTTTGTTTGTTTGTTTGTCTGTAAATTTTCTTTTTTATATACACTTATTTATTTATTCACTTTACACCCTGGTCATAGGCCCATCCCTCCTCACCTACCAGTTCCACCCTCCCTTCCCTCCCTCTCCCTGATCCCCTATTCCTCAGAAAATAGCAGAAAGTGAGCCCCCCTTACCATCCACTCCGGCTCATTAAGTCATATCAGGACTGAGTGGGTCCTCTTACCCTGTGACCTGGCAGGGTAGTCTTGCCAAGGGGAAGTAATCAACCTTTCTTAACTAGTGATTTATCGGGGGTAGGGGGTGGGGGGGAGGCTCCGCCCATTGTGGATGATGCCATCCCTGGGCTTGTGGTCCTGGGTTCTATAAAAAAACAAGCTGAGCAAACCCCGAGCAGCAAGCCAATAAGCAGCATCCGCTGCAAGGCCTCTGCACCAGCTCCTGCCTCCAGGTTCCTGCCCTGTTTGAGTTCCCTTCCTGCCTTCCTTCAGTGAAAGTTTATGATATGGAAGTGTGATCCAAATAAGCCCTCCCTTCCCCAACTTGTTTTTGGTCACAGTGTTTCGTCATAGCTATAGAGACACTAAGACATCAACTGAAAAATAAACACAAAAGGATGCATACACCTAAGTACTATTATCTAGCCTTTAAAAAGCTATGAGTACACCAGGTGTGGAACTGGATGACACCATTCTAAGTGTAAAAAGATGGGCACCAATGAACAAAGTCTCTTGAATTCTATTTGCATGAGGCCCACAGAGGAATCATACTCACAGATACAGAAAGTAGCTTGTTGGTGTGGTCGGGGAGAGGAGAGTAAAAGAAAAGCTGTTTAATGGCCATGGTTTCTATTCTGCAGCATTAAAAGGCCTGAGAGAGGCAGGTGCACAGTCATGTAAGGGTACCAAGTGCCACTGAGCAGTGTGCTTAAAAACAGTTAAAATGGTAAAACTGTTATGAATATTTTACCACAATATGATTTGTTTGTCTTGAAAAATTTGTATGTTCTCGGTAGAGCTATGTTTTAAAACCGTATACTCACATTCTTCTGAAATCTTTTCTTTTCACCCATTTAAGCCAGTAAATGAATTCACTTCCTGACTTAGGACTTAACAAAATCCCAGTATTCTCTCCTGAGCCTAAAAGCGAGTGGATATTTGGGGGCCTAATAAAACCCAAACCATAGCCACTTCTTTTGTTGGAGAAACAGTTTTTTAAAGTTTCCTATCAAGTCAATCTCTCTGAAGACAGCTCAGGAAACAGGACACCAGCCCACTTTAGGGTCTAGAGTTATCACAAACCAAGGATAAATAAATATGCTGAGCTGCTTGTCCTTAGAAAAGTAAACAGTATTGTTGACATCCAGAGAGGTCACTTTACAGGGGCTCAGATGAGAACTAAGTCTTCTGCTTCTCAGAGATATAAATTTCTTCCCTAAATACGCTAATTTATAAACAGCTTTTGTTCTCGTGCCCCTAAAGTATGGTGGTTTGTAAATAGTTGTTATAATGTACATATCATGCATTTTCCAAAAGCATTGTGTGACTGATATTAGCCATGTAACTCAGACAACAAAGCACTGTGTCTAGTTTCTTTGCTCTTCTTAACCACTTTAGATTCTTTTTTCCAACACTAAGCCCCATTTTACACCCTGTGTGTGTTTTTGTTCTTGCCTTGGTTTGGTTTGCTAAAATACCATAATATTAACTTGGTTTAAAAATAAGTTCATAATAAATTATACTACTTCAAGCCATATTTAAACCATGTTTAAATATTCAGAAGTGTCTAAGCTATTTTAAAATGACCACATGTCCCAGAGTGTTTTTTTTTTTAATTAGGTTGGCAATTGTTTTAAACTGCTGTTGTGACTGAAAGAAATAAACTAATTTTCACTAATGCTAACAATTCTTTACATTCACTGTATAAAATAGCCAAAAGAAATTTTATTTTTGTTTGTATCATCCCTTTAAAATGTAAATAACTGTAAACCAGAAATTCTGTATTTTCTATTGTGTACTTTTTCCAAAGAAAAATGCAATTTGAGAATAGGTTCATAAATTAAAGAACAGTAAACATCTTGTGCCCAGTACCTCATTGTTCTTTGAGACTGTAGCCATCACACACACACACACACACACACACACACACACACACACACACACACACTGATATTTAAAAAATTCATTCTTGACTTCTGGAGGTACTATGAATTTTCAGTTGATTTTGAAATTCTTGGGTTTTTTTTCTCAGAATTTTGTTTTCATGTAGACATAGATATTCAGATTATGCCTAAATCTAGTTTTAAATAAACAAAAAAAAGATAATTTTATATTTGTCTGAATGATGCGTTTTCAACCTTTTTCTATTATTTTCACTCTGTGGCACTGTATAAATTGATTTCCTAGTGACCAGGAATAAGAAAGCAGTATTTCCAAAGGCTGTCTATTCTAATAAGAACATAGGTACAAGGTTACCAGAGCCATCCCAGACAGATGTCTTTTTAATCCACTGGTCCCCTGGGGGGGACATCCTATTAACTGGACTATAAAAGCCACTCTAGGTGTCCCTTCAAACAAACACCTTCTTAATACAGTGATGTTCATATCGTAGTTACTGTCTTAGTGCAGTGATAAGATACCATGACCAAGACACCTTAGAGAAGAAAGAGCTTATTGAGGACTACAATTCCAGAGAATGAGTCCATGGCCATCATGCTGAGGAGTATAACAGCATACAGGCAGGCAGGCACGCTCTGGAGCAATAGCTGAGAGCTCACATCTAATACACAAATATAAGACAGAGGGAGCTACTGGGCATGGCATGGGCTTTTGAAACCTTGAAGCCCACCCCAGTGGCACACTTTCTCTAACAAGGCTACACCTTCTGATCTTTACCCAAATAGTTCCACCAACTGGAAACCAAGCATTAAAATATGATGAGGGCTGGGCTTTTTCATTCAAATTGCCACATTTCACCATTTTTGCTTTGGAATCCCATCAAAATGGTGGGACTACTTCAAATGTTAGTAGCTTGGGGCCTATCCCATGGTTACCTCTTAAACTAGTCTCTGTCTTCTCTGTGGCTTTATGTCATTACGTCAACATGACAGAAGCCATCATTGTCTGAAAAGAGGGGACCACAGTTGAGAAAATGTCTGGCTATCGGGAATTATCTTAATTACTGACTTATGGGAGGTCAGGCTCATTGTGGGCGGTGCTATCCCTGGGCAGGTGGTCCAAGGTTCTATAATAAGGCAAGCTAAGCAAGCTATGGTAAAGAAGCCAGTAAGCAGCCACCCATTCATGGCCTCTGTATAAGCTCCTGAGTCTAGGTTCCTGACCTATTTGAGTTCCTGTCCTGGCTTCCTTTAATGATGACCAGTGATTTGGAAGCACAAGCCAAATAAACCCTTTCCTCCCCAAGTTGCTTTGATTATGATATTTCATCATAGCAGTAGGAACCGTAATTAGGAATGAAACTGGTACCAGAAGTGGGGTATTGCTGTGACAGACATGACCATGTGTTTTTTTGTTTTTTGTTTTTTTCTGGGACGCGGGGCAGGGGGAGATTGTAGGCACACTTTGCAAATTTAAGCTTGAAAACCTATTACATGATCAAAACTTGGTGAGATGTTCTGTGGGAGTTTAGAAGATACTATTGAGAGGAATGAAGATTATGGAGTCCTGGCTTGTGATGTTCCAGAAAGAAGATTAAGAGTCCCTTAATGACTCTACCATGTCCATTTTCTATTTTGAGTTAAAAATCTGTGGTTCTGTTAGCTAGGATGAATTATCAGCTGGGATTTACAAGCTAGCGGAACTAATAAAGTGAAACCTTTGTTTTGCTGGTATAATGGATGCTGGTCATCCAAGGCTGAAGAATCAGTTGTGATTAAGAAGAGAGCAGCATCACTGAGGGGAAAAGTTCTGGGAAGCATTTCCTCAGGGTCTGCACACAAAAGCTGTGTTCTAGAGCCAGCCACTGCTGTACCTCATGCTGGCAGTCACACTTATAGTATAAAAACCACGCAGGTGGTACCTACCAGTTTTGAGGGTATGAAGGGGTCAGGGAAAACGGCTAGGGCTTGGCACTGTGTGGCTAGGGTGGAGTCTCTGCAGAAAGTTGAGGAGGAGTTACTGGTAGAAGTGCATCCCAGTTGCAGCAAGAGACTCCAACATTTGGAAAATGATAATACCATGGGATGAGCACCAAGAATAGCAGCAGCGGTCGAGTGGAGCCCAGTGGACCCTTTAAGACAAGCTGTGTGTGCTGCAGCAGACAAAGCCAAAGAAGGAACCAAAGCCCTGTGGAGGAGCCCAGCATGTCATAGGTGGATCTCAGGCATTGAATTATGTACATTTTGGAGGCTGGCTTTGCTTTGTTTAGATTATGAATGTGCCATGGTTCTTTCCTCCTGAACTAAAAGTACTATAACTTATTTTAAAAGGAATCCACAGTTGAAAGACTTTGAACTTTTAAAGAGATTTTGAAATTTTACAAAGAGTTTGGGTTTTAAAAGAGACTGAATATTTTAAGAGGCTGAGGTTTTAAGTGTTTGAATTTTTAGGCTGTGGGACTTTCAAAAATTGGAATGTTTATATTATATTGTTGATATTCATGTGTGATTTGGGGGTGAACAAGAAAGAAAAGGTTATGGCTTAACAATGATATGTTTGTGTGTCAAGTTGACAAGGGATCACTGTATATAGATTATTGTTAACATTTGTTTGAAAGTAAGGAGAATTAATTGCTTTGCAGGTCACTTGTACATGGTCCACAGTTACTCTGGATTTCACAGAAGTGTGGAATGTATTGATTATACTTTTCTCTACTATCCACCTGGGATTTATATGGATTCATTATTATTTCACAAGAGCTTGTATAACTTTCATGGGATATTATAAAAGATAAGATATTAAATCATTTTTAAAATAGACTATGTCTCAGTCACAACTGTACTGGATGGTTTTGTGTGTGTGTGTGTGTGTTGTGTGTGTGTGTGTGTGTGTGTGTGTGTGTGTGTGTGTGTGTATGTGTGTGAACATCATACAAGCTAGAGTGATCAGAAAGAAATGAGCCTCAGTTGAAGAAATGCCTGCATAAGATCCAGCTGTAAGGCATTTTCTCAGTTAGTGATCAATGAGGGAGGGACAGCCCAGTGTGGGTGGGACCATCCCTGGACTGGTAGTCCTGCATTTATAAGAAAACAGGCTGAGCAAGCCATGGGGAACAAGCCAGTAAGCAGCACCCTTCAAGTCCTCTACATCAGTTCTGATCTCCAGGTTCCGGCCGTGCCCGAGCTCCTGTCTTGACTTCCTTCAATGATGGATTATAATGTGGAAGTGTAAACCAAATAAACCCTTTCCTCCCCAACTTGCTTTTTGGTTCACAGTGTTTTCTTGCAGCAATAAAACCCTGACCAAGACAATAACCAAGGTAGAAAGAAATTATATATTCCAAAAAGGTCTCTGAGGAAGGTTATTTAAAATAGATTTAAGCATGCATAAGAAGACACAGTTAGCCACGCTGGAGCCACAGGAGTGGGCTTTGTCAATTACTAAACTGAAAGGAGAGATGGTGAAAAGAGCTAGAGTTGAAAGAGACAGAAAAAAAGCGGAATGGTTTCACCGAACCCAGTCAACAACAACAACAATATCCCCAAATGGAGACTACAGAGGAATGAGTGTTGTAACCTGATTTTCTCAATTTCTTTAATCCACATGGTGAAGTCCCTTTGACAAATCTGAGCAAGAGGGGCTCTTTGTGTCATTTGTGTTAGTCATAACCTAGAGTAAAATAAATAAAAAGGGTGGAGATGAAATGGGTAGCGATATCTTCTTGAGAGGCAATCAAACTCTGGTCTTTAGACTATTATACTAATACATATAATCCATTTTGTAATATTAACAAGTCAGTACTTTTTTATTAAAAAGGCTGTTTCTAAGTGTGTGAATATATATGTGTTATGTGTATATAGATACTGATAGAAAACATGGCAAAGAAACAAAAGAACAAGGATCATAATAAGTGACCATAGGGTTTCTGGTATGTTCCAGACAGCCCACCTCAGTGATTCCCACAGCAACTCTTTGGAGTGGGTATTTTTATGACTCACAATTTCCACATAAGGAAGCAGAAGTACAAAGGGTTTCTGAATCAATTGAAAGAGAATGGACTTACGAGCTGATATGGCTTCTCTAAAGAGCAGGAGTCACCTATCTACACCAACACGGACATACTCATTTCCCCTTTTGATTGTTAAAAGTAATTGTGGATTTTAAAAACATGTGTCTACCTTGCTGTGCTTCCCTTTTTTTCTCATCCTTCACTTGCATTCTGTGAGAACATGAGACCAGAGACACTGGCCGAATGAAAAGGAGTCACATATTTGACCACGTCCCCTAGATGGGGAGACCTGGTGGCACACAGAGGAAGGATAGCAGGCTACCAAGAAGAGACTTGATACCCTATGAGCATATACAGGGGGAGGAAGTCCCCCTCAGTCACAGTCATAGGGGAGGGGAGTAAGGTGAAAATGGGAGGGAGGGAGGAATGGGAGGATACAAGGGATGGGCTAACCATTGAGATGTAATAAGAATAAATTAATAAAATATATATAAAAGAGAAAAGGAATCACAGGGCAAATGTCATGCATCGCTTCTTCCTAGGTAAATACTTTCTGGGTATAATTTGGCAGGTAGCGTCTATTTTCTAGTAGCAAATAGTTAAAGTTCTTCTATGCTGTAAATATTGTTATAAGCATGTAATGTAAAAGGCTTTGTGCTATTAGGTGAAAGAGTGTAGCTTTAGTTTCTGACTGGCAAATTCAAAACAAGTTGATGTTTTCTTGGACATGTGGGTCTACACGTGGAGGCTCCTTGCAAAGCTGCTCAAAGGATATCACACATATTTTCCTTCATGGAAGAAAGAGAAAATCAATAAAATGTTCCCACACCATTAAAATATAGAATTCCCTCATATGTTTCTAAAAACAAAAAAGGAATTCTCTGTAAAGCATATTCAGTTTATAGGTTTTAATTTAGCCCCAAAAAAGAGAGGAATTAAAAAGCACAGAAAGCAAATGGCCTCTTCTGTCAACTCACAACTGGCTGGCAAACCAAAGTATTATTTTTTATTTTCATATAAGGAGTATAGATGGCTTTATTTTTATAATGTAAGTTAACCCAAATGAATAAAATATTTTTATATTGTTTAGTCCAGTTTGGTCCCACTCCCTCCTTTAGTTTTATATAGTCTGTTTTGTTTTGCCTTTAATTTGTTCTCTGGGGATCTTAACAGTGGGTGGCACTTATTTTTATTCTGTGTTCAGTATTATTAGACATTATTAAATGTTTCATTATTTTCACATGGTGCAGTACAAAGATCTTTTGAAGTTTAACCAAAGATAGGGCAGAACTGAAGATAGCAATTCATTTTCATGGGAAATTCCTGCTGATATAAATTGTATTAGGATCGCAATCCATCTCAGACATTATGGAAAGTAACAATAATGGAACCAGGCTGGTTATACGCTAAATCAATTGAGATAATTGCTAGGGAAGGTAACAAAATCATGGTGGAATTATAGATCTTTGTGATTAATGCTACAAAACACTCTGGCTAATATAGTTTCTTTTCTTATTATGACTACTGAAAAAAAAGTCAATGCATTCCTAAATGCACCAAAAGGGAACTTTTACCAACATATGATCAGATTTTAAATGTCTACGTATTCTAGCTTAGACTATGTATTCTCTCCTATTATAGCCTGTCATTAGAGGTACTTACTGAAGGCAGTTGATAGCACAATCATAAAAAACTATCTCCCATAGGGGTCCTAGAAACACATATAAGAAATCAATTCTCAAAGTCACAGGAAAGCAAAGCATAGAAGTTCTGACCAAGACCCCCCACCACGGCTTAACTCATACTTCACAAGAATTGAACAAATATTAAACAGACAAATCCATTTCCTAAATAGCCCAGGCATCAGTCCAATATGACATATTGATCTCAAGATAATTAGGATTCCAATGTGGCTACCTTTGAGACAAAAAAAAATTTTATTCAAAACAGAAATAAGTAATAATAACAGTTGGTGAAAATGCTACATGATTAAGGTCGGAAGTTAGAATGGTAATGTTTGGTTAGAGAAGGGGAACAGAAATAAAAGTGTGGATCTTAAGATGTCTTCTTCTTTGTTGAATACCTAGGGATGTGGTTTTTAACCCATGGGTTCTGTTTGTGCACCCACCCATAGAGCTTTGGACCTCAAGGGTAATTGCTAAGGCACATATATTGATTTTCTTCCTTTAAGAGAAGGGTGATGTTCTGTCTTGCATTTAGCCAAAAAGAGAAGGGAAATTATTGTAAATGTATTCTATTCTGCTCTAACATTTTTTAATTAAGCTACTTTTCCTTTTATGGTTGCAGTCCTCAGACTAATCAAGCCAGAAACAGCTGCAGCAAAGAATCTATGGGTTCTTTATTCCAACATAGAAAAATAAGTTTCCAAAAATAGGAAAGTGTGGATCATGCTTTAGTATGAAAATGCCTTTGATAATTACTCCCAAGAATTAAACATTTCCTTCAACCTAATCTGAATTAGAGGTAGTCCTACCTCTAATAACATGTTCAACTCATTTGCAAATGTTCCTCCTCACATTTCGAATAACTGTTCATCCCTATTTGACTTATTATCATCTGCTTCTTCTGCTAAAGATAGACCATGTTTAATGACAATATTATGTAAAACACCAGCCAGCAGAAATTTCTTGCCTGCGTTAGGAAGGCAGACATACAGTCTTCACCAGATTTGCCGAGACATCAAAACCTAAAGTTTAAAACATCAAGAGTTACCTCCGTATCCATTCTCATTTAAAGTATTGATTTTTAAATTACTTTTTCAGTGGCAGAGGTATTCAAACTGGGAATAAAACGAAACAGCTAACTTGAAAAAAAACCAATCTGAAGTCTGTATTGTATTTCAAGAAAAATTAAAATTATAAACAGACAGCATTTTATAGAATTACTTAAAAGCCAAATTCTACCAACTTATAAAAAGCCTTGCATTTCTGAGGCAGATTGTCTAAAGCTGAATGAATCATGACAGGATCCTGGGTACTTAGCTATGACATCTGGTAGGTGGCGAGTTGCATTGCACGCCACATGCATACTGAAGGAGAGCAGAGTATTGAGTTCCTGAAGTGTTCCTTGTGTGGAGATGTGCAGATTGAGGCAACAAAACTCAGGCCAGATGGGAAAACTACGATGCTGGAAACTGCCTCTAATATATTGGTGGTGCTAGGTATCTCTTTAAAAAAAATAAATAACCTGATGGAGAAATGTATTCATAAGCTGCTCACTATTCCAGATGATGGCAAACGAGTGTATCGTGTGAGGGTCTGTTGTTACTGTGCCATACTGATACACAACTCACATAGTTAAAACATATTTTTTTTCTTCATAAGACATCAGAAATCACTTCACAAGTTAAAATACCAATAAGAAAGATTTTCCTGCATGCAAAAAAATAAGTAAACTAATATGCCAAATAAACTTAAAGGTTGAAGATGTGGGCTTGGAAAGATAATGCAATGATCTAGAGCGCTGGCTACTCTTGTAGAAGACATGGGTTCAATTCCCAGCACTCACGTGGTATCTAACAACCATTTGTAACTCTAACTTCAGGGGACCCAACATCCTTCTTCTGGGCTGTGTGGGCACTGCACACATGGTGCACAGACCTACATGTAGGCAAAACATCCACAAGTATGAAGTAAAAATAAATTTTTAGATGAAAAACAAACTTTGTATTTGTCACATGAGCAAATACTATTTTTCTGGTTATTTTAACTGGGTAAGTCTCTAGAGATTTGGACAGGAAGAAGGCCACCACATTCTATTATTTAACAAGCACCTTTAAATATACTCATACAAAAAAAAAAGCACATGGCTTATATGACGTCTGTGTGTGTGTACAAATATGTGGTTTTGTCCTATTTACCCACATAGCAATATACGTGAACATTTAGTTCATTGATGAAGCTTTGTTACAATTCATGATTCAGGTCTAAATTGACTTAAAAATGCTAACATTTTGATCTTTAGTGGCCTAGGTGGAGAAAATGTGTATTGGAAAGTCATTAATGTTACAATGTAAATCTACTTTTACCTCAAGTTGCCCTCAAAGGGAACTTTACTGTCAATCATACTGTCATACTCACATCTCTAAGTATAATCCGGTGTTCATAGGATTCAGTTTATCTCAATACTTAGAAAAATACAAAAGACCTAGTGATCACTCAGTAGGAATTTTGAATAAAAATTTTCTTTTCAACTACTCATATGGTGGGAAACATATTTATATTTCCCTTTACTATTCCCAGCATGGGCTCACGATCCTTAACAGTTTGCCAGCCTTTGTGACAGGCTCTGCAAGTTTAAAGTACTGAACATGGCATATAAGTTGAAAATGGATGCTTTCCATAAGTCCAGTAGAAGGGGGCTGTTAGTGCCACCTCTCAAAACTGGAATTTATACAATACAGACATGATGCAGGAGGTTTCCCACATAGGATGAAGACAGTGCCTTGAGGTACAGGAGGCTGAGCATCCTCTAAGAGGCAGCATTAATGACAAGCCACCTGTGGAACTAAAGGAAGTGCTTCACTGTCTAAAACTTACTTGTACAAAATATAGATATTTCCAATTCACAGATTTACAGTTTGAAGCACATTATGCTGGAGGACAAGATAGCAAATATGCCAAAGTATATATTTACAAAACCATCACCCTGCGATCTACCAACCACGGGGAACCAGTACAAATGCTTCTTTGTATTTCCTTTTTTATCAGCTGACATTTCCTCAAAAATACACAATGTACAAGTTACACTGAAATGCTGTATTTTTGTCTTATGCTGTAATAAACATTCTTATCATTACTTTGAAGAGCTGCTAAAATCTGCATAGATGTGTATACATTGTGTCTTCCTGATTAAGTAGAGTAAAGGTGTTTAACTTGCATAAGTACTTTATTAATAGTTTTAATGATTAATTATTTTATCACGTATTGTTTTCTTAGGAGAGAAAATGTAACTTATGTGAAAATCAAAATGATAAGATTCTTGTGGAGTGTTATACTTTCACAAACCATGCCTTTTCCTCCGAGGCTACTTGGTATCCAGTTTTCTTTGTTCTGTTTTTACTTAAACGTAAATGTGGTGCATTAATTTGGGTTTGTTTTGTTTACAGGAAAAATTACCATCATTATACCAACTGTCTATTTGTGTTCTAATTTCTTTTAACATAGATTTTCTTTGTTTGGCCAGTGTTGGTAAATGATAATGCTACCTTTTGGATAATATTGTTTTAGTGAATAAATATACTTGATTTTGTTTGTGTATCCAATATAGAGTTCGGGTTTAGTTTGTTGTTGTTGTTGTTGTTGTTGTTGTTGTTGTTGTTGTTTTACATTTTATGAAATGCTACTCAACAATATCATCTTTAATTTGGCCATTTTGAGGAACAATAGCTAATTTTACTTAGATTTGTTAACTCTCTCTACAGGTATATACTCTATTGGGATGGAGTCCTCCCTTGGAGAAGCATTTGACAATCTCTGTCAAGGTTAAATCTGTGTGTAGCTTCAGAATTTCAATGTCTATTGCATGTGAAATGCAAGTGGAAAGGGGGCTACTTGGGGAAGAAGGCAGCAAGTTAGGAACATGGAAGAGGAGTAAGAACAGAGCATCAAAAGAAACCAAGTACATAGTCAACTGCCAATAAAACCCCATATATGTGCCCAAAGTGATTTAAAACAGAGAAAATTAGAAAGAAAAGTGGTACACACCTTTAATCCCAGCAGTTGGGAGGCAGAGGTAGGCAGATCGCTGTGAGTTCAAGGCCAGCCTGGTCAACAAAGCGAGTCCACGACAGCCAAGGCTACTCCGAGAGATCATGTCTTGAAAAACAAAAAATAAAAAACAAACAAAAAAGGAAAAACTTATCTGTGGGAGTACATCCTGTTTATTTCCATTCATGTAAGTACACTGATACAGAGGAAAAGAATATTTGGGGGAGGGTATTGCTGTTGGTAATGACACTTTATTTAAACAACTACAATATTGTTAGAAAAAAATATAACATGGAGTCTTTGAAGCATAATGAAGTGGGATTTGAGTTGTGACATGAAAATCTCTCCAGAGAAGATTAGTAAAAAACAGTGAGTATAGTATAATTTTGGTGGAAGGGCATTACAATATATATGTATATGTCTCTATAGACGTAGAAATTAATATTGAAGTGAATATAAATATGGATATGGGTTTATATATAAAAGTACATATAGAAATAGAGGTCTGGATAGAAACAGATGTGGTAATAAGGAAAGACACCAACACAGAAACAGATGGTTACAGAAGAAATGGAGAGCTCTTCCCTGTTGGCTCATACTTGACTCTTATCATTGGGTGTGTCTGCTGTAGAGCTTGACACTAAGCAAAGCTACATGCTGATGATAGCAACATAATGATTCAAATTGAGTCTAAAGATGCTTCCAGCCATTTTCTCAAAAATTGCTAGTAATGAATATTTCCTAGCAAACAAGTCAAACCATCCAAGCCCTCAGCAACCTGAGCTTCATACATCTCACTCTCTATCTCGCATACCCACTTAATAAGCATTACCAATTACGGTTCAATAATTAACTTGTGGGTTTAATGGCTTTAATGTTCCCTCATTTCAATAGAGTGAACACTATTTTTCCTGTTATTCCAGCAAAGACTCTGTTTTCATACTTGGCTCTTTTTTTTTTTTTTTGCAACAAATCCCATTCTATATAAGAGCAAAATAATAATTGATATGTTAAGGTCATTTGTATTATATCCCATTTATAAATAATTATACATATGTAACATGATCAATGACCATGGAAAGGAAGATATCTGAATAATGCATGGTTTTATAGATAAAATTTTATTAAAATCAGATTTTTGGAATTTCAAATACTATAAACATTGGTTCAAATTCAACACGGTATGTCATAAATATATATATATATATATATATTCTCATATTCAAAAGAAACATAGTAAAGAAGTATCTATTGCTCTATTCAGTCTGATTTCTATACTGTCTATTATGTATCAGTTTTTGAAATCAGACACTTCTAAAGGGAGTATTAAAATTTGCAGGCCAGAAGCAATGTATGAATGTTCAATATCCCCCCCAAAACCATCAGAATTCTCCCCATCCCTCTGTCCCCCCCTCCCTCTCTCTTCTCTCCCTCTATCTCTGTCTCCCTCTCTCATTCTGCCTCTTCCCTATCTCCCTGCCCCCTCTGTCCCCCTCTTCTCTCTCCCTTTCCCTTCCCCTCTCTTCTTCTTCCTCCCTTCCTTCATACTTCCCAGATACACACCTGCGTGTAAATATTTGTTTCGTGTACAAAACATCTTGAGGATTTATATCACCTTCATATACAGGCCAGTTAAAAAAACAAATGCCGCATATATGTTAAATCCTACCAATGCCAATCAAAATAAGGCCCCACTACTTTGAACTGCTTAAATCACAAATAGCAACATTGTTCTCAGTAAGTAATTACACTCGCAGGAGAACTAGGAAGTCAGAAGCAGGAAGGACAGAAGAAGCATTTCCAGAATTCGCTGAACTAAAGCTTCCAAAACACCAAGTGGCCAGCTGAGGAACTCAGCAGCTGTACACCTATTAGCCATTTTCATGTAAATTATGAATCCAGTAAGCAAGTCAAAAATAGTGACAATCACTTAGGCTCCAGCCGCAGTCAATAATCAAAGGCTTGCCTTCACCTGTGCTCAGTGGGAACCCAGCTTTCTTCCTCTGTTGCCCTTTGCTTTCAAGCTAACAGAACACAATTAACCAAGAAGCGGTACAATTAACCAAAAAAAAAAAAAAAAAAAAAAGCGATTAAACAATGTGTTACTCAGGAAAATGCCATGCCAGTGTCTCTCATTCCCGGCTCCCTCTATAGCGGATGATTTCACAGCCTTTTCATTAAGAACGAGAATAAACACACGCCACTTCTTCACTTCACACCTGCCTCTCATCCTGCCTCTTGGAACCCTGCATGAATGTCTCTGCTGACGTCTCTCTTTGATAACAACAAAGCGTAAATACGATGCCAGCACAAGATTCAGCGGGACCCTGCGTGTTTTGAACAAGACCTGAAATGTCCCCCCCTAAAAGTCAAAGCTCTTTCCTGGTCACCCATTGTGTCTCTTCGCTAATGTCCTCCAAGCTGATGTGTGGAAAGAGTGTGTGGACAAAGGAGAAGATGCTCCCAAGATAGCTGTGGAGCAGAATCATATCCTTTCCAGATATTCCAGTAAGTAGAAAATAGATGCATCCTGGGACACAGTGCAAGAGCACTGAAACCTTATTTCACTTACTAATCTTAGCTGAAGAATGCTGGACAAAGGTTCCTTGGTGGCCCCACCTCCATGCCTACAGCAGATATCATGTCTCCTGACCTTAGTGTCACACCTGTAACCACATGCACAACGTGCTGGAATCCAAAGTCAGTCTTCGCTCACCTCCTTTTAGAGTTGAACCACTGTATTGGGAGCAGTAATCCCTCTCAGGAACAGTCATAGGGGAGGGGAATAAGGGGAAAATGGGAGGGAGGGGAGAATGGGAGGATACAAGAGATGGGATAACCATAGAGATGTAACAAGAATAAATTAATAAAATAAATAAAAAAAAATAGAGTTGAACCACAACCTTCGTGCTTGCTTAAGCACGCCTTGTTTTTAACATCACTGTAAAACTACAAGAAATCCGTTATTCACCAGCAAAACTAATTTATCTATATTCTTTTCCTACTTCCCAGCTATGTCTCAGTTCTCCTGTATTAAGACCCTCCCAGGCCCTTCTGTAGCATGCTGTAAGGCTCTATGTACATCACACTTCCTCTGTACAAATCAGTACAACATAAGTAAATTATTCCAAAAACTTTCTCAGAGTCTGGCTCCTTGGCTAAAAACCATGTGTATCACAGTTTTTACAAAAACACATACCACTTCCTCAATAGAATAGGGCGGCTCCATCTGTGTGGTTCTATTCAACTATTGTACAGCACAGGAGCACATGTTTATGAATCATTTGTCCAACAGACCTCGCTAGAGCCTTAACACCTGCTGAGCAAAGCCTGTCTTCAGACATACGATGAAAACATTTCAAAACTCAGAAGAAACCAAAACAAAGCAGCTCTTTTTAAGTTTGACAGAGTGAAATAATAAATTTGGCTAAAGCCTACTCCTGAGGCTGACTTGAGTAAAAGCAAGCAGCACTCTCAAACGGTGGTTGTGGGTTAATCCATCCTTAGTCTATGGGGGCGGGGGGCGCAGATGCTGAGTGGGCACAAGGTTCTGCTCCCTTCCAGCATGCTTTATCTCCTGTCTTCAATCTGCCCATTCACACTCTTTAGGAAAACCTGCTTATGTAGTTTGTCGATGCGTTCCCTTCAATCTAAAAAAAAAAAAAAAATGCCCCATTGTTCTAAAAATAGTGTGAAATGTTGACACCAGGGTAATGCAGACCCCAAAGATCTTGAAATCCCAGTCTCGCACTTCTTCCGTTCTGAGCCAACGGCTGGTCCTCATAGCATCCGTGCACATACCCTGCCTTGTGACCTGAGCTTTGTGGGTTCATTCACATCTCCTGTTTCCCTCACTGCAGCATCACCCACTCAACGCTGAAATGGCTAATCATTTCACAGCCGGCCATCCGACTGGTTGGTAGACAGAGCGCTAAACAACTGGGCTGCCCGCGCTTTTTCCTGCATTGATCAAATAATCCTGAATCGCTGTGCAGCAGCCTTCCTCTCACCTATTGACTCCGGGCTCATTTTGTTCTCTATGGATTCTATTTCATTTCCTCTTAATCGGGCTCAGCCTCCTGTTCACTTTATCATGTGTAACAAGTCAATTTCCAGTCACAGGGTTATCAGCAAAGATTATCAGGGTGGACGTCTATCTCCCACACCAAAAAATAAATGAGTAAAATTGCAAAAGAAATTAGATGACAAGATGTATGCAGATAAAGTATACATGTGTACACACACACACACACACATACACACACGCACACACACACCACCCCACACCACACCCTACAACCTACACAAACCTGTCAGCTGTCAGTCTAAATCCTTGCTAGCTATTTCATTTTGATTACCAGTGGCTTCCAGGTCAAAGGGGATGAGAGTAAGAACAGGGCAAAGTCATAAATAAATTCTTCTGACAACAGAGATTTTATCACCAACAGAGGTATGATAGCGAAATACACAGAATAATAAAAGCTAATTCTTTTTGCTGTCTATGGTGAGGACATTGTAAGTCTCTTGGGCAGAATATGGTATTTTCAGTTCTTTTCTGAAAGAAGAAAAATTAAAAAGAGACTTAACCCACCCTATTACTTCGGATTGCAAGTCGTTTGAAAGTGCTAAGATTCTATAAAAAGCAATTTTACTGCCAATCTTTGAAATGGAGACAGATGATGTGACGCTCTCCCATGAAACTTGTAAATGTTTATATGTAGCCCACCACTATATCCCTGTAATGAAAAAAAAAAACAAGGCTTGGTGGTGATTAAAATAAAAGTTTGCAGCTATTTTCTTCTACGCAATTAACATTCACATATTTTATTACCCAAAATTATCCAAAAAAGAATCCAAAAAAATGCATTTCAGAGCAAAATTCTCAAGTTTAGAAGTATAGTGGCTCTTTCGGAAAGTACATTGCCATGCACTTGGAGACTCTCTAGTGTTCTTGTGCCCTCGTTGTGGTCATCGACATCATAGGACATGCATGGCCATCACAACTTGGAAGATAGCACTGGCATCTAGTGGGGGAGAGGCCAAGGATGCTGTTAGATAGCCTACCGTGAAAAACACAGTCCTGACTCAGAACAGCAAAGAGTCTCGAATGCCCAGTGTCCATCATGTGTGTACCCAGGACCAAGGAGGTGCCACCACTTAGACATCAAAGAGGGACAAAATAAGAAAAGAAGCATTTGCTTATATTCAGACGGTTCATGGGAAATTGTGCAGTCTAAATTTTACGAAAGAGTGCCAGGCAGTTCAGTAGCTTAGGGGGTGGATGCCTGGATGCTGTGTGTCAACCTAGCTTGAAGATTCTGGGCCAGAGAGAGAGGCAAGGCAAGGTGAGAACAGACAATAGAGACATTTGATTTTCAGTGGCTGAAACTACTCTAGGATTCTCGGAGAGCCATTCTGGATTTTCCTCTGTGGTGGTCACTTTAAAGAGATCAGTTTAAAGAGATAGTTCAATAGCACAGCATAGGTTAAGGAGGGATGTTATGAGGTTAATAGCATAATTAAGGAAAATAGGACTGAATATATGTTTATTCATCAAATCTTATTACATTAGAATTTAGATAAACCCTTGGAACTTGAAAGCCATAAATGTAGAGGGAAGTAGCCTGCACATCTTCCATACATTTAGCACATTTATAAAATCCATTATGTTCAAGAGGAGCCTTAGGTTTAAAAATACCTTCCACTTATAGAGAGAAACTCATAACAGGATGCTCAAGGAAGCTGAGCTTTTTAGTTATTGAGTTGGACAGACTTGTGCTGGCTTCGGTTGCCTTAGCCATGAAGTAGTTCACTAAAAGAAAAGATGCCAGGTAATTCATAGAAATGCTGAAAAAGTAAAAAACCCCGAATGGAAGACTATCTTTTGGAAATAGACCAAAACCATGCTTTAAGCCTGAGTATGTACAGATGCTAGGCTGATTGCAGTCAACTCTGCTATGACCTATACCACACACTGAAACAGAGGCCACCACAGCAGCTGTGATGAGCAAGAATTTACTGTGGCTGCTTCTCATGAATACTACCAACCTGGCTTTTTTTCCCCATTCTGGGCCCCTGGCTCAAAAAAGTCACTACCTAGAATGTTGCTGCTTACGGCGGAGGCAGGAAAGAACCACGGAGTTGATTGCCACGAAGTACTCTGAGACACGAGCAAAATACCCCTCTTCCACCCAGGACTCATTAGCCAGGACCAGCCACCTGACAGCCCTACTATGTGTGCTCAGGACAGACCCCTCTTGACAACAGTGGCCACTTCTCATCATTTTGAAACTAGTCTACTCTGGAAGCCCAATGGATTCAGACACCACTTGTCACCACCGAATAGAGCTCTAGCTCTCGGGCCCTTTGCCTTTGTGGCATAAACTCTGGTTCTACCATAGTTGAGCACTTACCTGGCAGAAGTGGGCATGCCAGAGAGAGAGATCAGATCAGATGTCTGCTGAGCAATTTTCAACTGCCATAAGTTAAGACTTGCTCCTTCAAGACTCTAAAAATAGAAAACAAACAAACAACAACAACAACAAAACTCTAAATATAAAAGTTCTATAGAAAAGTTAAAAGCAGGGTGTTTAGAAGAATAATAAATTTTCATCCAAGAATATGAATTTTAAGTTTTTCACATTCTCACCACACATGTTCCTTTAAGTTACTACTCAAGACTAGGTCAAATCGGTGAGTCCTAGGTGCCATTCTTGGCTTCCCTATCAAATGCGCACAGCATAGCAAGGATGTGGACACAATAAACTGCATTCGAATGAAGCATTAGCTTTTAAAGCACCAAGAAGAATAAGGGGAAAGTGTGCCTAAAGTGACTGTGTCAAATTAATACTGGGTCTCTGCAGAGCGGAGCACACAAGAGAGAGCTCAGAGCAAAGAGGAGAAAATTGTAAAAGACCAGTTTATATTTGTGGAAATGATCTCTGCAATAGCCAGAGGCAGTCTGAAACTGGCACCTTGGAGTTGGTCAGGAATATTGAAAGCTGCCCAGAGGCTGAGCTAAATTATACTCCTGACACACCCAGAAGCGGCCACCCCTGTCATTAATCTCCGTGAGTTTATCCTCCTCTGTGGCTACAGGTTCTTCTCATTCTTTTTCTGCTCTCGGTTCTCTCCGCCTTTCAAAGGAAAAGTAAATGATAAGACGAGGAAATGAAAGCTGAATTCTAAACTATATTAGATGAAAGCAAATTACATATGCTTAATTCCTTTATATTAGCTAACTGTGTGGATGGGTTATGTCTCTGAAGCTTGTCACTGAAAGAGCTCCTTCTAATGACAGAATCTCCTCACAATAATAGAAACTTATATTTTATTATGTAAAACTTTCATAATGCATTCGTTATACGTACTTGACATGACTGTACTTAACCCTCTTCCTCAAATATAAAGTGAATGGTCTTTTGAAATTGGAGGTTTCTTTGCAGTGACGCAGCTTTGGTTTTATAAGCCCTGATATGTACATTAGAGCAAAATCTTATTTGAAATTGTGTTCAATCCACATGGCTGAAGGAAGTTCTATGCACAGAAGGGGTAATATAATTTAGAAAAAAAAAGTAAATTATTTTCTATCATGAAGAGATCCATTCTTTTCATTCTACATATGTGTGTGTACTTGTATACAGTTATACATATGAATATGCACATATCCATATTTATATATATCACATGTGTGTATAGTTCAAACTATAAGCATATATAGATATGTATACATGTTTATAGTTATCATATGTATATTTTACCCAGTATGGATATACAGTGATTGCAATGTCAGCAGTGTGTGGCCTCTGCATTACCCAACTCCACCTTCGGGACAGAAGCGCTCACTTTCCCAAGGCTAAGAGTTTTGTCCAGAGGAAATACCTCTAGTGGCACTCTCAGAGACCTGCACTAAGCCCAAGAGAAAGTTCTGTCAACATCACAACACTGTCCCCTCCCATCATGCCCTTCTGCCAGTGCTCAGTACACAGCTGTGATAACATCACCCCTATAGGATGTGCTACCTTCTTGACTTCAATTATAGTTTTGCTTTTCACCTTTTGTTGACCTCCAGGAGACCCTTTTCTGAATATCCTTGAAGTCCCTCTGCTAAGACTCATCGACACGAACAAAGTAAGCATTATGTGTGTGTCACAAAAACATTCCACTATGTCATTTTTCTATAATTTAGTTTTCAAACCTATTAAATTAGGCATGCCCTCCTCATTGAATTATTCTTATAATGGAAACTAACAACATATTTAAAGGTTTTTTTTTTTTTTTTTTTTTTTTTTTTTTTTGGTTTTTGAGACAGGGTTTCTCTGTGTAGCCGTGGCTGTCCTAGACTCGCTTTGTAGACCAGGCTGGCCTCGAACTCACAGCGACCCGCCTGCCTCTGCCTCCCGAGTGCTGGGATTAAAGGCGTGCGCCACCACGTCCGGCTTATATTTAAAGGTTTTAGAACACCATTATCATTGTAACAATTTTTAAAATATATTTTCAAGACCAGGTGGTGGTGGCGCACATCTTTAATCCCCAGCACTCAGGAGGCAGAGGCAAGTGGATCTCTGTGAGTTTGAGGCCAGCCTGGTCTACAGAGCTAGTTCCAGGACAGCCAAGGCTACACAAAGAAACCTTGCCTTGAAAAAAATAAATGTATACATATGCATATGCATATACATATATTAAAATTATTCAGTTATATCGGAGATATTTAAATATTTTTATGAAATTCTTGCTTTAATGTGTATTCATCTATAAATATTTTGTGACTATTTTTCACATTTGAAATCATTTCCTAGAAGACATTTACAGAAATAAAATTAGTGGATTAAAAGTTATATATATTTAATAGTAATGCCTTCTTTATAATTAAAAAAATCAATAAAATATCCATTACAGATTTTTAAAAGAGAAAAAAATAAAAGTGGTAAAAGAAAAACTCAAAGCTGTATAACTTTCCATATACTTAAAATTACTATAGTCCTGTGGGTCCAAGCAAATCCTGACTAAAGATAGTCAGAAGCAAAGGCATGCCCATATTAATCATTTCTACATTTCCTTTTCATTATTTCTTAATCAATATAGTTCCCTAAACAATGACTTCCATGGCATCTGTATTGTGACTGATATTGCATGCATGAAAGCCTGGATCTTGGGCTCTGAAGACAGGAGGCACATCAGAAGATCAAGGTTAATGCCACCTACTGTTAAAAACGGAAGACCTTAGTAGCCTGTTTATGTGAGTCTGCTAAAATATGACTGTCACTGGACATTCAAGAAACTATAAGTTAACACTAAGCACACTAGATGTTTGGGAAACCCAAAAGTAAATAGTGAGATAATCTGTTGTGCAACTATTTTGACATAGTGCACATTTTTTGTTTAGATGTCTTCATTTTATTTTGTATGTATAAGCCTTTTACCTGCATATATGTATGTGTACCACTTGTGAGTCCGGAACCCATGGAGATCAGAATAGAGTGTCAGATCCCTGAGAGTTCCAGTTCCAGTTGGTTTTGAATCATGGTGTAGGTGCTAGAAACTGAAACTCTACTAGTCTCTATAAGAACCGAAGAGCTCTGAGTTGCTGAGCCATCTCTCCTGCTCCTGGAATGTAGCTCAGGTGTGATTGTTAATAAATATGGACGGGAAGTCAGAGGCCTTAGTCTTTTGGCCCTGTCTTTGCCAACAAGCTTTTGTTTATATGGTTCTAGGTCTGGACGTCTGTATCCATGTGGTCTGACTGACAGTCTACATATGTGCTTACACTTGCTTGTGCATAGCCTGCATGTGCTGGCCTTTGCCTGGATGGTTTCTGCAACCCAGTGAATAACATATGTCTTTATAGT
>OU015743.1:9562287-9577851 GCA_907169655.1 Acomys percivali | reverse complement strand
GAGAGAGAGAGAGAGAGAGAGAGAGAGAGAGAGAGAGAGAGAAAGAGAGAAGGTTAAGGATAGAGTAAGACAGATGGGGAGGGAGAGAAAGAAAGGGAAGTTCTAGAAAAAACTGTGTAATATCTAGGAGGCCATGCTAGGTTACCTGCAACTACTATGTGCTATTTAACATGAATGTCTTTAACATGAATGTGTTTTTGTATACAAAGGATGATTATATATTGTAAAAGTTTTGTCTGAAGAGTGCTTCTATACAGCAACAGGATATGGTCGCCAAGAGGGTTTGTTAATATTAAGACAAACTAGAGAACATTGTATAGTAAATATTCTAATGCCAACACTTTTAAAGAGGTCATATTATTATATAAGATTGCATATACATAGAAAATCTCCAAAAATATCCCCTAGGCCACGATTGGTTCCATGGAGAAGACTTGACAGCCTGAGCTAGAGGTTTCTTTGCTCTATACTTGGTTAGGTTGCACACTGATGGTATAATGGCCCCAAATTAATGTTTTGTTTTTAAGTGCAAGTCAGACTTAGAGACCAGTTCACTTCCAGTTTAATGGAATAATTATAATTAACAAAATAGAAGGTAAATGTTCTTGATAACACAATACAGATAGACACATGGACACAAACACATCTTTAATTTTGCTCTAGCACCCCACATTTACACATTTTCCATTTTTTTCTGATAGTGTGGGAAAAACAGCAGGGCCTTTTCATTTTATTTAACTGTTTTAGATAGTGTGCTTAGACTGTTTTAAAAACACATTTTGAGGTAGTCTATTCAGCGCTTTGGGAGAAAAAGGATTTCTGCCAACAATAACGAAGTGGTTATGGAATCCTCCCCATGCATACAAAAACTATTATACAACTGGAGAAACTTTTCAAATGCAACCCTTTCACTATTTTTAAATTTGCCCAAACATCATCCTTAGGGACATTTACTTGGGAGAATTGCTGAAACTTCAGATAAGAATGGCAGAGTCTGAGACCAACCATCTCAGAATTGCTGCAGTACTCCCACTAAAAGATCTGCCAAGCAGAGTTGAAACTTCAGAAGAAAGCTCTTAGAAACTATTCAATATGAAAAATAGAAAAATATAGGAGACATATAAAGAGCTCTTTATCTAGCTGTGAAATAAGCTCAAGCATAGAAACACATGAAAAATAAATGACCCGGAATTACAAGAAAGTGGTAAAAAGAATAATAAGAGAATAGTGTTCTGATTAATGGTTAATAAGAAACTATCATTAGCTCAGAAATATTGACTAACATAAATACGGAGATCCATACTTTCACATGTCATATTCATTGATAAAACCTAAAACTATATGAACTTTGATTACAAAATTACATTAAATATGAAAAGATTAGATATTCTAATCAAAAGACTAAAAATGTTAGATTGAAATTAAAATGAAGATCCATATACAAAAGACATTATTTAATTTCAAAGATACAAATTAGATAAAAGTAAAAGTGCAAAAAGTTTTCTATACACATATAAAAACTACAAGAATTCTTCTGTGGCTATATTAATATCAGACAATGAATCCTTTAAAAAGAATATTAAATAAGAAATAAAGGAGATACTTCATAATGACCAGTTAATTAATCAGAGAAATAAGAAACCTTAATGTGTACACACAAAAAAAGTACAGTAAACACATACCAACAGATTTAAAAGGAAAAGTAGACAATTTAATAATTATATGGAGACTTCAATATTACAATCTCAATAATTGTTAAAATCACTAAAATAAAAATCAGACCACACAGGCAATTTTACTAACAAGAAAATTTTGAAAAACCTCGCCAATGATATAAAACATTCAAATGACACACAGCACATGTCTTGAAGCACACGTAAGGCACTGACCAGGCTAACATGCAACACAATTCTCAATAACATCTATTTAACTGTGATTATATGTTGTTTGCTGGCTCATTAATTTTATATATTTATACAGCTTGCCAACTTAACCAAAATTTGTATGTGATAATTATGCTACATTTTTGAGTTCTCACACTTGCTACATTTGTTTGTTTATAGCATTTGGCTTTGTTTTTCATTTTCTTTGTTGTTGCTGTTTATGCACCCTAGAAAAACTAACATTTTTCTTCACTGGCTCTGTCATTTGTTTGCTTTGAAAGGCTCATGAACATTAGAGAATCTAAAGAATTAACTTCTGCTGTGCTCAAGCTTTGTCTTGCAAGATGTTTTTATTATTTAAATATATAATGTCCCAATAGTTCATGGTTGCCTGGTGTATGCATCAATGTTTATCTCTATTGCTAAGTAATTTTTATAAAGAAATTTCTAAATTCCCTCAGTTTGCGTCTAGTAGCTACATACTAATTTGTAAAATCTTCATTGGGCATTATATTCTTGTAAAATGTCAATCTAAAGATAGCATTATAAAATCACCTATTAAAGTATAAGCTTAATATAACCCACTTATAAATCTTAATATAATTTTTAAGCTTAATGAAATCATTAAAAGTTCTCATTAGATGAATTTTAAAATAAAAAATTTAAACATTTTTCATTAGACATATACTGTCACAAAATTAAACATATATTTCTTATGAATAAAAGACAATAGTTATAATTCAGCTGAATACACACACATGCATATACACATGTGCACAGACACACACACACACGCATACACACGCTGGGTAGTAGTGTGGTACTAGATGGTGTGTATTACAACTACAGCCAGAAAAGACCAAAAACAAAGGAAGGAGGTAAAAGCTGCAAAGGATAAACCATTATAAAGATGAACTTTAAGCAGGAAAGTTAGTTTTTGTTCCTATGGTTGAAAAAGCAGTTGGCAAACATAAAAGTCTGTCAAACAGTAGAAATGATTGATCTATCATTGAACAGTCTTTGAGGTCAGAGAAAGAATTACAGAATATTTGTGAAGAATGACTACAGTAGCTAATCAGTATAGAATAAATATTTCAAATTCGCCTGCATACAAGGCACACATTAAATATTTGACTCTGTTTATATAATATCTCAAAAAGTCTAAAATTCATTAATAGCATATACTTTTCAAAAGAGATTAATCAAACAAGAGAATAAAATAGGATAATTGGTTTATTTCATGGAAGCCACTGGACATAACAGATGCTTAGTCCAGAGCAATCTATTTTATTCATTAGATTTAGAAGCCAGGCATATAAAATTGGGTTCAGGGTGGAATTCTTCAGGACTTAACAACATTCAAGAATTCAATGCTACACATGGTAGAGCATTACAGAACATGCCATTTGTGGAAACCTTTAAATCATCCACGTGATGCCTTAGACTTTTACATACCTAATTGAAACATGCAGTTAAAACTACAATCGACTCAGTGCACACAAACTAGTAGTGTCCACAGGGACGTCTGGGGAAAGGATGCGATGATACTTGCTGGAGTACCAGTCCTCTGCTGAGTTTATCACAGCTCTTGTGCAATAGACTAAATGTGTGAGTTATCCCTGAACTCTTAGGCTGAAATCCTAATACATGACGCAACTATTATGAGGTATGGCCTCTGGAAGATAAGTCATCAATGGAGACTGCTCATAACCCTGTGCCCAGAGTTGTCTGAACCTGTTCCCACATGTGGCAGCACAACAAGACGTCATCTGTCTGTGGAAGATGGTCCTAACAAGACAAAGACCAAAGGGCATCTGATCTCAGGTTTTTACCCTCTAAACCGATGAGAAAAGTCTACGGCATCCTGCTGTAACCACTGAACTAAGCATACTTCCATCAAGTGGTACCACTTGATCCATTACTGGATTTTTAGTATTGATATCGGTCAAAAAGTCTACCTCATTTTTTCCCTGGACAAGTCACATTCAAGCACCAACTAAAGAGTAGGTATGGGCTGGACCTAGACCTCCTATACATATGTAACTGATGGGCAGCTTGGTCTTCATGAAAGTCACCTAGCAAGTGGAATGGGGGCTGTTTCTGACATGGACTGTGTTGCATGCTTTTGATCACTTCCCAGTAGAGGGGCTGCTTTGCCTTGCCTCTTGCCATCACCTCTTCCTCTTTAATATTTCTTATCCTGTACCTCAGCTCTTTGTCATGATCTCGGAACAATCATAATGCACTCTGCACTATCTTCCAGGTAGGTCAAACTGGTAACTCACTAGAGCCTCCATGAGCCAAATTCCCCACAAGCATTGTCTTTCTTTTCCTGAAGCTGCCATCCCTTATTAATAATAATAATGTTAATTGTAATAACAATGTTAATAATTAGCATACACATAAATATAATTATAGCACATATTATATGCTAACTAGTGTTGAAATATAACAATAACTATGTAAACAATAATGTTAATTAACAATAATATTAATGATACTGATGATTATCCAGTAGCATGCAGTGTACCATCTAGTCTCTTGATGATAGTTCACTGGGGTAAAGCATCTTGTTAGCTCCTAGACTTTTCCATGTTAAATAACATGTGCTGTCTTCAGCAACAGAGCCTTATGATCAGGTTGTGGACAACAGCCAATAACTTTGGTGGCATCCTGTGATGTGTGGGAGTTTCCATAGGGCCACTTTGGCCAATGATTCAATAAGACGCAACACATTCCTGAAACTGGCAGTTTTCCTTGATGGCATAAGATATCTAGCTGTGGCATTGTCTCCCCTATTGTTTGGTGATCCTGATTTGATTTCATATATGTATATAGTTGAGCAAGCTTCTGCAGTCGTCAGTTTGAAAATATCTTTTAGTGTTAGTTGTCCCTCCTATATACCCTTCTGTATCCTTTTGGCCATTCAATCCTCCTACTCTGGTGTCCCTCTTGTCTCTTCAGGCACTATGTTCTATTTCGCCTTCCTTGGAAGATCCTCTCCTCTGTCGAGTCCCTTATTAGGTACCCAGTGTCTGTGTTTATTTGGATTATGGTACATGTATCAATGGTTTAAAAGTTAATAACCACATACAGTATTTGTCTTTGGGAGTCTGGGTTATAGCTCAAATGATAATTGTGTCTAGTTCCATTGATTTACCTGACAGTTTCATACTTTCATTTCTCTTAACAGCTGACTAATAACTCATTTTGTATACGTACCACATTTTAATTTTGTATTTATCAGTTGATGGACAGCTAAGATATTTCCAATTTCTGGATCTTATTATTAAAGCAGAAATAAAAAGGACATATAGTGGCTTTTGAATATAATCCCAATAGTGGTATCCTTGGATCTTGTGGCAGCTCTGTTCCCAGCTTCCTGAGGACCCACCACCCTGATTTTCTTAGTGGTTGTACCAATTGCATTCCCACCAAAATCCTGACCAGCCAGCGGTATAATTTATCTTTATTGGTCTTGGCCATTATCATTTGGTTACGATGAAGTTTCAAAGTAGTCTTAATTTCATTTCCCTGATGACTACCATGTTGAACATTTTTAAAGTATTCCTTACCCATTCATATTTCATCTTTAGAGAACTCTCTGTTTAATTATGTAGCCCACTTTTGATTGGGTTATTTATTTTCTTGATGGTCAAGGTGTTTTTAATTATTTATATATTCTGGGTACCAACCCATTATCTGATGTATAATTGATAAAAGATCTTCTCCCATTCTGGAGGCTATTGCCTTGCCATACTGTAGGCACCCTTTTCATGCAGAAGTTTTTCAGCTTCATGAGGTCCCATTTACCAGTTGTTTTTCTAGGTGCCTCTGCTATTAGTGTCCTAGATATGAACGTCCTTTTCTTGTGACAAGGAAATCAAGCCTATTCTCTACTTTATCTCCCATCAGATTCAGGGTGTCTTGTCTTATGTTGATGTACCTGACCCACGTAGAGTTGAGTTTTGTAGAGGGAAATAGATGTGGATCTTTTTCTGTTCTATGTGTAGCCATCCAATTTGATCAGTGCCATTTGTTGAAGATGCTTATTGCCCAGCCAGCCTCATCTATCACCAAACCAATGCTTAAAGAAATAGCCAGTCAGAAGTGTCTTTCTGAAATGTGAAGTCTACTTCCTCTTCTAGAAATAACAAGAAATGGATATTTAAAAATCATTCCCAAATCAAATGCACTGTACTGAATATCTAGCAGGTATATGGGAATAAGGAGTCATTCACTCTCCACGGATAGATCATGAAAAGGGAGAAACTCAGAGGGGAAGGGAAGTGGGTCACTGAATATATGAAAAAGCTCTCTCCATTTCTGGTAACTATGACTCATTACATCTCCTGAGGCTGACAGCTGACTCCACCAGGGTCTAAAGTAAGCCCTGGCCATTGGCATAGAGTATCACAACCTAAAAAGAAACATGACTTCACATACATGGTAACAGCGACAAATGAATACAATACTCAAAGGGACCCAATTGAGCAGAAGAAATTAGACATTGTTTTTCATCAACATGCGAATTGTACGTATTAATAGTATATAGCATCCTATTCGTAAGAAAATATTATAATGGAGCTGGGTATCTCTACTGTTCCACTTTGGTAAAAGTGAAAACTATGAGGGTTCAGAGCATCACCAACAGCACATGTACCTGAAACACAGAGAAGGTCCACAGTCACAAGGATTCTGGGAAGTGAAACTTCCAAGGAATAGAAAGAGTCTTTTCTCCAGATAATTCTACAGGACATAGAAACAGAGACTGACTCTTGAAAATTAGATGCCAAGGAGGAAAAAAACCTTTTTCTGAAGGCAATTTTAAATATATGATACTAGTCAAAATATTAGTTTCAGCCTGTCATTTATAAAAGTAAGTAACAAAAGAAATATGTGAGAGAAATTTTGAAGAAGTGGAATAAGTGAAAAAACTTGGAAGTGGCATGAGTCACAGGCAAGCAGGAACCTTGGGAGGATGAGAGGAACAAAGACAAGCACAACAGAAGATGGGGCGCAGCTGCTTCAGTGTCCAAGGGCCAGTGAAGAACATGGGGTGCACAAAAAGAGACATCACAACTCAACTGTGACAAATTCCTAGCCATGTAAAATTTTACACTTAACATGTGCCTTTCATTCTTTGTTAATTACACGCCTGCTCATAAACATATATTTAATGTGGAAAATCAGAATTTATGTAACAAATACCAATACAGACACTGTGCTTCTCTCTCCATACCTTTAATGTGAGGGAAGTGGAGGCTCGTGTCTCTTTGTCTCAAGAACTGGCACATTCACTGTTGGAATGCTTATTTCCAAACTTAATAAGGTTTTATTTTTAGTCATTAAAGGCTAACAGTGTGGAATTCCACTTCCAAATATGAAAGATTAGCTCTTGCCACATTTTTTCATGGATGAGGTACCACAGGCACAGTTATTATCACTGTGACACAATACCATTAACAAAAGGAACTTGGAGAGGAAAGGGTTTATTAAAGAGAACTCAGGAAGACCCTAACCCTTTACTTAACATACTAAGACAATAAAAAATAAAATGCATATGCCATAACAAAACCCAGTCCTTCTTTGATAAGATAAAGGGCCCTCCCAGAATGCACCAACATAACTCTCAACACTATTTGAGAAAACCTACACAATCTATTTTACTCATGATATAGCACCCACATAAGGACAGAAACAATCCCTCCAAAAAAAAAGAAAAGAAAAGAAAAGAAAGAAAAAAGCAAAACACCTAAAAGATCCAAAAAAATGTAGAAAAATATGACCTATTCTAACTAAATACAGCAATAAGTAGAAAAATAGTACAAACACTCCAAGGTGGCCCAAATGTTACAGTTAACAGATACAGAGTGCAAATAGATGGTGATGAGATATTTGGAGGTTTAAGAGAAAATATAGTCTTAATGAGCGAAGAACTGGGACATCTTGGAAAAGAAAGAAAATTAGGAGACAAGAAAAGGAGAAGGAAGGAGAGAAGGAGGGGGAAGAGGAAGCTCCAGGAGCAAACGGAACAAAAGAAACTCTGGAACTCAAAAGTACAGAGTCGGAAATGAAAAGTTCACTTTAATGAGCTTGACAAAACTTTAGAGAATGTAGGAGGAAAGGCCAGGTACTTAATTAGTTTAAGTGAAATTGTCTCATCTGAAAAGCAGAATGACAAAATTTGAAAAGAAATTACTTATTCTGCAATAACCTATGGGAATAAAGTAAACAGCAAAGTATCTTCAGTTAAGATCTCAGAAATATACGAAGATATGAAAGGCAGGGAATAAGTGTTTGGGAATTTAATAGTGGAATTTGTCCAACTTATGAAAAAGAGTCAAATTATAGAGATGTTTATTGAATCTACAATAAATACAAAGAAAACCACATCTAAACACATCATAGTAAAATTATTTAACCCAAGGCTTATGAACGCAGGCAGAGAAATAAAAACCATGCAAAGAAATCGGCATGAGACTCTACAGGCCCACACCAAAAACACCTGACTTCCCATGAGAAAATAGAGAAGATATAGGTAAATAGGAATTGTTACTTACTTCTTACCTCCCTCGGTGTCTCTTAAAAAACCAAGTGCATCATTAAAGCAAAAATGATATAACTAGAATTTGTTTTGTCATCAATGTAAAAAGAAAATATTTGAGGGCTATGGCTTCTGTTGGTGAAGCCATCACAGCACATGCATAAGGACCCAAGTTCAAAGCCCCAGCACCCATTTCACAAGGTTTCCCCAGCAACACATGCTGGCATCACAGCCCTCAGGAGAAACAACCTGCTGAACTCCAGGCCAGTGAGAGACCCCCCTTTAACAACACGACACTTGAGGAATGACACCCAAGACTCTCCTCCAACTTCCAAACGCATATGCACACACAGGCATGTGTATCGACACACACAATCCACACACGTGTACAGAAACAAAAAAAAAATTAAGAATTTACAAAAGAAGCTACACATGCTGAGCTAAGTATATTGTCCCCAGGCCCTGATATTTGTATATTAAATGCAAATTTATGATTAGTAATGCTAATTCTAAATGAAATCAAAAGGGAGCTAATTTGTGTGTTATATTCAGTACCAAAAATCTCTTAAAGTAACACAAAAAAAAATGTAGAGCTAAAACTTAATGAAGTTCAATGTAGCCATCTAACCACAAGAAGCCATGGGAGAGACAATAGAGAAGCTGGAGGCCAACAGTACAGACAGGAAAGTGAGCAAAGACTTGAACTCAACAGTCCAATAACCGCACTAAAAGTAAATGGACACTTAAAGAAACTTAAAGGCATTTTATAACAAGTTAAAAGGGACAGATCCAACTATATGTTCTAAACAAGAAGATAGAAACGGATTGAAAAGTAAAATAAATGGCAAACGAATGTCAAACAAGCAGTGCACAGCATTAAAAAATTCACATGGCTAGTATTTATTTAAAAATCTATTATCTGATACAAAGAATATTACATGAAACAAAGGAGGTTTCAAATGATCATGAAAGGTAATGCTGCTGAAAACATAACAAACATATATGCACTTAAATAAGAATCCATCAAAAATATGAAACAGGAGCTATGAGATTGCAGTGTGGGCAAAGTTCTGTATGCACAAGCATGACATACTGAGTTCAAATCCCCAGGTCCCATGTAAAAAGCCAGGGGTGCTGGTACACACCTGTGAGTCTTGCATGAAAAGCAAGAGGATGCCTGGGACTTCCTAGACAGCCAATCTTGAAGAATTTGTAATATCCAGGTTCAATGAGAACCTATCTCTCAAATCTTAAGGTGGAAGCTAACTAAATATACCAGACATTGGTATCTGGCCTCCAAACACAGGTATACACATGTACACACACACACACACACACACACACCCCACATCACATATGTTATACATATGCATACCATATACACACATATAATACATATATTGTACACATATTATACACATGACTTTCATATATGCATATACATTGATATATTAATATTTTGGTGAGCAAAAAGAATGAAATAAAAGAGAAAACACAGGAACCAATTGTCATAATTGGAAAGTATAACAACTATCTCATAATTACTGATACTATGTGTACACATATACAAGTAAACAAAAAAAAGAATCATTTACCATTTTTGTCTAATTGACACTCATATAAGACAGTTACACAGTCTTTTACTACAAAGAATTTAATTAGGAAATAATAAAAATAAGGTGTCTAAAATAGTCTCAGTATTTGGAAACTAAAAAAACATATTTTTAAATAAACAGTGGCTAGAGAAAAATACAAAGACATTTTGAACTAGGTAATAATCATGCTAAATATACCAAAACTTATGGATACACCAAAATAGCTCTGAAATGGAACTACATGGTTTTTTTTAAGATGAATACAAGAACACACACACACACACACACACACACACACATACACACACATAAATGAGCTGAATTATTTAACTTTCTCTTTTAAGGTTAAAGGAGAAATAGATTTGCGCATGCTCGTTGCTGGTTATCTGGATGTCTCCTTTTCATTCAGCCCAGGGTCCAGCAGACTAAACGGTACTGTTCCATTCTGCCTGGTTCCTATCTCAGTTAGGAAACTTAAAAATGTTTCACATGGCCTTTTCCACAAAGCAAGTGCTAAAGAAAGGAGAAAGAAGGCACTGACTTTTCTCAGAAAAATAACCCAAAAGTTAACAAAAATCAAAAGTTGGTTCTTAAAAACAAAACAAAATAACAAAACAAAAACTAGAATTGAAAACTCCCTTAAAAAGCCCAATGGAAAAGTGAATAGTCACCATAGAACACTCAGATAATCAGGGAAAATTAACAACTTCATCCAAGAAACTAGATAAATATCTTAAAAACTGGTGAAAGAAAAAAATGGAAATATCTATCTGGTAAAATGAATTGGATTTTTAATAACAATACTCTCTACAGAGACATTTGGCCCTATGCCAATTTCTACCAAGTATTTAAAGAAATCAGAACATCACCTTTACACCAACCCTTTCAGAATATAGAGAAGATTCCAAATCATTTTACACAATAAAGTCCTCTAGCTTTCGGACAGTACAACTAAAACCTTCAAGGATATCATAAAGACAAAAAGAATCCAACCTTATAGTCTTAGTCCTGAGATGAAAAAGCACTGGGGAAAAAAAAAATGGAGCAAACTAAAATTCAGTGACTTTTCTTGGACCCATCAGATACTTGATTTGGGACAGCACAGAATAGAGAAACAGGCAAAGGAAGTTTTGCTGGGGTTTCCTTACCCAAAGCCAAAGTGCCTGGAGTGTCATAACAAGGAACGCTCACAGGACAGTTTTAACAAGTATCTGAGACCTGATATTAGGCTAGCTGGGGAAGCCCTCTAGGACCACTGCCTGGGAGAAGCAGCATGCTCTCACCCCAGTACCCCTACTAGGAGGTAGTCCCTGGGGCTCTGGCATGGCGCCAGCTTATAGGAACAACTGTGAACTCTGCATAGTGTTCCCTCTGTAATACAAGCCTGCTCTCTAGCGGGAAAGAGCCTGCTTCCTCCTGGGAAAAGACTTTCCTCCCCTCTTGTAAATAAATTGGAAACTTCAGAAACACTTCTTTGTTTTTATTATTATTATTAAATTATTATCATCATCATCATCATCATCATCATCATCATTATCATCATCATCATCAATCAAAAATAACTTCAACAGAAAAAAAATTAAATGTATTCAGGGGGCTCATTAGCAGACTAGGCATAGCCAAAGCTGAGGCGAGAATAGTAAAGACTGATACAGCAAACTAGTCAAGTATAGAGGGAGAAACAAAAAAGGACAAAGCATAAAAAGTAGAAACCAGAACATCCATCCAAGAGCTTGAAACAGTTTCAATGAGTAGCCTAAATGCGCATGGAATTCCAAAATGAAGAAGAGAACAGACAACATATTCTAATAACAGGATTGTTCTAAATTGGTAAAATATACCAAATTATTCCTGACCAAGCAAGTTCAGATAACTAAGTCCTATGAGCAGTAAACAAACAAACACCCTACACTGGAGCCTCTCATGTTCAAATTATAGAAAAACTAAGAGAAAGGGAAAATCTTAGAGAAGCTGCTGCCCAGAGAGATCAACTCTCTAACTGGGAATCAAGGATGAGCATCCCAGCAGAGAGTGGATGTGGGAGAGCGCACTCAGAGAGGAAGCCGGAGAGAGCAGGGAAGGGAAAACAAGAACAAATTATCCTTAAGACTTAAGCTTGAAAAATGCAGGTAAGCTAGACTTTTCACATGAACAGAAACCTAAAGAGATTATCACCAGCAAACAGGGAAGATAAATGTTCTTCCAAAAGGCAAAAAACATAGGACTGAGACATATGCCTCCACAGAGAAAATTCAGGCAAAGTTAAAAAAAAAAAAAAGAAAGAAAAAAAGAAAAAAGAAATGCCATAAGATGCTTCATTCCCTTTATCCTATTTGATTTAAAGATTCTAATTTGTTCAGGATAATGCAAAGGCTTCATGTAGTGAGACATATGGGTAAAGGAAATGAATGACAGCAACACCACAGAGAACAGGACAAAAGATTTCTATGAATTCTATTAAAAGGTACTATGCTACTTGTAAGGTGTCATTATGGTAATTGGCGGTGGACTTAAATTGGTTACTATGTACACGTGCATCGAAAACTAAGATGACTACTTTTTAAAGAGACACATAATTTCCAGAGAACACAAGAAAAAAAATTAAAGTTCTCAATTAAAAACAGGAGAAGATGGGAAATAAAATTACAGGACAGTGTCCTTCACAAAATGTATTGAAAAGTAGCAAAATTATACTTAATAAAATTTCAAAATACATAAAAACATAAAGAATTATGGGCAAGGGAAGTTTATTAAAGAGCTAAAAAAAAAATGGGTTTAAATACTTGAAAAGTAATCTGTGTAATTTACCACACCAATAGGAGAAAAATCAGAGTCATGGAGTCACTTCAACAGATGCAAACCCATTTGAAAATTTATTCAATAAAACATATAGTAAATTAGGACTAGATATAAAATGCTTACATAAATAGCAAATAGTATGCTTAATAGTGCTATACAAGATCCCAATAAATACATAAGGCTAAATCATACTCAATAGTGCTATAGAAGGTTTTTTTTCCTCCTGCTGTGGCGAACAAGCAAGAATCCTGCTCTTTTGTCGCATTAAACATGATGTGTTGGTTCTGGAAAAGAAGGCAAGGCAAGAAAAAGAAGAAAACGTGTAACTACTAGAAACAATAAATTAAAACCTGCATGGGTCACAAACAACACAACTAATATTGCAAGCTTTTTAAAATTTACTTTTTAGTAGCAATTTATTATCCATAAACATGAGTCAATAAGAATAGCTTTCTTTAGTATAAAGTCAAGACATTCATGAAAAAATAAACTTTTAATTAAATAACAAAAGAAGAGAGGGAGAGCCAAAGTTCCATTAAGATGATTTTAGAGCACAAATACAAGCAGACAACAACAAGCACATATAGGAATATGTAGAGAGAGCCAGACATTGAAAACGAACAAAGGAAAAAAATAATAAATTAAAAGAAAAAAAAAAAGAAAGAAAGAAAATGAACGAAAGAAACATAACTGCAGCTGAAACCAGGCCTTCAAATCTTTCCCTCTTAAATGGAGACTGACTCAAAAACACAGTCAAGTTAAGCAGTGCCCCAAAAGAACTTGAGGCTTAATAACTCAGGGGTATTTTCTGGCTTAGTTGGGCTTCCTTTAGTAAGTTTGCAATGACAGTAGAATGGTGTAAAAATATGTATCAAATTGACAACCACGTCTTAAACGTTAGTCGTAATACAGACGCTCTCAGGGACGGTGCAGTAACTACGGCAACCACGGGAAAGGCGAACATTTTCTGATTACCTACCTGTTAACTGTGCCCATGAAATATCCTGAAAATTGAAAGAAATCACAAATTCCATTCATTTTTTGCCATAATCTATTTTTATACGCACAAATTATATTGCATTTAGTTTTCTTGGTCTAATTTATGAGAAGAAAACAGAGAAAGGTGCTCCTAATGTTTCGTTGGCACATATTGGGCCTTCATTAAAAGCTCATGTCTGGGCTCTTTTAAAACTGGTAATAAGCATGCTTGTCTGTGACATGTGAGTGACGAAGTTTTATAGAACATAAACAGGGGCAGATTCAACTATATTCTAAAACATCACCAAACACTGAACTCTGGGTTTCAAACTGCTTAAAAGCCAAGGCATTTTTGGCATAGTTTATGCCATATAGAACTTGATGATATTTCAGAACAAGCTTCGCCTTTATTTGTCAGAGTGTGCCAACAGGAGAGCCTTCTAGGAAGCTCATCTTTTTTTTTTTTTTTTTTATGTTCTCAGTATATTGATTTGAAATTGACAAAAACTGTTTGTAAATAACTGTTACTCAGAGGCCAAATCGACTCTCAGAAACTGGGTCGGAACCGCAGAAGCAGAAGGAAATTCCAAGCTGTGGCACTTGGATGAGAGGGGCGCAGAGTCTGTCCTGTGCTGTCAACCCCATACCTGGTATTTAGACATAATGGTTACAGCATGAAACTACTATGTATTGGTTTTGTTTTTGTTGTTTACTACCCTAGCTAACCTAATTTTCTTTTTCATAAGTAGCTAAAGAGGAATGACAAATACTAGACCATGTTATGAATATGCACTCCTTGGCATAGATTAGCCAGTGGTAACGGTTTCTTCGCTGAGTTTAGAAAACCCCTTATATTTCATTCTGTGTGAAATAAGAATAGGTAATCTGCTTTGACATGTCTGGAGAAGTCTGGAGGCTGTACAAACCCCACTGGACTTGTGGATGGCTAAGTAATGAAGGGAATGCAAGCTGGCATCAAGGTAAGCAGTGATGAAACCTGCAGCGAAACTCTTACAGGACGCAGTAAGCAGCACACTATTAGCACAGTGCTGCTTCCTCCCATGGCACCAATGGGCAAACCTCAAAGTGAATGAAGATCCTGCTCAAGGCAACATGACAGTGCTCAATACATGCCATGGACTTGCTGATCCGATGTCGTGTTCTGCTCGGCAGTGTCTGCCATACTCTTGGCACCAGATTTCAACTATCTTTCACAAGTGATGCAGCTAGTGTTGGAACCCTCCATTTGTGGATGTAGTGCTAAGACCTAGGAATCCAAAACCCAAAATAAGTCCACTAAGGACCTGTGACAGCACAGGATTTACAGAGAGATTAAATACATATCAAATTGCAAAGGCTTGCAAGAAAGCTGCTCCAGACTTGGCATTTGAGGACCAAAAATATAAATGAATAAAAGTGACAGCATCTAGGAGCATGGGAGAGGGGAGGTGGCTCAAAGAATGACTACACGTTCATAAGATAAGGAAGACGTTTCAGACAATGAGCACTAAGATGTGAAAAAGATGTGGTTATAAAAATGAATGATAATCCATGAAGCCATCCAGCTGCCATCTTGGCCTTTGCGCAGTGGAGCATAGGGCACAACAAATCCATCAGAGAAGAAGGACCAAACTGTGAGCCACTCTGAGGCTGAGCAGACCGTTTTTCTTTCTTTCTTTCTTTCTTTCTTTCTTTCTTTCTTTCTTTCTTTCTTTTGTGTGTGTGTGTGTGTGTGTGTGTGTGTGTGTGTGTGTGTGTGTGT
>OU015743.1:9541459-9562277 GCA_907169655.1 Acomys percivali | reverse complement strand
TGTGTGTGTGTGTGTGTGTGTGTGTGTGTGTGTGTGTGTGTGTGTGTGTGGCAAACAGGAAGACCCTCAGCTGAGCATGGATTACAGGTTTTAATGTTTCCTAGGAGACAGTTAAATACTTTTTGGCTAACTCAAACATACTTCAAGATGTCCGGACATGAGTAGACAAAGAAAAAGATGTATTGGGATGTCACAACCACACAATTTATTTGTTGTTGTATAAACAACGAAGATAAAGCAGGAGAGAGACAAGCAGCTTAGCTATTAGCTGAAAGTGCCCGAGATGGCTGAGATAAAATGAGAGCCAAGCCCACACCGAGGCAGTGAAAACTGGATGAAGAGAAGTGAGGAGAGATCTGTAGTGGAACCAACACATCGTTTCTTTGAGATGAAGGGAGAAGATGAAGAGATTAGTGGAAAGTCAGCTGGGACAGAATGCTTGGCGCCATTATTAGGCATCACGGAGAACATACTGTGGTAACAGGATCTTGCTAATGGGGCACAGAAAGCAGTTTGGGCGAGGGTTCCCGGAAGGCATTCCTTAAAGCAAAACCGTATTTCCTGCCCCCTGCACTGTTTTGTTTGGTTTGGTTAATAATCATACACTCAGTCTACAACTGTAAGATTCCTTCAGGAATTTTGTTGGTCGTTTATCTTTTCTTCTTCTAAATATAATTCACCTCCTTTCTCAAAAATCCACGATGGAGTTATTTTTCAATTACTAAATGCTGGATTTTCTTTCATGGAAAGCAGGAAAGGAGGTGAAATAAGTTTGTTCCTGGGGTGGCACATTACAGTCTGAACAAGGCATAAAAACTAGTATGAGGGTTTCAACTACATTACCCTCACAAAAGAAAACTCAGAGCAGGTCCCCAAGCTCGTGCATTTACGGGAGGTAAGAGCCCAGTGGGTTGCAAGACTGTAACAAAAAATGGAAAAGTCCAATGCTGAGATCCTACTTAGGAACCTTAGGTGACCTTAGGTGAAGCCAGAGCGAGTTCCTGCCTCTAAAAGAGGCTCCCTCTAACGTGGGAAAAGGTTTGGGAACGGAGGTGGGGCAGTATGACACATGGGAGTCTCGTGCTTTCCTCTGAGCCTATTCTGCTATGCACCCTCCTCATATGCACGCTCCTCGCATATGAGGATGGAGCCAGCAGCGTTAAACTTAAAAAGAGGTCTTATTTTAAGAGTTACGGCCTCAGCCTGGGAGAATCGCAGGAGCTGAGATACGTACTTTAAACCTGGAATTTTGTTCACATGCTGATATGGTGATGTGAACACTGATGTAAGAGCGTCTGGAAGGAAAACAGAAGTTACATCAAGCTTGAAAATTATATTTGCTAAGCCGTGTTTATGAATACAGGTTCAAGCAAGCCCTTCAATCTCATTAGCAGTTCTTGGTGGAACGAGGAGCCTTTGGCTCATCAGCCAAAGCCGTACTTCTAACCAAGTCGCTTGCTCCCACTCCTCCGCTGAGGCCACAGGCTCCCACACAGAGGATTCCTAATGGCCTGCAGCCCAATCTTAAACTCACCACGTCGCTGCAGTATGTCATATTCCATCAGGAGCTACTGTGCAAATAACATATTTCCATTTTTAAAGTCTGAAAAATGTCACAAAAAGCTTTTGGCATTTACATGACTCAGGCTTACACCCTCTAATTCTCTCCGCAGCTAATTTCTTATGTTCGATACATATCCACCACAGGAAACCAGGAAAAACCATTACAGGAAAAGCTGAAGTTCTGCAGCCCAGCCATTAGCGTTCGCAAGTCTATAGAGTCGGGATTTAATGGCACGATCAGCAGTTATTTCTTACGTAACGAAAATTAGGACTTTCAACATGTGAGACATTAAAAAAATATTCAGTAATCTTTGTTATAGCCTATAGGGCTCTTTAATGCATTCTTGAGGACTAGCAAAAGTCTACAAAGATGTGCACCAAGAGGGCCTAATAGATCAGAAGAGTGAAATTATAGTCAGTGTGGGTGGAGCAGCTCGCTGCATGCTTTCTCCAACCATTGATCATATCTCTGGTAATCATGCCCCATGCTTCATTTACTATTGGACCACACTCACTGTGAGAGGAAATTCAGGCTTGTGCTTTATGAAGCTCAGCATGTAAAATCCACATGCACTGTTTCTATCTCGTCAGTCTCGGTTTACATAGATTGGGCTTTCAGCCATCTACTGAACAACGTTTGTTGTTTTAGTTTCTACTGTTTAATATATAAAAGCTTATCAAAGGAAGTGGAGAGACATGGCAGGCAGGGGAGGGGGGACCTCAGCGGAGGGGGGAACAGGTCTATCGTAGCCTCAGGAAGAGATTCAAACACACTCTGATAATCACTTGATGGAATTTTATTGAGTCGTATGCATTGCTTCAAAAAGACAACTGTGCATGGTCATAACTGCTCCCTGTTGTACTGTCAGTCAATATGAGCAACATGTTCAAGGTCCCTTCATGCAGAAAGCTGCATATACGGGCAACTAGCAGAAACTTAGTAGTAAGGAATGGGCTTGGTTTTTAAAGGAATAGGGGTGATTACAGCCTTTTTCAAACTTAGATTTCTAATCCCTTGGCTGATTCGCCTATAATCGACTGACTCAATTATTACCAAAATGGTTTGTTTTTCTCTCTAAACTATTTGGCTAATTATCTGTGGTGGTCTGTATGAGGATGACACATACAGGCTCCTCTGTCGGAATGCTACATCTTTAGTTGGTAGAACTGTTTGGGAGGCTTTAGGAGGTGTGGTCTTGTTTGAGGAGGTGTGTCACTGGCTTTCAGGTTTCCAAAGCCCAGGCCATTTCCAGTCAGCTCCCTCTATGCCTTATGCTTGTGGACCAAGACATGAGCTCTCAGCTGCTGTTCTAGCCTTGAGTGAGCATCACCGACTGCAACTCCCTGGAGATGTGAGCCGGATTCAACTCTTTATTTTATAAGTTACCTTGGTCACAGTATCATACCACAACAATAGAAATATAACTAAGATACTAGCTTTATCTACATAGTGATTATTTAGTCTCTTACTGAGTCATGTTGCAAAAATAAAAGAGTGAAGTGCAAGAAAGAAAGATGCCTAATACCCTCTTTCCTGGGTCATTAATGTATTTTCAAATTGCTATGCCGAAATACCCTAGTTAAAGGCATGCTCCAGGAAGACAATCTCCTACAAGTGCCATGCTGAACACTCAGACAGAAATACTGGAGCAAAAGATTGTCCTCATGTGATAAAGGGACTATACATCGTTCATATAGACAAACATATTTGTAAAAGACATTAGCCATGCATATATGATAAATACCAACTGAATGTGGTACTAATAGATGACTTCTTAATTTAAATTCATCCTGACTTGCTTCTTGAAAAAAAGTACTGATAACACTGTTATTGCTCATTGCCTCAGTATTATATGCTCAATGGTGACGAAAAGATTCAACAGAATTTCCACAAGTAGAACTTACAGATATGTTAAAGGTCACCATCACACATACTTATGACATAATGTATTGTTGATGACTTAAACTTTATTTGTGCATGCATGTTCTTGAGAATTATTAATTTTAATTAAATTTAAGGACCTGAGTATTGAGAATGTCTGTTGGCCACTCCCTAACTCTTCAAAGAACAGCCTACTCATTGGTTGGCATCATTTCCCATCAACAAATGTGCACTGAGTATCATGCGCAGTCACAGAGTTCTAGAGGTAAAGAGTTTTATAAAGCAACGTAAATCTCCAAGTGGTTTTCTAGCATTTTCTGATCCATGCATATGTGGAGAAAATATTTTATTTATGGCAAACATGTGTAAATAAACAAAGCAAGGAAAGGCCACATATATGGACCTCATGATGTAGTGGGTAACACCAATATATCTACAGATAGGTAACATACACTATAACTGCTAACTGTAGTATGTGTAAGATGCCCTAACAACCAATGGGAATACAAATTTACCCAAGGGGGAAGGGAAAGGAAGGAGATATGGTTTGGAAGGAAAGGAGCAGTTTACAAAGCCTTACAAAGCAGACAGCATTTATGAAAAGCCATTAATACGCATAGGATCCAAAAGCTGGGATGAATGCTGTAGACATGGAGAGCAAATTAAATAGCAGAGATGAGCAGAAGGCTAGGAGTCGCTCAAGCATAGGACCTTCAGCTTCTCCTACCTGAGAGATGGAAACGTATGAATTGTGTTCACTTCGAATAGACACCGTTAACTTGAGTTTTTAAGAATTTTTTTTTTTAACCTTGAATATGTTGTATTTAACCTAAGGAGTGTTTTAATTCATAGATAGTTCTAGTTCACCAAAAAAAAAAAAATTCACATAATCTCAAGTTTGAAGTTTTTTTTTTTCTTTTTCAAGGGGAGGGGGAATATCTTGCCTATTGGATTCTACTCACCCCAACCAACTATCAAGGTTCATTTGAAAAGTAACTATTTAGTAAGTCTATGTCTGAATAATCCAGAGCTGATCAATGCTACTGCACTGTCAGGGTCCTGAACATCAGTCCACTACTATATTCTCCTGGCCAGCTTGACTTCCTGCCCTTCTCTCTGAGGTCAGGATGGTGGTATTATACTCAGTTTAAGTGTTTAATACATCTGCAACTTAGTGAGCAAAGAGTGGAATTGTAAGCCCAGAACTGAATCAGTCCTTCGTCATTAACACTAAAGACGAGAACAAACAGTTGGACAGCTAGGTGGAAAACGGAGTGGTTCTCTACAGCATCATATTTTGGGCATAGTAAATAAAAAAAAAAATAACATTCAGTTCAAAGTAGGATGCTACTGCAGTCAGAGACACTGAGCTGAATCCTTGACATTTCCCTCGTGCACACCTTTGTTTATTTTATTCATGGTGCTCAAGGCTGCAAGCCTGAAAAGTTTCTTTCAGAAATCTCTTGAAAAGTAACTAGCCCTATGCCCACTCACACAATGTCAGCCACAAGGGTTATCCCCAGGTAATTAAAATGTTCACTTTTTAAAAAAGGAATAGAGAGAGAGAGGAAGAAAGGAAAGAAGGAAGGAAGGAAGAGTCACAACATTTTTAACCTTCTCAGGTAACATATTGGGTGTCAAAATTATATGTAAAAGCCTTAGGGTATTTTTTTGAGGAGTGAATATCTTCGCACACAATGTCAGCCTACACCATGTAGGAATAATTATCCTCATTGAACTGAGTCTTATTAAGCAGCCTGTTTATTAATATGTATTACCATTCACTATAAGTACTAAGTTGTGGCAGAAAAACAAAAGATATCATAGAGTAAAAATGGCATCCCAGGTTTCAGTGGCGTTATTAAAATATTTAGAAAGTAGAGCTAATGGGTTCACCTTTATTCTCAAAACACACACACACACACACACACACACACATATACACACACACACACACCTCAAATGTTCTTAGCCTTTCAAAGAACATGACAGTTCAATGAGATTATGTAATATAATATATAAGGAGGGAAAAAAGAGGAATGCTTACAAAGAAGCGAGACATCATGAAGTGTTCCTTCACAGAAGACAATGAATAAAATCAATGACTTGATCAAAATGCTCGAAAATTCCTGAGTTTCACATTCCAAATGTGACATTTGGAAAGCATGAGCTCAGAACCCACAAACCAAAAGCAGATGAAACATTTGCAGTGGCTTCTAGCAAACTTTTAAAGGGTTTCCCAAACTCTAGGGGGCAAATCCTATGGAGTCGAGTGCTGGGTTTTAACAACTGTAGCAGATTACTGCTATAAATCAGAACCAAGAGGCCAGACCCCCAGGAAAGACAGACAGAACCCTTAAGGTCAGCAGCAAGACTGGCCTTCTCAAAGTCAGGATATTCTGAGCACAGAAGAATCAGGCCTTTACCACAGCCAGTGGTGCAAGGCACATAAGCCTGTTCAGGAGAATGGTCTGGAAATTTATGGAAGTCTCCAAAGGTGAAAATGTTTTATGGAAAATGGAAGAATAGTTAAGCTATGGCAAAGAAAAAGCTCTAGTTGGGCCCTGCTGGCTCTTGGTATGTTACTTGTTTTTAGATGCCTTTAGGAGTATCAGCTCTTAATCTATAAATGGTACATGGAGCTCTTTCCATTCTGACTACATAAGAAGAGTGAACAAGGCAGAAAACTGAACTGTCAAAGATAGGTTCTCCTTCCCTACAGCTCCACTACCCTGATCCCCATCTGCACCTCAATGGCCCCCCACTCTGGACCTAGGCACACCACAGTTTTTGTAAATTCAATAACAACAATGCAAGGGGCTATATACAAAGTTAGTGGTTCTCTTTCAAGAAACTGCTTACATCAAAAAAGCAAAGCTGGGTCTGAAAACAAATGTTAGGCAAAGAGTGAGGGGAAAAACAGATCTTAAAGAAACTGAAATTTTTAAAAGTATATAACAAAATCTAGAAAAAGTATATAATAGATTTTTATTTGATATATTTCTCAGGCTTCCTTAAAGCCTTTCTTTGCATTTTAATTGCTTCTCTTATTACTTCTTATGCTATTTTTCGTGTAAAAAGAATGGAAAGACAATTTATTCTTGCTAGCATTGGTTAGAGTTTGTTTTATTTCACAGTCACTGAAATGTATACACACAAAACTTCAACAGAGGCATAATTATTGTTTATAGAACTGCCGTGACTTTATGGATGGTAACACAAAAAATTCTGATAAGTTCTCTTTTGCAAAGTTCTCATTGAAAAATAAAAACAGTGAAAGGTAGAGTTCAGTTCATTAAAAAAAAATCATCACTATTCATAAGAGAATTCCAGATCACAACATCTAATTTGAAATATTTTCTATGTTCTACCCACTCCCCACTGGCCTAGCCCATCCAGGAAACAGCCAGCAAACTAGCACAGGAGGCCCTGGGGATGCCCTCGCAACTTTGGGCTTGGGTCTCTCTCCACCTGCTTCTCTCTAGCCTGGCCCATCTAGGACACAGAGAACTAACCAGCAGAGGTAAATTGGGCACAGGCCACAACCTTCATTAACCATCATCCCAAGGAGGCTTGTGGGACACCTGAGAAGTTGTAGGTTTGAGTCTTTCTCTCTGTGCATTCCCCACTGGCCTGGCCCATCTGGATCACAGATAGCAAATCAGAAGAAGTGAGTAGGCCACTGGTTACAACCCATACTGTCCACCATACAGAGGAGGTCAAAGCAGTATCGAAGCAGCTTGGAGCCCTCTCAGCCTTCTCCTCTCCTGCCTGACCTAGCTGGGACACAGACAGTGAACCCAGCAGAGCTGAGCTGGGCACAGGCTCTAACACCCATTGTCTGCCATCCCGAGGAGGTCTGTGGAGAGCCCTAGCAAGCAGCCTTCATCTTGGAACTCTGTTCTCTTGCTCCTAACATGCCTGGGCCACCTGGGACACAGACGGGAACCTCATCAAAGGAACCTCTAGGCCTACTTACAACAGAGACCATCAGATGAGCAGAGGCCAGGGCAAGAACAGAAGCAACAAAACTCAGAGCCATATAATACCACCAGAAACTAGTGGGCCCTACCACCAGCAAACCCCGAAGATGCTACCAACCCTGAAGCGCAAGAAGATTGTAAATCAGAGGTGATCAAAATGATAGAAGCCTTGAAGGAGGAAAATAAATCTTTCAAAGAAATATGGAAGAATACATTCAAGCAGATGAAGGAACTGAGTAAATCCTATAAATAATTACAGGAAAATTTAATCAAACAGGAGAAAGAAATGAATAAGACTATTCAATACTTAAAAATGGAATTAGAATCAACAAAGAAAACACAATATGAGGCAAAGCTTGTAAAACTGAAAGAAGAGAACAGAAACTGCAGACACAAGCAACACCAACAAAATACAAGAGAAAGAAGAGAGAATCTCAAATGTAGAAGGTACAATTGAAGTTATCAATACATCAGTCAAAAAATGTTAAAACTAAAAAGTTTCTGACAAAAAACATCCAAGAAATCTGGGACACTATAAAAAGACCAAACCTAAGAATAATAGGAATAGAAGAAGGAAAAGACTCTAAGCTCCACAGCCCAGAAAATATTTTCAATAAAATCATAGAAGGAAAATTTTCCAAACCCAAAGAAATAGATGCCCATAAACACACTAGAAGTCTAAATAACTCCAAATAGATTGGACCAGAAAATAAAATCCTCATATCACACAATAGTCAAAACACTAAGTGTACAAAACAAAGAAGGAATATTAAAAGCTGCTAGAGAAAAATGCCAAGACACATGAATAAAAGACCTATCAGAATCACACCTGACTTCTCAGATGAGACTATGAAAGCCAGAAGCACCTGGACAGATGTCATGCAGACACTAAGAGACCGCAGATGCTAACCCAGATGACTATTCCCAGCAAAATTGTCAATCACCATAGATGGAGAGAACAAAACATTCCATGACAAAACCAAGTTAAAACAGTACCAAGACATAAATCCATCCCTACACAAGATACTAGAAGGAAAACTCCAATCCAAGAAGGCTAACTATGTCCAGGGAAACACAGGAGACAAATAACCCCACATACACAAAGCCCATCAAAAGGAAATACACACACACACACATTCTACAACCACCAACATAAAAACAAACAAACAACAACAACAACAAAACAGGAAATAACAACCACTGGTCATTAATATCTTTCAACAACAATGGCCTCAACTCCCCAATAAAAAGACACAGGCTAACAGAATGGAGGCAAAAACAGGACCCATCATTCTACTGCATAAAAGAAATGCACCTCAGCAATAAAGATAGACATTAAATCATAGTAAAGGGCTAGAAAAAGGTATTCCAAGCAAACAGACCCAAGAAACAAGCTGGAGTAGCCAGTCTAGTATATAATAAAATAAACTTTCAACCAAAACTAACCAATAGAGATAGGGAAGGAGACTTCATATTCATCAAAGGAAAAATAAACAAAGATGAACATCTATGCCCCAAATGCGGGAGCACCCACATTCATAAAAGAAACATTACTAAACTTTAAGTCACACATTGAGAGTGGGAAACTTCAATTCCCCTACTCTCATGAGTAGACAGATCATCAAGACAGAAACTAAGTGAAGAAATAATGAAACTAGTTGGTGTTATGAATCAAATGGACCGAACAGATATCTACACAACATTTTACACAAACACAAAAGAATATACCTTCTTCTCAGCACCTCATGGAACCTTCTCCAAAACGACCCTATGCTTTTGACTTGGTCACAAAGCAAATCTCAACAGATACAAGAAGATAGAACTAATCCCTTGTATCTTATAAGACCACCAGAAATTAAAACTGGTACTTAACAAAAATAGAAACAACAGAAAGCCTACAAATTTATAGTAACTAAACAACTCCCTACTCAATGACCTCTGGGTCAGGGACGAAATAAAAAAAGAAATTAGAGACTTTCTAGAATTCAATGAAAATGAGGGTACAACATACCCAAATTTATGGGACACAATGAAAGCAGTGCTAAGAGGAAAGCTCATTGCACTTAGTGCCTTCATAAAGAGATTGGAGCGATCCCATACCAGCAACTTAACAGCACACCTGAAATCTCTAGCAAAAAAGAGCAAAGACACCAAAGAAGAGTAGACAACAGGAAATCATCAAACTCAGGGATGGAACCAACAACTTAGAAACAAAGAGAAAAATTCAAAGAATCAATCAAACCAAGAGCTGGCTCTTTGAGAAAATCAGCAAGATAGACAAGCCCTTAATGAAACTAACTAAAAGGCAGAAGGAGAGTATTCAAATCAACAAAATCAGAAATGAAAAGGAAGACATAAAGACAGACACCAAGAAAATCCAAAGAATCATTAGATCTTACTTCAGAGGCCTATATGCCACAAATTTGAATATCTAAATGAAATAGGCACTATTCTTGATAGATACCACTTACCAAAATTAAATAAAGATCAGGTAAACAAATTAAATAGTCCTGTGTCTCCTAAGGAAATAGAAGTAGTCATCAAAAGTCTTCCACCCAAAATAAGCTCAGGGCTGGAATTCAGTGCAGAATTCTACCAGACTTTCAAAGAAGAGCTAGTACCAATTCTCTTCAAACTATTCCACAAAAATGGGAGGGGGATAAGAGAGGGAGGGTGAGACCACTGGAAATCTATGAGGAAGAAGGATACAATCGGGATATAAAGTGAACAAATTTAAGTTAAAACAAAAAGAAGAGAAAAAAGAAATATTTTCTACAAGATGTCTTCTGAATTTATGTTCTTCAAACTTTATTTGTCATCATTCTTGGTGCTGAATCAGATTTTCATTATGATAAGACCTATGGCCTACACACCTAGGCCACTCAGCCCAGTGGGCATCCAGAGGACTGGAACAGCAGGTAACTATCAGAGGTTGGAGTCATGCAATTATACACAAGAAAACACAAGCACTGTTTCTCCACAGTCCAGGGTCTCCACGGCCTGCCTTGAGACATACTGCTTGCCTCTCTGGGGCCACCTGACTGAAGAAAACAGTTTAAGTGTTAATCATCTTCACTTAAGGGGATGATGCAATGATTCAGTTATCAGAAATTCTGTCATACAAGCATAAAGATGAGCTTAGATCTCCAGTGCCCATGAGAAAGCTGGGTGCAGCAGTGGGTTCTGTAACACCAGCACAGGGCAGGTCAACACAGGCACCTTCCTAGGACTTGGTGGCAAGCCAGATTTGCTGAATCAATTATCTCTAGGTTCAGCAAGAAACCCTGTCTCTAAAAGTAAAGAGAAGCGTCATCAAGAAAACCCCTTATGTGAATCTCTAGCCTGTATGTACAAACGTCCCTACACCAACATGAATAGCTACAAACACCATAAACTACACTACAACACACACACACATACACACACACACACCAAAATAAAATAAAATGAATCTTAAAATCAATTGCAGTTAAAATATGTGCTGTGGCTTAACATGTAGTTTTTACCCATACTCATTTGAACCTCTGTTCCCAAAGTTCCCAAAGTTGATAGGTCCATAAGAGGTCATTGGGTCTTAGGAAGGCAGGAGTAAGCAGAGTCTGACAGGGCTATGTTCCTCACTGAGAGGATGGACACTTTCGAGCAAGCCCAGGGGCTCCCCTCGCTCTCTCATACACATGTCACACTGTTGGATCTCCAGCGTCCTGAGCTACATCAGCTTCTCTTTATAAATCACTCAGCTTTGCTTACTTTGTTATAACAATAGAGAACCAGCTAAAATAATAATTACCTTCAGACTAGCTAATTACGTAACCCAGAGGGCAGGATCTCAGCACCTCTCTTACAATGTAACAAATATTTCAAGCTGAAGCTTCATAACAAATTTCTAACGTCAAAATACCTGATTATTTTGTGAATGGCTGGACTGTAAACTGTGTGTTTGTAGAAATTAAAAAAAAAATTGTTGAGGTTGATCACTCTATGCAAATAAAAAAGATTGTATCGAAGCCAAAAAAATAGTATAAATGCAGGACACCTTGGAAGGTTCATTAATATGACTTTGTATGGCTAATATTTTAGTTTGATAAAAACATATGTAATTATTTTAATTTTTATGCAAATTGATATTTTGCTGGCATGTGTATCTGTATACCTTGTGCACGCCTGGTGCCCTGCAGGCCAGAATAAGGCATCAGATCCCCTGAACTGGACCACTGAAGATCAGATCCACCACGTGGGTGCTGAGAATCAGATCCAGGTCATCTGGAAAAGCCATCTCTCTGGCCCATTCGGTTAGATATCTTGATGTTAACTTAAAAACCTCTATGAGAGAAGTTTGAGGGTCATGCTGATCCACTTAACATATCTAAGTCACATTTTGTACATTTTGAATAAACCCTGTTGATTCACACAGACTGAGCACATAGTGTATAAGCCAGCATTCTTCTAAGAAGTGGTTGAATTACCTATCAAAATACTTGGCCCTTGTCATTTCATGCTTTATCAAAGAGGAGCTGTTGAACATCGTGTTATTTGTTTTAGTCTCCCATTGCATATATAGAAAAACATACACTTGACTAACCGGTGTTAACAACGCATGGGTCAGTATAAGGATTTTCCTGACCAATGTAAAAGAAGTGCAAGAGTTTACTTTCCCTTGGATGATATGATTTTTCAAGGATAATTTTTAGCAACTCTTATTTTAGCCACTAGTATAATTGTTTAACCCTTTGAGGTAGATTACGTGCTCCTCCTGTAGCTCTGCACTAGGAACAAGGAGATGAGTTTATAAAGCCTTGCAAAATAGCCTTACTTGGATATCAAGAAGTTTGCTGCCACTGTTGTCAGGCATCAATGCATTATTCTACCAAGAGTCCTAGGGTTGCAGGTGTGAGACCACGGTCTCAGCTCAAGTGCTGGCACTGAGATCACTCACAGGATGCTGGTTTTCACTCTCTTGATACATGTCAGTTTAGATGATCTGTTTTACTGTGTATTTAATCTCAGTTGAGCTCACTCAAACATCATCAACAACTTGATTTATTTTTTCTTTTTTATTAATTAAACATTTTTATTTTTTACATAGATATTTATATTATTACACATGTATACAATAAACTACCTATAGCAAGAAGAACCATGACAAAATCAGGAATTATATAAATGTTACATTCTTAGTGTTTTGGCTATTTACATTTGACAACCGTGAAAAAAAAAAACATGTCTCCTATTTTGGTGCATCTAAAATTCTGAACGTAAATCAATCTCCATCACATCTTGTCATTATCAACTTACAATATCAATCTAGACCTAAAAACATCTTAACCCGTAAGCAACTAAGCTTCATTGTAAAACTAAGCTACCTGGTCTCCAACTCCATCAGAGACTTGAGAAGGAATAAACTCTGCCAAAACAGGGTAAGCAAGTCCTCAATAGTTCCTGCCTCACAAATACGTCTGTCAGATATACTGGGCCAGAAGACTGAAGAAGATGCTCTAACATAATAGAGAGTTTTGGGTGACTATTCAGGTAGCAAAGTGTCTCTGTCATCTTCTCATGTAAAAAACTACTAACCTGCACTCCCAGCATACTCAGGTAAACAACTTGATTTATATTCATGAGAAAAAAAATGTCTCTTAAATCTTATGCTAAGAGTATATATCACCAAAGTAGCTTCATACCTACTTACAATTGCTCTAGATACAGTAGGAATTTTACATTTAAATGGGGCTTCATATTAATATGCTCCCAAATAAAAGTTATATGGTTGCTCTGTAATAAATACCTTGTATTACTATTCATGTCCAATATTCAAAGAGCATTCACAGCTGCAATTCAGTGGTCCTTCAGGCAGCTGAAAATTAGATTCATTTCATCCTCTTAATATTTTATAACATATCAACCACTGGAGTTTCTGAAAGCTAGCCATGAAGAACAATTCTCAAATTTTTAAATTTTTAAAATTCCTGAGGAACCACTGTTTCAACAAAATTAAATCTTGCAGTAACATCAGTCCAGGTGCATATGTTCATGAAGCACAAACTACATCCAAAATTTTACCCAAGATTCTTCAGGGCTTCTCATATGATATTAATGAAGCCATAATAGCTTCTTGTTCTAGGTTGCCATCCAAGAGAAGACTGAAGTTTTGCCTACCTCCAAGAAATTGGCACTGATAAGTGAGAAAATCATCCAGGCCTCCCATGGCAAACGTTACACCCTGGAAATAAATTAAGCACATCTGGAAGCAGCATTAAGACTCTGCAAGGCCACTGGGATGCAGCTGCAGTCATTTGTTGGTAAAGGATACTGGCGCGGCACAGACAAACACACTCTTAAAAACCTATTTTACTCCCAAGGAAAAGCCTGAGGCTTGGGAAAGTCCTGCTGACCATTCTAAATATAATAACATTTAGATCACAGTTGCCATTGATCCACTTTCTATTTCTTTCCTTCTATATTATTTTGTGTGTGCACTGGCTGTGCTTGGGTTGTGTTCAGAAACCAGGAGATTAATCTCTATTTTCGTGTCCTTTAAATGCAGCACCGGAGGCCGAATGAACTCTTGCTCTTCTTTGCTGCTTGCCTGGTAATCGTAACTTCCAGTAACCTGAGCCAGTCTCAGATTTTTAACAAATGTTTTAGACTGTTGCCACTGCTAATATTTTAGCCTCCCCTGAAGCCAGGGAATGCCCGCTTAATTTGTCACAATGTGAGATATAATAACTGGAAAGATAAGAGGGTCACATCATCAACATCGTGTTGCGGACACTGACAAATGGAGTGCTAGTGATACCAGGAAGATGCCAGGGTGGTTTCCTGTCGCTGGGTGCTTTTCAGCTAGGGATGGATGAACCCTCAGGAAGGAATCTGTGGAGAGTGGAGTTGGTTCCATCTCAGGTCACAGATGCCTCAAAACTGCCTCCAGTATGCCTTTAGGTTATCCTGTGTCTAAAATTTGGACACGGTAAGATAAATGGGTGAAAATAAAACCCATTCAAAGTATTACAACTTTGAATGATAACTGGTCAAGACTCATTTTAATTAGATGAAGTTAATGCAGAACGCCACTTCATCAAAACAGTCATTGTCCCAAGCTTTAAAAAAGTAATACAATTAACCGAAGAAAATCATCACCTGTCTCAAAGTATCCATTGCTCTTCTCATCTTCTGCCTGTCACTGGATTTAAAAGTGAAAAAAAATATTTTCCATGCCCTGTGAGTGACAGTTTTTAAATTAACAATACCTTCACATTTTTAGAAAAGAGTGCGGGAGGAAAAACACGCCAGCATGCTTCTCAATAGGAAGCTGGACGATGTTGTCACTCAACAGCGAGGATCATGGGATGTGCATGTCCCACAGGCCCCAAGCCAGGCTCCACTGCTCACTCTCAAGCCCTTCACTGCTATAACCCAGAACCCAATGCAATACACTCACAAGCTGCTACACACGGAACTTGCACAATTTCCAAAATACCATACTTGTCTATTTTGTCCTGTCAACCCGCTGAAGACCAAAATTCTTCTTAGAACCCAAAATATAAAAAGTGGCAGTATATTTTTCTCCCTTAACTTTAATAACTTCAGCTTCTGGCAGAAGCCTTAATTTATTCTAACTACTACAAGGAGCTACATTTTAGCATCAAGTACTGTAAGTCAGCTCTGGACATCCAAGCCTGCCAACTCTAATTCATACAGAATGAGGTGAGACTAGGGCATTTATTTTTCCCTCTAAGAAGATCTGTGCAGTCTTTTAAAGTGAGCGTTTATAGGAGGGGGACTGTTTAGGGTTCACTGAAATGCTGTTGGCTATCATGCTTTGAGGAACAAGTGACTATGGCAGGGACTTGAATAATCAGGCGCCAGAGTCCCAAACATCTGTCATTCTAAGGCATCTCGGACCTAGGAAAAGACAGGAAAAAATAGCTGACCATTTATAAGCAACAACCAGAAATCTTTTAGTGCAAGTGGGGAGGGGGGATGATTGAAAAGCACAGTTGACAGGAAGTACAAAGAACATGCCACAGACTACGCTTACAGACCGAAAAATAAATACATTTCACAAAATATGTGATCAGCAAGATAAGCATGGCCTAGGTAACCTTTTCATTAATAAAATCAAGCAAAACTAAAACTACCCAAGAACATACTGAAAGCCCCAAGAAAACTGCTGGCTGGGAATATGATGGGATGGTACAGTGCCTGCCTAGCTTGTGCAAGGAGCTGGCTTTAGTTGCCAGGGCTATGAAACAGCCAGGACCAGCAAATCCCCATAGCAGAAAGAGGGAATGTTATACTTTATGTTTGAACTGGACAGGAAGAACAAGGAGAAACATCTGAAATGATCATAGACCAATTAGGAATCCCAGGTAAATAATAAATAACTCTACAGTCAGCAACCGCTCAGGGTGGTCAAGGAGGCAGTGCTTTAAAATGTTAGGGAGCCAAGTGTAAAGATTTATAAAATGGTGGGGGTTGTTTTTAATGAACGTCTTAAGTGAAGTTCTTTGGGGGAAAACGTTCCCTAAGTTCAGTGGCCATATTTCTCAACATCTATTCTTAAGAATATGTGATGGGTGACTCATCGGGCTGCGGGCAGAGCTCTATGGTAAAGCTCTTTTCTAGGGCTTGTGGTGTCCTTGCTCTATTACAAGGTTTTGATGGGAAGAAATCACTGGCTTCTGAATAATGTTCATAAATATGGACAAGTAGAAGGTGGGAGAAATTATTCATAAACTAGACTTTTAAAAATACTAGCAAAGATATTTACAAAGAAGTTATACAAATTTCTAAAAAAAAAATATATATATATATCTTAGGTTGCTTTTAGGCATATTTACAGTAGTATGGGGGGAAGATTAGAAATCCGTCAGCCATAAACTGCAATGTAATCTATTGGCAAACCGGAAGTTTCATTTGTGTTGTATAAACATTTTTATTGTTTTGTAAACAAGGTGTTACTTCATAATGGTTACTCAATAGATAGCTAAGATTTGTACTTCCCGCAAGCTTAAAATTTTTTTCCACACTCTTCAACATATGAAAGACATTTACTGAGGTTTGAAGCTCTATTCAATGTTGAATACCTGCTGAATAAATATTAGACGTAACAGAGCATAGTCATAACGGGCAGAGTATTATCTATTGACAATAGATTCTTCTCTCACACAGTAATATATCCCGACCACAGTTTCCCATCCCTCCCCTTCCCCGATCCGCTTTCCCTCCATTTTCTCTTTGAAAAAGAGCAGGCCTCCAAGAGATCACACCCAAACGGGACAAAACAAGGTACAGTAAGACAAGGCAAGAGCCCTCATATGAAGGCTGGGCAAGGCAACCCAGTAGGAGGAAAGGAGTCAAAGATACATCTGCTCCGATCGTTGAGAGTCTCATAACAACACTAAGCTATCAGCCCTAACATATACACTGAGGTCCTGTGCCTACCCACGCAGGCCCCATGCTTGCTGCTTCAGTTTCAGGGAGCCCGTGAACTCAGCGGATTCCGTGGGCTATATTCTGCTAGCGTCCTCAACCCCTTTGGCTCCTGCAGTCTTTCCTCTGCCTCTTCTACAGCATTCCCCAATCTGGGAAGAGGGGAACCCAGTGGAGACCTCCAATGTAGACCCTAGCTCTGTATAAGGTCAGGCTGTGCGTCTCTGCACCGACTCCCACCTGCCGCTGAGGGAAGTCCCTTTGGTGATGACTGGGCAAGGCACCAATCTATGAGTATAGCAGAAGATCATTAGGAATCATTTCATTGAAAGTTTGTTTTGTTTGTCTTGTCTTGTCTGTCATTAGTTCTGCCCTAGGTCTCAAGGTTATCTAGTCTCGAGTTCTTGGCCATCCACAAAGTACAGGGTACGGGATCCTTCTCAGGCATGGGATCCTTCTAGAGCATGGGCCTCAATTTAATTGAGACATTAGTTGGCCACTTTTACAAGTTCTGGACCACCAAGGCCCCAGCACATCTTGCAGGCAGAACAGATTCTAGGCTGGGGGTTTTACTGCTGAGTTGGTACCCAGGTTTCTCTTTCCATAGCCTGCAGAGTGCCTTCCCACACCAGATGCTAGCATGTAGAAGTGAAGGATGTATGCAGGTACCATCTTGTCCACCCTATGCTTAATGAGTTGTATGAATGTGGTCCTCAGCAATGGGACCCCACTGACAGTTTTCTGAGAGCAATCTTCTGTCCTAGCATCAGCCTGGGCTGTTTAGGGATCTCCATGGGACTCCCTTAACCAACAACTCAATTCAGTGCAACCCAGCACCACCACTGGAAGCCTTGACTGGCCACAAGAGGTGGCCAATAAAAATTCATATCCTTCATTACATGAAGTCCTCATGAGGGTCACCTTCATAGATCCCAGAAAGTTTCTACTTGACCAGGTTTCCACATCAACACTAATGCCCAGCAATTTCAGCTGTCTCTCCCCACACTCTCTCCTTCCATCCTTTCCTCCCCTTTGAATTGAATTATTTTGTTTATATTTTATAAATATAGTATTAGTTAAAGAGCTATGCATCATCCACTTACATGAACAAATTGAGCCAGTTTCTACTCTACATCCCATTCATCATTCCTGCTTACCACGCTTTCAAATTCTCTAGAAATACAAGTGTTGGGACTGTACAGGTGGGGTTAAATGTCTACAATTCCAGCACTTAGGAGTTGGGAACAGAATAAAACCCATGAGATATTTCTCTTCAAATACCAGGAAAAAAAACCCAGAAAATACAGAATGTAAGTATTTGAGCATTTAATGTTTCCATTAAAATAGTTTAAATGATTGATGCATTATCCTTTAAATATATTCTTTGTACCTGATTCAATCAAAAGATAAAATATTTATACCCCCCAATACACTGTATGAAATTCTCAAAGAATTAATTAAAGTGGTATATTATTTTTCAAAGAATACAAAATATCAAAAGTCATGTGTCAAAAGCCAAAATTTTCTAGAAATGAAGAAAATTAATCATGGTACAATAGAACAAAAGGTATTATTTCCAGGGAAAACGGAAGTGCTCTAATTACCTGTTGTTTCATTTACACTTAAACATCAAGAGTAGAACATTGCTACTAGGAATTGTGCCTCTAGGCTCTTTGTGAATCAACAACTATCTTCCATTAAAAAAATACTGCTTAGAGCATAGGCTAAAACACCTTGGGTAGTTACACTTGGAATCAGCTGGATAAGAGAACAATGGAAGGAAATATTTTAATTTAAACTGTTTATGAAACTTTGCATCGTGCCTGGAAGAGTTACATGGTGTGCCAAATTGGGCTTAACATGCTGTTAGAAATTCTTCATCAGCAGCAGACATATTTTTCCAACTGCCCAGCCGCTTCTTCAATGAAAGGAGAAACATGCACTTAATTGTGTCCTCACGGAACAGATATTCTTTGTGCACAAATCAACTGAAATATCAAGACCTGACTCACTTGTCCTTTACTCCTCACACGCTTGCGTTTCTTGATGATGTGGGTTGTTTCATCCTTAAAATCTGAGGTAAGAGCCAATTATCAAAAGGAACAATGCCTAAAGGCATGAGCGTCTCTGGTTCTGTTTCATCAGATGTGCACATAGTGACCTGTCCTAGTGACTTTCTGAGGCTATAATAAACCCCTGAACAAAAAGCAAGTGGTAGAGGAAGGGTTTGTCTGGCTTAGACATTCAGATCACAGCCGCTTGTCAAGAAATCCAGTGTAGAAAACTCAGGACCAGAACCTGGAGGCAGAGAATGAACCGCAGCAGAGACCGTGGAAGGACACTGTGTATTGGCCTGTTACTGCTGGCTTGTGCAACTTGCTTTCTAATACCACCAAAGACCACCTGTCCGGGGATGGCTCTGCCAACAGCCGGTTGGGCTCTCCCACATCAGTCATTAATCTAGAAAGTGTCTCACAAACATACCCACAGATACCTCCCCAGCTGGGGCTCCTTTCTACCGAATGACTGTAGTCTGTGTCAAGTTGCCAAAAATCTGAATATTATACTACACCAAGATTCATCGTTATTTGTTACATATATACTTTATTATTTATCTATGTGTATGTGTGTCTACATCTATGTGCACGTGTGTGATAGTGACTGTGGAGCCCAGAAGAGGACACTGGATCCCCTGGAACTGGAGTTACAGGAAGTTGTAAGCAGCCCCCTGTGGATTCTGGAAACAAAACTCCAATCATCGAAGAAACCAGCAAGCACTCTCAACTATGGCACCAGCTCTCCGGTTTAAAATGGAGTACCACCTCGAACTGCTGTCAAGGGTCTCGCTGCCATTCATGAAGTTATATGGGGGATATTTTCATTTTCTTGGCAGCTCAATAAATTACCACTTTTCAGTGTACTGAGGGAGCTTGATCTTTATACTTCATTATTCTTACTCCAATTTAATCATTTGCAAGCCTTGGTGGGTGACTTATATGCTTAATATTGCAAACATTACAGCCATTCTTTGATCCCTCAGAGCACCGCCTTGCTGGCTGTTGGCAGTGTACACCTGTAACAATGCGTCACCGAAAAGATATACCCGAGAGAAGTTCTCAAACAGCCACTGAGAGCGCTGATCCGTAGAAAACGTCAAAGTCACTCATTTGAAATCTTCCTCAAGTATTAAAATCACAGATTGCTGGTGCCATTTCCATATTTGATCCTTATCATAATGTTTGTCATCAAGCATTTCCCCAACTTCACTTTTTCTCCATAAGCAAATTAAAGTGGTGAACTGAGATAATTATCCAAGTCATTCAAGCCAAAAATTGCCTTTGCATAAGTATACACAAATATCAAAATAATGAACTCAATATCTACAATTACGCATTCTCTGGCTATTAGAGGACAGCCTGCTTTGCACTGGTCAGGTTTCTATTGCCTTTTTTCATTGAGATAATCAGTTAATGACTGCAGGAGCTTTGCTCTTAGTTAATTGATCCATGTCCCACATTTCAACCCACATACACACCAAAAAAAAAATAATATTAAATAATTAGGTCAAAGAGCGGTTGATGAACAAGTTTTAGTATTGATTATTCCGATTGCCTACACATAGGGACCTGCGCATTCGTAGACAAAGGAAACTTGTATCATGAGAACTCACACTGAATTTTTTTTCTCTTCAAGTAAAGGACTACTAATTAAAATAAAAGGATTGAAAGACGAAACCATACCCAGAAAGATTCAGAAGCTGGGGCAGAATTTTAGGGGCTGGTTCATTCTAGCTGTACAATTTTAACTAAATTATTTTCATATAATATATTTTGATCATATTCCCCCCTCCTACCCCTCCCAGATTCTACTCACCCCACTAGCCATTCAACTTCATTCTCTCTCTCTCTCTTTCTCTCTCTCTCTCTCTCTCTCTCTCTCTCTCTCTCTCTCTCTCTCT
>OU015743.1:9512527-9541359 GCA_907169655.1 Acomys percivali | reverse complement strand
TCTCTCTCTCTCTCTCTCTCTCTCTCTCTCTCTCTCTCCCCTTTACCTCCCTCCCCCACCTGCCCATTGTTCACTGGCTCTCACACAGGCTCTTGCTCTCTCTGGATCTCCTTTGCTCTCACAAAAAATAGGAGAAATGAAAGTCATCATTAAACTGCAATGCTAGCCACCGAAAGCATGCTGACAGAACTCTCTCTCACCCAAGGCTATGCTAAAGCACCACCTTTAGCTCTCAGAGGTTGAGAGACCAAAGGCCTTCTCCCTGTTGGGACTGAAGTTGTACTGCTTGCCAACTCAGGGCTGGCATCTGGGTCAGCATCCCTGTAGAGGAAAAGCTACCCATAGCCACAGAACACAGAGTGATAAGGACAGAGTGGAGAAAGATGAGCAAAGAGGAAAGACAACTGCTGAAGATAAATCCAGGATCATTCTGAAGCATATAGGGATTCGTGCTAAGAAAGAGAGCCTTTGAGTCATCTTCAGCATTTATTCTCTCTAACAAAATTCATTTTAGTTGAAAATTACTATGGCGAAAATACTTAAGTATTTTACAAAATAAATATAGGTCTAAGGTATAAAAGGGAAACAAAATCAAATCAATAAATAAGCAAGGATAAAAATGAACCAATTAGAAATTTAAGAAGTGGGCACACATTGATCAACCACAGAACACAAGCTGCAGGCTTCCCTTCCCCTCTGCTCACATCTTCTCTGGATCCCACAGACCATCCCCTACTAACTAACCTCCCTCCTATGACTTGTCACTGTGTCCCAGCCTCCAACACCAGCAGACATTCCTTGTGGACACACCAGCTAAGTCAGCCAGTAAACCAGGAAGCATACAGCCATCACATTCTCCAAAAATCCCAAGAACAAACAGAGACCAAGGAACAAAACACCATGCCATAACAAACCCAGACATCAGCACCTGGGCCTATAATCATCCCAAACCCAGACACTTAGATGCCAGCATAAGAGCATAGTCAATAACAACCGAGGCAATATGTCTCCACTAGAGTGCAGGTATCATACCATAGCAGGCCTTGAATATATTACAACACAGCTACAGCACAAAAAAAAAGAAAAAAAAAAAAGAAAAACGTAAAACCAACTACATGAAGATGATAAAAGGTCATTAAAGAGGATATGTATAAATCCCTCATAGAATTCCAAGAAAACACAAACAATTGGAGGAAGTTAATAAAGCCCTTAAAGACAACCAAAACCTACAAAGAAAAAGTAGAATAAAACTGGTTAAGTCCTGGAAATGCAAATAGAAGCAAGAAATAAAGGAGACACAAACTGAAGAAATTCTAAAAATGAAAAATTTAAGAATTTGAATAGGAACTACAGAGGCACACTTCACCGACAGACTACAAGAAATAGAAGAGAATCTAAGGCAATGAAAATATGATAGAAGAAATAAGTATATTGGTCAAAGAAATTGTTAAATGTGATAAATTCATGACATAAAACATCCAGGAAATCTAGGACTATGAAAAGATGAGACCTAACTATAAAAGAATAAAGGAAAGAGAAGAATCACAGCTCAAAGTCTCAGAAAATATTATCAACAAAATCACAAAAGAAAGACTTCCTAACCTAAAGAAAAAGATGCCAAGAAACATAAAAAACACCAAATAGATTGGCCAAGAAAAGAAAGTCCCCTTCCCACATAATAATCAAAACACTAAACATACAGAACAAAGAAAAAATATTGAAAGAAACAAGAGAAAAATGCTAAGTAACATACAAAGGAATACCTAATTGAATCACATAGAAAGTTCTCAGTGGAGACTCTAAAAGCCAGAACAGATGAGCTGCAAACCACAGATGACAGCCCAGATTACAAAATATACCCAGCCAAACAATCACCATAGATGGAGAAAATATCTATTTCATGATAAAGTCAAATTTAAACTATATCTCTCTACAGAGTCAGCCCTAAATAAGAGGCTAGAAGGAAAACTCCAACCCAAGGAGATAAACTACACCCATGAAAATATAGGAAATAAAATATCTCATGCCAGCAAAAAAAGGGTAGGTGCATGTGTGTGCGTGCACACACACACACACACACACACACACACACACACACCACTACCACCACGATCACCACACAACAGGAATAACAGAAAACCATCATTGGTTATTGATATTTCCCAATAGCAATGGTCTCAACTACCCAATAAAAAGACACAGATAGGACACATCATCCTGCTGCATCCAAGAACCACACCTTAAGGATAGGCATTACTTCAGGGTAAAATGTTGGAAAAAGTTATTCCAACCAGAGAAACCTAAGAAGCAAGGTGGTATAGCCATTATAATACCTAAGGAAATAGACTTCAAACCAAAACTAATCATAAGAGATGGGAAGAATACTACATATTCATCAAAGGAAAAATCCACTAAGATGACATTTCAATTCTTTAACATCTGTAACCCTAACACAAGGACACTCGATTTCATAAAAGGAACATCAGTATAGCTTAAATCACACATTGAGCCTCATGCATTAACAGTGGGAGACTTCAGTACCCCACTCTCACTGGCAGAAAGGTCATCCAGTCAAAGACTACAGAGAGAAATACTAAGGCTAACAGATATTATAAAACCATAAGAACCTAACAGATATTTACAGAACATTTCACCCAAACACAAAAGAATATACCTTCTTCTCAATACCTCATAGAACCTTCTCCAAAATTGGCCACATACTACGACACAAAGCAAGTCTCAACATGTGTATGAAAACTGAAATAACTCCCTGCATCCTATACGACCACCATAGATTTTAAAAGCTGGACAGTAGAACAGCTAAAACAACAGAAAGTGTACAAACTCATGAAAAACTGAACAACTCTCTCATGAATAAAACATAGGTCAAGACAGAAACGAAGGAAGAAATTAAAAACTTTCCAGACTGAAAATGAAGACACAGCATACCCAAACTTATAAGGCATGATGAAAGAAGTGCTAAGAGGAAAGTTCATAGACTAAGTGCCTACATAAAGAAACTGGAGAGATCTCATACTAGCAACTTAACAGCACATCTGAAAGCTCTAGAACAAAAAGAAGCAAGCACACCCAAGAGAAGTAGACAGCAAGAAATAATCAAACTCATGGCTGAAATCAATAAAATAGAAACAAAGAGAACAATACAAAGAATCAATGAAACAAAGAGTTGATTCTTTGAGAACATCAACAAGATAGACACTCTTATCCAAACAAACAAAAATGGAGAGAGAATATTGAAATTAACATAATCAGCAATGAAAAGAGTGCATAAAAGCAGACATCAAGGAAATCCAGAAAATCATAAGAGCATACTTTGAGATGATAGCAATGCTTGATTGATGTCCACAAAAATACAAATATACAGCTGAAAGAAGTAAATAAGAAAATTTAAAATTAGAACTCAAGAAAGAGATGGAAATAGTAAACTGAACTCAAGATGAAGTAAAGAAAATATGCTATTGAAAAATTCAGTAACACAACCAAGAGCTGTAAGAGAAAATCTTGAAAGTATTATGGATAAGTAGAAGATAGATTGTCAAAGATCAAGTAGAGAAATTAGACAACACAAGCAGAGAAAAGTAACAGTCAGGAATAACAAAATTTTTTAAATAAATTCTTCTCCATGAGGGAGAAGAATCCTAGGTCACTGGCATAAACAAGATTGTCAACAATATCATACAACACAACTTCCTCTAACTAGGAAAAGATGCACCTACAGAGTCAAGAATAAAACATGACACCAAATAGAACGTACCAGAAAAGAAACTCCCTCCAGAACACTAAAGGTAGCATATTAAATATATAGAACAACTAAAAATACTGAAAGCTGAAAGAGAAAAAAAGGAAAGGAAAACACGTAAAATAAAAAGCAGTTTTCTCAATGGAAGCACTGAAGGCCGGAAGAACCAGAAGTAATATATTGCAAGTTCTGAAAGACCATGCCGATCATCTAGACTATTATACCCATCAAAACTTGGTAGTACTGGAAGGAAAAAGAAAAAAAATTCATAATACAGTCTAAAAGATTATGTCCAAAAAACAGTTCTAAAGAGAACTATTGAAGCAATTCTTAGAACTTAAGAAAGGAGTAAGCATGGCCAAGCAACTCCACAAAGAACAGAAAAGGCTCAAATGAGCGAAAATGCAACTGAAAACACACACACACAAAAAAAAAATAAACAAAACAAAGTGGCTATATTCGATATACAAATTTCAATAACCATCTTAGGTAGATTTCTACTAATGTGATAAACATAACCAAGGACACCTTAGGGAGGAAAGGGTTTATCTCATCTTACATTCTAGGTAACAAGCCATTACTGAGGGGAGTCAAAGCAACAACTCAAGGCAGAATTTGAAGGCAGGAATTGAAATGGAAACCGTGTAGGAGTGCTGCTCACCGCCTTTCTCCCTAAGGCTTCCTGATCCTGCTTTCTCACATACCCCAGGACCACCTTGCCAGAAAAGGCTCTTCTTCCCACAGTAGACTGGGTCCTCCACATCAATCACTAGTCAATAAAATGTCTCCGAGTCTTGACTACCTACCAGCCAGTCTAATAAAGGCACTTTCTCAGTTGTGATCTCCTTCTCTGAGATTTGAAAAAAAAAGAAAAGCTTTCTCCCCCCCCTCCCATTTTCCCCTACCATTGAGATGTAATATGAGTAAATTAATAAAATAAAGAACTTTCACTTTGATGGTGGTGTTCTGTCCTCATGTTTGGAATGCTAACTCACAGTCTGTGCGATTGTATGTAGGAAGTATTATAATTTTATAATTTGTCTTTGTTGTTGTTGTTGCTGCAGCTGCTACTGTTGTTATTTTCCAGAGAATTATAATTAAGAGACTGCCTTAAGCCTCAGAACAGAGTCCAGACTTTAAACTGTGTTGAGACTATGAAAGACCAGAGAAGGTATGAAGTTAAACTAGATGTACTTTGCATTAGGTAATGGCTAGAAACCTATTGGGGACATTGAGTAGAATGTGGTGATTTGAATGAGAATATTCCACCTTATAGAGTAATACATTTAAATGCTTGGACCCCAGTTGATGGGACTGTTTAGAAAGGATTAGGGAGGTGTGGCCTTGTTGAAGGAGGTGTGTCACTGGGGCTAAGCTTTGAAATTTCGAGAGCCCACGCTATTCCCAGTTAGCTCCAGGCTCCCTGCTACATGATTATAGATTCTTTGTAAGCTTTCTGCTACTTCTTGAGTGCGATCCCTGCTTGCCTGCTGCCATGCTTCTCACAAAGATGGGCGGGCACTATGGACGCTATGAGCCTCAAATTAAGTGCTTTCTTTTCTAAGTTTCTCGGACATGGTGTTTTGTCACAGCAATAGGATAGTAATTAAGACCAGATTTGAAAAGAGATTGCTCAATAGGAGAAATAAAAATAGTTAAGAAACATCTTTAAAATTGTTCATAATCCTCAGCAATTAGGGAAATGCAAACTAAACAACTTTGAGATTTCCTCTTACCCTACTAAGGATGGCTAATGTCTTGATTGGGGGTTTTATCGTGGTGAAGAGACACCATGACCACAGCAACTCTTAGAAAAGAAACCATTTAATTGGGGCTGGCTTACAGTTCAGAGATTTAATCCATTATCATCATGGCAGGGAGTACGGTAGTATGAAGGTGAACATGGTGCTGGAGAAATAGCTGAGAGTTCTACATCTTGATCTACAGGAAGCAGGAAAGAGCTTGAGATACTAGGCCTTGCTTGAGCGTCTGTGACCTCTGCCTCAGCAACACACCTCCTCCTCCAATAAGACCACACCTACTCTAACAAGGCCACGGCACCTATAAGGCCACTCAGTGTGGACCAAAGTATCCAGATACATGATCCTATGGGAGCTAGTCCTATTCAGACCACAACATCTAATGTTAACAAAAACTGACAAAAAAAATGCTGCTAAGGGTGTGGGGAAATAGGAACACTTATTCATAGATGACTGGATTGCAAACTCTTACAACCAATCTGGAAATCAGTATGGAGAACACTTAAAAAGCTAAAAGTACATCTACTATATAACATAGCTATGCCACTCCTAGGCATTTGCCCCGAAGACTCCACAGATACTTGCTCATCCATGTTCATTGCTGCCCTAATCACAATATCTAGGTAATGGAAACAAACATTCTTCAGCTGAGAAATTAGTAATGCAAATGTGATACACACACACTATGGAACACTATTTAGCAGTAAAGAAAACAGAGGTCACAAAATTTACAGCCAAATGGATGTGCCTAGAAAATATTGTATTAAATGAAGTAAGACCAAGAAAGACCTATTCTCTCTGATCTGTGGTCCCTAGGTCCAAAACATCAGAGGTGAGCACATAACAAGAAAGTATAAAAGGTCCCAGGGGGCTGGGTAACTTGAGAGGGTAATATCCAGATAAAAATGTTATGAAGGAGAAAGGGAAAAAAATGAAGAGAGGGCTCTAATGAAAACAATACAGAAGGAGAAAGAAAGATGATCCACAATTAACATGAAGCCTATTTGACAAATCACCAAGGAATGATACTATTTCATATTTACCTAAAATTATATATAATACATGTAAGATATGTATATCCATATATATAGCTAAAAGTTATTCCACTTGGGATGACAATACTCCTGAGGAGAGCCATAGTCTAGCTAACAAAATCCCTGGTGCTAAACATAAAGTAACCTCTATCTGAGTTAGTCAGGATAGTCCAAGTAACTCCCAAAATAATATAGGCTGTTGCAACTTGATTGCTTCTCAGAGGCTGCAAGTAAATCTTTATTCCTGAAAACGTTGCACTCTTGGGACAAAGGACTCAGATGATTTGAACTGGATCTAATCTGAGCATCTTCTTTCTAGTGTTCACCTTCCAAAGCACCAGAAAGCACTATTCAGGTGGTCAAGGGACAGAAGCAATCCATAGTCTTAACCAGCCGTGATGCCGATGAACCACAATCGCCAGCATGACAAAACATGCCCAAAGATGCACTAGTGGCACTCATTTGTTGGTAGTAACCAATGGCTGCCTAATAAATATTTAAGTCTGGCACATCTGAAGGAAATTTACAGCTATGCAACTACCATAGTCTACTAAGGTCATGGATCTTAAAAGAGAGCCTAACACTGCCACTTTACTATTCATAATATCTAACTGCATTTTAACTTGTATCCTTATAACTACATATAAGTATAGCTATCATTCTTCATTAAAGGAATGTCTCTTTACAGCAAATGGAGACCATCACAACAAAATACAACTAGACGCAATGTAGAGATTAATGGATCCTGGGATGCCCAACCTTGACAGATTATCTACAGCTCCTGAATTGTCTTAGGTATTGTTATATTGCTGTGATAACACACTATGGCCATGGCAACTTATAAAAGAAAGCATTTAGTTGGGGTCTTGCTTATAGTTCCAGATGTTGAGTCCATGACCATTATGGTGGGCAGGCATTCCTCTGGAGAAAATACTGAGCTTACACTTTATCTGCAAGATTGAGGCAAAAAGAGAGAGCCAGACTGGCATGGCCCCTTTTTTTTTGTTTGTTGGTTGGTTAGTTGGCTTTCCCAAGACAGGGTTTCTCTGTGTAGCCTTGGCTGTCATGGACTCACTTTGTAGACCAGGCTGGCCTCAAACTCACAATGATCTGCCTGCCTTTGCCTCCTGAGTGCTGGGATTAAAGGAGTATGCCATGGATGGCCCTTTAAAATCTCAAATTTAAGCAACATTTTATAGGAGCTGTAATAATTTCAAGTTGAATTAAGAATACTAAGTACCTTTCCTCAAAGTTAATAAGCTTTGGACGCCATATGTGTACAACGGTCTTTAAATACCCAGAAGATAACAACTTAGAAGGTGAGGTGATGTACAAAAGAGCTTCTGTAATAGAAAAGTAAAGTGGTCATTTTTTTGTCTATGTATGAGTCAATTACTCACTAATGCAAGCCAAACTGGATTGTGTTACAGGTTCAACCTACCAACCATATAGTTAGGGATGAGAAAATATCCCTGGTACTGAAGGGATGACTCAGCAGTTAAGAGCATAGGTTGCTTTTCCAGACGACCCGGGCACAATTTCTAGCACCCACATGGTGTCTCATACCTGTAAGCCCAGGGGATCTGACTCCCTCTTCTAAACTCTGTGGCACTGCTAGCAGGTGGTGCATGGACGTATACAGGCAAAAGACCTATATGCATAAAAAAAAAAAAAAGAAATAGAATCTCTTAAAAGAAAATAACACCAACCAAAGCTTGTCTATGCAGGCGTGTATAAATATTTGGGGGAGGGCAGAATCACCTCTTTATGTTTGAATGCTTCCTGTTTAAAACATTAGCTTTTGCAAATTAGGATGCACCATTCTCTCCCACTCCAGAACTTGTAGTCATAATTAACCCTTTTCTGCAGTTGATGGATTGCCACAAATTTCCTCTAAGCTAGAATGATCATAATTAAATTTCTCTTCTTGCAAGACCTAATACTACGTGTCTTCTAATGCACGGTTTTCCTGTATGATTAATTATGGCGCATTCTGTTGGGGGAGGGGCATACAGAGGCACTGTTCAGTGGATACAGCGCTGTAGTCGGAGAAATAAATTTCTGGAGACGGTAGCAAAACAATGTAACTTAACATTACTAAACCGTATGTTTTAAAACATGTTAAAATGCTTAAGTTTATACTACGCCAATATGTCACAATGCAAATTTAAACTGTACACGGTGAATAATTTTATCAATGTCAAAAGAAGGAAATGAGCGCTGTCTGCTGCAAGTCAAAGATGATTTCCTAGCCGTGGCTGGGACGTGAGACAAGGCATTTTCTTACAGGTTCCTGGTTTGTGGCTGCCCAACTGACCCTTTCAGCCACGCGCTTTTCTTTTTCCTCCAACAGGAAGTCCGCCTGCCTTCAGGGCATGTCACCAGCCTCTCCAGGCTCTCACCTTTTGCCCCGCATCCAGCTGAAACTGCCCTGTCGTTTCTTTTAGCCTCTTCATTGGAGGCAATTGTGGGAACTTCTCTCACAGCAGTTGTTTGATCCTCCCGGTCCATGCTCTCTACACCTAGGCTGAATCATGGGATTCTAAGTTGAGAAACCTTGAAAAGCACCTTGACCTCCCCAACACCAGCACAGCCACTCACAGGACATAGTCACAAATACTTTAGGTGCTATTGCCCTTTAAGTCTCTCTCCACACTCCTTCCCTTGGGAACAGTTCTCCTAAATAACACCAGGTTAGAGTCTGCATGGAACAACTTGGTTAGGATGGTTTTTGTTTTCCCTTGCTTTTGCTGAAGTAAAACAGGAAAAGAGTATTGTTCATTTGCTATACTAATTTTCTTAACAATGTTTTAAATGTTATCTATTCTTTGAGGATTTTATACATTTGTACACTGGGTTATGAGCACATCTACTCCTGCGGCACCTCATCCAACTCCTCCAAAACACTGCCCACCTCACACTCTGAACTTCATTTCCCCTTTCTCTTTTCCCCTGTGTATAACACACTGAGTCCAGTTATTGATGCCTGTGTGAGACCATTCACTGGAGCATGGACCACCTACAACAGGCCACAATGACTGCCAGAGGACAGAGAATCCGTTTTTGAAGGATGTTCCTAATTATAAAATCAGGTCTTCTCCATCTCTTTCAGACAAAAATATCTCTTATTCTCAGAACTTCCTCTCATAAGGTTGAATTTCTCTTTCTTACATAAAATGTATATAATTTTACATGTTTCATAAAGTCTTTACATTTATCCTAAGTTAAAAAGGAGAGAAAATCTATTATTTTATTAATTTTTCATTTATTACATCATAAACCATTATCATTATTATGTTAAAAGGAAAACTTATACTATGGACTTATACAGTGGGATTTATTGTGCCTCAAAGAGGCTCTCAGTGCATTTATTTTAAATTTACCTTTGTTGGTCATTCTTCATATTTATATTGATCTTAACCAGCCTGTTAGTCCAGATTTTTACCATTATTAACCATCTTTTCTTCTTGCTAATACAGACTAATTGTTATAATCTGAAAGAAGATGGTGTTGTTGATTGCATTTATTAATCCCACAAACATGACAAGAGCTTTCAAAAGAAAATGCTGATGTCTTTTAATATCTCATTAAATATAGCTAACAGAACACACTGCCAAGTATTACCCACAAAGACAGATATTCTCAAGAAATGTGCCCTAGTGTGTCCACTTGTTGCTCAGCATTTTAAAACCAGTATACCAAGCAAAGATGCTCTGAGTTTGTATCGTACACTAAGATATTTCATAACTCTAATAAAACACATTTTTATTAAGTTTTTTTTTTACTTCCCTTAAGTGGAAAAGGCTACGCAGGGGTCAAAAGCCTCCATTATGCAAGGAGTGTGAAATGCACCCTACGGTTCCATCACATTACAGAGCCAACCATGTGCAACCAGGAGTGGAGGTTCCGTGGTGAGGCCTACAGGCCCAGAAAAGGAGCACAAAGCCTGTGATCATCATCACAGTGATGACTTTAACTCTAGAAAAACCTCAAAACTTAGTGTTTTACAGCAGGCCCGCCCTGCAGCTCTACAGCCTGCGGTTTATACATGATCTCTGCTCTGTTCTGGCCTCCAGACATCCCCAGTTAGGAACTGCAGATCCTCACTGCCAAGCAAGACCAACCAGATTCTTAAGCAATGATGAATATGAGGGAAAAGGGGAACAGGGCGTTCATGCCACGGTAAACCTGTTCTGCCTAGTCCCCCAAGGTGATGAAATGTGTGACTGTCACAAGACTCAGTAATACTGTTATAATTGGGATGTACAGGGAATAGATACCAGCTGCAGAAACAGTGTGTGCTTTGACAAGGAGTGTGTTGGAAGCAACTGCCAGCCTGTGCCCGCTGCCAACTCTACTCAGCTACAAATAGAAATGACGATGCACACTGGGCCACAGCTCTTGTCGTCTACTTCACCAACCACTGCCCCCAGATTGGGAAGGATCTGGAATCCTGAAGTGCTCATAGCTGTCCTCAAATCAGTGATGCACCACGGAGCTCTGCTAGCCATGATAGCCAGCACTCACCTGCATTGGCATCAACAGAAAACCATGTCAAATTGCGCCTTCATCTTTACCCCAGCCCTACTGAGTCAGAATTTTTTTTTTTTTTTTTGTGAGCAAGGCCTGAAAAATCTACATTTCCAACTAAGAATTCTACCCTATTATTTCTTAAATGCACAGGTTTGAGAGCTGAGGTCAAGCAAACGAAATTAAAAAAAAATAATAAAAAATCAAAGCACAAAGCAAGGTAAAGTAAGATAAAACTATATTTTGTTTTCTTGGGGTCTATATTATTTGCCAGGTGTTTTATATGGACCATTATTTCAGCACAACTGTGTTGGTTGGAAACATTATCAGTTGCCTAAGATGTTAAAGAAAGAAAAAGTAAAGAACAAGAAGGTGTGTGTCGTATCTGTCTAGAGCGCTTTTTGTGCGACTGCTTTGACTCACATTTGCAATAACTGTGATGACATGAGGAAGCGTACAAAGAATAAAGTGACAACAGTTCTTTAGACGGCCCCAACACAGAACTAAAATCGTACAACCATTAATATAGTTAATCTCCATAACAACACATAAGATATTATACTTACGGTTTTACAGTTGACAAAATTAAGTCATGGGACATTTAGATTCCCTGCGATCAGAAAGCAAATACAGACTAGTGCTTAGAAAGAAGTGTGCTCTGCCTGATATTTGAAGACTGAACCCCAAGCTCTTGCACTGTACTCTTTGGTGTGAACCCCCTCGAACCACCTATGCAATCATACCACGGTGAAAGCACTACGTGTGACCTCTTTCTCCTGACAACCAGCCTTGCCAGATGATGATACAAACTAGCCTCTCAGTAACTCTTTCAGCATGGTGTCACCAGTGTTCACTCTTCTGTGAAGTTGATTTTCCCATGCTTTCCCCAAACATTACTTAGTGATAGGAAAACAATGATAGATAAAATAATCGTGAGGTTCCTGGCTTTAAGGTTAAGTGGTGGGCTATTCCAGTCTATACTAGGTCACTCCTTTCTCTGACCAAAAGCTAATGATCAGAGCTGACCCCATTTTTCCATTGTCAACCCTTGATAATAGAGGAGCCTGATTCTTTATTGCTTCCAAGGGTCTTTTGGCTGAAATGAAGTGTAGTGTCTGTTTCTAACAGTTTGGGGAAATATATTGACTATCTTAGTCTCTTAGGCTTTGCAGAAGTCTACGAATTTTACCAAATCCTGCTCCTTCATTGCGAGTGACACCTAGCAAGCTCAGATGCCACATTCCCAGGGGCCTGAGTTCACTCTGACAGAGGTACAGCCGCAAAATAGACAAGCCAGTATGAACTGGCTTTCATAAAACCAGAAATTTTTCTCATCAACTGAAAATCTATAGGATGTTCTACGTGTGTTTAGATTCAGGGAGACTGGCTAGACTGCCTAGAACTCACTTAGCTTTCCCGGCTTGCTCACTCTTTTGTCAGCCTTATATTCTCTGGCACTCCTGTACCCTCTAGCAGAACGGCTCCCACCTTCTACTCTATTTGTTGGTGCAAAGGAAAGATGTATCTTTTTATCGGATGTTTTCCTCAGAATCCCAGCCTTGAAACTCATGAGCCTGCTAGGAGCAGGTACGCAGCGATCTGAGTTGTCCAGGATAGTAAATAGGCCCTTGTGAAAAAGAGATTAGAATCCAAAGTGCCTAGACTGGAAGGAAGCGAGCTGGAGATGCTTCCCTAAAGGAAAAACATGGGGCTGCTAGCGGAGGCCGTGCAAGCTAAGAAATGATGTTACATAAAGCCTCCTACCATGGACTTTAAGACAATGCTAAAATCCAGAACAGCGATTCTTAATGCAGCCCCGCCCTAGCGATGGGCAGCACCGTCTCCATCAGGCAGGTCCCCTCGTAAACTTCTGAAAGTACGTGAACGGGAATGAAACCACCAGCTCTCTTGAACACTCCAGGCTCCCTGTGCGTACTGACACAGTGCAGAATGGCCACAGATGGCCACCCAGAGACAACCATACGACTGCATAGACTTCTGCCGCGAGCAATATGTGCTGGGAAGTGTAGCCAAAGTCTTCATTCGAATGTTGCCCTGGAATCTCAGAACTTGCACTGCTGCCAGAGGGCTTCCTGAGGAGGGAGGAGGCTGAGCAGGTGTCTACGGTTGAAAACTCCCTTCCCTTCCAAAACAAAGACATTAAGACCTAGATGGTACGTGAGCAGTTCTCTGTATCTTTGCCGTCTGCATAGACCATAGAACTGTCAAACGCATTTCTTCCAGTCTCTGTAACGTTCTACTTGCTTACATTTCTACGCCCTCTGTACTTAACAGGTTAATGGAGTTTGCACCCTGTGTAATACCACCAGAGATACAATGTTTTCTCTAACTGTGGCTGTCAAAACGCACAGCTAAGCCACCTTTCTTCATGATCTTTCCCTTGGTAGAGTCTGCTACAACAGTCAACACGGCGCCACACCTTGGAAACCAGGGAGGAGGGTCAGTCTGCTCCAGGACACACGGCTAGACTTTGCATTAGTGAAGTGCACTGAGAATAATGGGTGTATTTTTAAGTTTATATCTTGGGGTGATTCACAAAGCATATATTTTTAACGCTCGTATAAAATTAATAGCCAAATACTGCCTCACAAGCTAAGAGTTAACTTTTCTGTGACATCAAGTATCTCTTCAATATTCGAGACACTATGAATAAATTTTCTTGGCTCCTCTATTATTTCTGGTACTGATCACTCAGGCAGCTAATGGCCCCAAACTATCTCTATTGTAACATTTTGTTCCCTTCAGCTTTTTCCTTAATTCATTTTTCAGAAATCTATTGACAGCTTAAAGTTGCAGTTTACCTGGCATGTTTACTTGGGTAGAATCATGATTTCTCCATGTGTCTTCATTTTAGTCAATAAAGGAAATGCAGTGTGATCCTTTTTTATCTTGCCCACTTGTTCAATGTCCTGTTAAATCAGTCAAAATATTAAGAAAATTTTTAATTATTTTACACTCAGTGATAAGAAAAAAGTCATCTATTGTTTTCAGTTAGCTTTAAAAAGTAAAGCTTAGTCATGCTATTTCTATCCTTTTTCTTTGTTTTTGTTTTTGTTTTTTTTTTGAGACATAGTTTCTCTGTGTAGCCATCATAGACTTACTTTGTAAACTAGGCTGATCTTTAACCCACAGAGATCCACCTGCCTCTCTCTCCCTGAGCACTGGGATTACAAGTGTGCACCACCATGCCCGATGGTATTCTATCTTTAATGTCAGATGGGTAATGTTTGAGTTCACATATTGATGTGAGGTTTACCAAAGTCATAATTGCAGGTTTAAAGTGTAGCACTGGAGTGCTTTGTAACAAGTCCTTTATTACAATTGCAATAGGTGGATGAAATAAAAATTTCATCCAAAAACAAAATAAGATACTGTTTTGTTTATCCTTTATAATTTCAGGTCATTCCTTGAGTATGCCATTATGTTATATTTATCCTATGGAATAAAATGCAAAATAATAACCCATAGAACTTGTTTCTTGAGTACTGATGTGACTCACAACATATTTCCACATTAATTGGAGCCTGCTTGTTCAGCATTTATGCCAGCACAGCCTTTAAAGAGTTCACTACATCTTTGTATAGGTTTTTGAGAACATTTTAAAAATTGCACAAGTCGTTGTGCAACAGTGATGAAGACCGTAGGAAAAGGCACACGCTAGCATGAGATTGCACCATTGTGCATTGCATACCTATTATGTCATGTCAATTAAGTCATTTTTAAAACAAGAGCAATTTGCTTCAAGTTAAATAGTTGTTCTTCTTCACTGGCACTGTGTGTTCTGAACATAAAGCTCAAAGTGAGCAATTTCTCTTGATAGCTAAAAAGACAAAATTGGTGGTATAAGGAGAAACTGCATGAACTCTAGCAGCTCTGAGGGACGACTGCTGCATATTCCATTATAGTGGTTTTTCGAGAGTCTTCCCAGAAATTTATATATTTTTATTAGTTATCTCTTGCTAATTTTTACCTTTTAAAAAAGATTTATCTATTTATTACTATGTACATGGTGCTCTTCCTGCATGTATACCTGCAGACCAGAAAAGGGCATCTGATCACATTAGAGATGGCTGTGAGCCACCATGTGGTTGCTGGGAATTGAACTTGGGACCTCTGGAAGAGCAGTCAGTGCTCTTAACCTCTGAGACAGCTCTCCAGCTCCTAATTTTTACTTTTTGTTTTGTTTTTGTTTCTGGGTATTTTGCATATATGTGCTTCTTTACACCATTTGCATAAGGATCCCATAGACCTGGAGCTACAGACAGTTGTGAACCACCCTGTGGCTACTGAAAGTTGAGCTGGAGTCTTTTGGAGGAGCAGACAGTGCTTATAACTGCTGAGCCAGCTCTTGACCCTCATGCCTTTAAAAAAAACAAATATTTGTATTAATTCTTTGAGAATTTTATCTGATGCCTTAATCATACATTCCAGACTAATTTTCTTAACTTATCCCAGATCCACCTTACCTCCCTACCCTACAACTTCAGGTCCTTTTTTTTTTTTTTTAATTTAATAAGAATAACCTACCAACTCTAATCAGTTCTATCCACATATTCTGTGTGTGGGGCCATTCACTGGAATTTGGCTGGCCAAACAGAAGTCACACCTTAAAAACAAAACAAAGGACAAAACAAACCCTGAATCTTTCTGCCAAGAACCAGCAGCTATCCCTAGCTACTCAGTTAGGACCCCTTGATACTCTCATGCTAGAATGCTAGCTGGTTTGGTCTTGTGCAGGCATCCACAAATGTTGTGAGTTTGTGAGTCCGGTAATCCCTGAGCTTTGGGGCAGAGGTACGATATCAATGTCTAATTTGTGTGTGTCACTTCTCTGTGCTTAGACTACCTGTAAATGTCTAGGCTAACTGCCTTCCACTGCACACAGTGTATAGCGATGGGATCTGAGAGCTCCACCAAGCCATGGGTATAGAAACACAAAGTTAGAGAATAGTTTGATACCATGTCCTCTTAGGAAAATAATAGTCATCGATGCACCCTTGGGGCACATGAGCCTCCAGTCATATTTATAGTCCTAGGCATGTTTCCATTGATAGAACAGGCCTTAAACACTACCAGAAAGTAAGTGGTTATTCCTATAACATCGGTGCCACTATTTCATTCACGGGCAGATCTTGCCATACAGCTCATTATTATTGATCACAGGGTTCACAGTTGGGTAAAGTGTTGATGACTTCTCCCCACTCCCCGCCCCGTTGCCCCTCAATCAGCCTGAGAGGACATTGATTGCAGCTATGAAATTAAAGCCTGGATTGTGTAGGCTATAGACCTCAAGCAGATGGTTAATACCAGAGCTATCAAGGAAAGCTTCACAGAGGGAGGAGAAGTAGCCCAAAAGACAGACAGAAGTGTGTTTCAGGAAGGGAAGGCCAAAGGACGTAGTCTCCTAAGCTCTCTGACATCAGACGTGCAGATGTGGGTTTTAAAGTTTATCCTGCTGGATTACACTCATATTCTGGTCTAGTATTTCCTCTCTGTGCCCTGACTCTTGCCCCTTTTGAATATAATATATATTGTTACATTGTGTGTTGGAAGCGTGTAACTTGCTTTTTTATTTTACAGGGGGTTACAGTGAAGAGATTGCCTTGAGTCTCAGAAACGATTTTGAACTCTGGCCTTTAAAGCAGTCTGGAGGCTGAAAGACAACAGAGACATTTGAAGTTGGAACGAACCCATTTTGTATTATGATATGGCCTAAGACAGGGAGCTGAGAAACATCCTGGGATGGATTGAATGAGATGTCCCCATAAGTCTTTTGACTTTGAGTAGTAGGGTCTCAAGTTGGTGGCTGCTTGGGGAGAATTGCACAATGTGACCTTCCTGGAGGAAATATGTCCACGGGAATGGGCTTTGAGGTTTAAAAAGACTAGTGATGCTTCTAACATGCTCTCTGGCCTCCTGCTGGCGGTTCAAAACGTGAGCCATTCCTGCTGCAATGCCTTCATTCTGCCATCACAGGCTCTAGCTCTCTGGGACTGTAAGTCTGGTGAAATGCTTTTGTCATGGTGTCTTATCAGAACAATAAAAAGAAAAGTATCTAAAGGATATTGTTTAAGTGAAATTATTCTACTTGGGATAATAATGCCTCTCCCAAGAACCATAAGTGTCCTGGAAAAAAAAACAAAAACCCTGTACTAGGCATGAGAAACCTCCCTTTGAACTCTCTATCAGCACAGTCTAAGAGACTCACACAACAGTATAAGCTATTGCCTTTGCTCCTTGCTGCTCTCCTTATTGCTAAAGACCCCAAGCACGTCAGACATGATTTGTATGAGTCAAGCTAGATCTGACCCAAAAGCCTCCTCTCTGAGGTTTAGCATTCATAAAAAAACAGACATGCTTCGCAAACTGCCAAGGGAGGAAAGCAATCACCATCCCTAGCCGGCTGTGATGCCTATAAACCATGGCAATGAGGAGCTTGTCAAGAGATCCTAGAGTTGATATGGTGGCACTCATATCTTGGTGGTAACCAATAGCTATCTAAAAGCACTAAAGGTCCTCTGAAGACGACAAAGATCATGCCTTGTACTGAAAACCTAGCCAAGACAATCACCTATGGCCAATGAATTTACGTACCTCAGTGGAGGACTGACTGCTGCCACTTTCCTAAACTAGTGTGATTCCTAACTGCATTCTTAATTCTTGTCCTCATGCTCAGATAATTGTAGTTCTCACTTCTCACTAGAGAATCTTCTTTTTGCAGCAGACAGTGACCATATCAGAAAAACTATAACAAGTCAAAATGCAGAAAATACCTGACTATGGGATGTCAAGTCCAAGCGGATCTATCTACAACATAACTGTGAGCACCTAAGCTAAAGTTACATGGGGAAGAAAGTCTAGAACGATTGTAGGAACCAGAGAGCCAGAAAGTCTCCAGTAAGACTAAAAATCCTATACATGACCTGGAACCCAGACCTATGAAACTGCAACAGTATGGATCCTTAAACAAGACCCTAACACTAAGAATGCCAATTGACATGCCAATGCAGATGATGGAAACTACACAGTGAAGAGCTACACTTTCTGAGAGATGGAGAGACAGACTTCCCCAGAAAGGAGCACTATAAATGGCTATCTAATTCCAGGTGACCAGCCTTGAAATGCTTATATGCATAAGCAACACTAACCAGATTCAGCAAGTTGCTGTTATACACTTATTCACATATGTGTGTAACAATAATAATTAAAGAATAAGTGGCCATGAGTTTGAAAGGGAACATGGGTGTACTGGAAGAATTGGAGAGGAGGATTATGTAATTATATTTTAATTATTTTTAAAAGGAAAAGAAATTGTGACTAGCTCAGTAACAAGTAATATTACGGAATCTATATTAAAAATCTCCAAAAGAAAAAAAAAACAGATTAAATGCCAGTGTTTATCATAAGGCACCATTTATGTTTGGTTCCATTTTCTATGTACACATCATCTTTTTATGAAAGGCTTAAAAGAACATTGGCATTATCATAATATAAACTATTAATATTATTTTTAATAATATTTTTAAATGTATCATGACTAATGTTACTAGAGTTGACAGACTTTTACTTTTTTCCTCTTTGAGTTTCTAGTAATGACTATTAGAATTTGAATTTTAAAAATACAGGAAAGGCCTCAGAATAATAAGCTAATGGGTAACTAGAACTTTAATAATAATAATAATAATAAAGTAAGAGTACTGACCTCCAATTTGATGTTTAATAGAAAGAAGCATTTCATCTATTACACAATAAAATTGAGTGCCTCTTATCACAAAATATAGCAAATGACACCTCATTATTTTATGGGATTCATAGTTTGGTGGCACTAAGAGCAAATCTTTTCAAGTAGAATACATTAAACTCATTTTAAAGAGAAACAATTGTCAAATGCCAACACATCAGCATTTCTATTTATTCCATTCCCGTAAAAATATGTTACAAAGAATAATCATTTCCTTAGATGATTTCAAAGTATAATTTCCTTTCTTACACTAATTGCATATAGTAGTAAGCAAGTATTTGAACTTTTAAATTTGATTTATCAAGTACCTATTACGTACTTTAGCTAAATGCATTCCATATAGGTTCTTGATCAGAATACAAAAGGGAGTACAGAAATACAAAACAGCTTGAAATACAAACAAATCCTAAGCTCTTTCCCTCCGTAGCCGTCACATAGTCAGACAAATCCATGAAGTGTGTTTGGAGACCACCAGTCCCTGATGTCCCCTCCCTTGACTTCTCTTCAGGTGACCATGTGACCTGGTAGAAGGCAGAGCATTCTGGTGTTCTTACGTTGGCCCTTAAACACTTCCTGACTTGGCCTCCTGCTCTGTTTATGAGTCTGCTTTAGGCCACTTACACCAGCTGCGCCACTAAAAACCTTCTTAGCTTTCCTCCTCACCGCATTCCCCTGCTTATGAAATAAGAATAGTAATAAGTCCATCTCAGGACTACAGTGAGGACTAGCTGAGTTACCCCATACTCGCTCTACATGCTCATAGATTCCACCTGCTTTCGTTTACGTCTGCGGTGACGAAGTCTGTGCCATTACTAGGTGAGGTTGTACGAATTGGGCTGCTCTGGAATGTGGCCAGCTTTTCTCTTTTAGCCTTTTCTCCCAATCCCATGCCTTGTTCTCTGTGTCGCACCAGATTTGTCAAGGGATGGTGCCGCACGTGATAGGAAACTTCAGAAAAGCACATGGAACATGGAGTGAGCATCAATATGTCACTGTCTGTTCTTCCGCCTCCCCCAAACCCTCCCTTCTTCCTTCGCTCCCTTCTTTCCACATCTGGGTTCCATTCAAGATCCCAAAAAAAGGAGTCAAAGGCCCATCCTCTTGGCATCCTCATCAAAGTCCATTATAAGACAGATTCAGAATCATCTCCAAATCACTTTCAAATGTGAACCCATCTGTCCCACACTCATTCCATGTGCAGTAATAGTAACCATAGCTTTTAGAAAGAGTCCTACTGGAAGTAAGATGTGTGAGCGCTCCACAGAACCCACGGACCTGGGCCAAGTCTGAAATACCAACGTGCAGACATTCCGGGGTCTGGTAGACACAGGGGCGGGGGCAGCCCTCTGCAAGAGAAGATCCAAGTTTCACACTGTGGGAAGATCTTTTTTTTTTTTTTTAACTACATTTACCATGGAAGTTCTCTGCCTTTTCAATATTCTCTTGACTACAACTGAGGTAGTAACTGAAATATGTAATATGAAGTACTAACTTCTAAAGCAGTAAGTGTAATATACCTTCCCAGGTGTCTCTGTCACCTCCAAACTAAAAGAAGGAAGTATCAAAATGTTTTTTTTGGGTTTTGGTTTTTTTGTTTGGTTTGGTTGTTTTTTTTGTTTTGTTTTGTTTTTTGTTTTTTGTGTTTTTGTTTGTTTGTTTGTTTGTTTGTTTTTTGAGTCTTGAAAAAAAAGAAAACAAGCTTTTGCCAAGGCTCATGAATTTCATGGCTGAGTGGATTTTTACTTTTATTTTATTTTATTTTACTGAGCCTACCCCTCCCTCCTCTGCACATAGTCCTACCCTCCTACTCTCTTCTCCTTTCCCTATTCACCTTCTCCTCAGAAGAGAGGAGCCCTCCCACTCACTTCCCCCTTGACCAACCTACCCTGGAACATCCAGTCACATAAGGACTAAGCAGATTCTCTTCCACTGAGTCCAGTCAAGGCAGCATCTAGGGGCCAGTGATCTAAAAGCAGGCAATCAAGTCCATGTGAGACATAGCTCCTGACTCTACTTGCTAGAGGACCCACATGAGGACCAAGCTGCCCATCAGTTACATCTGTGTCAGGGCCCAAGTTCACTCCATGCCTGCTCTTTGGTGGTGTTCCATCTCTGTAAGCCCCATAGGTCTAGGTTAGTTGACTCTGCCGGACTCTAGGTTCTTCTATCCCCCAAAACAAGACTCCTGAGCTCTGCCTAATGTTTGCCTGTGGGTCTCAGCATCTATTTTGATCTGCTGCTGGATGAAGCCTCTCAGAGGACAGCTATGCTAGGCTCCTGTCTGCAAGCAGAGTATCATTAATAGTGTCAGGGGTTGGCTCTCTCCTATGGGATGGGTCTTGGGTTAGGACAATCATCGATTGGCCAGTCCTTCAATCTCTGCTCCATCTTTTACCCCTGCGTTTCTTGTAGGTAGGGCAAATTTTGGGTAGAAGGTTTTGTGGGTGGTTTGGTGTCCCCTTCACTCCACTGCAAATCTTACCTGGCTATGAGGTGGCCACTTCAGTCTCCATGTCCCCTCTGCTAGGAGACTCAGGTAGAATCACTCCCATATCCTGCCAGGGGCCCTATCCTGTCTCAGGCCTCCAGCTTGTTTCAGAGATGCCCACCTCGGTTTCCTTTCTCTCTCCCAGACAAATATCCAGAGAATTTTCTCCTTGCAACAGTCAATTGACACAGAGCCCCTCAACTTAACAATATGCAGAGGACAATGGATTGTGGAGTACTCAGCCTTAAATGGGACAGACAGATCACACCCTCTCAAGAAGGCACGGGCCACTTTAATGATGAGGAGACAGAAAGGTTTTTAGAGTCAAAGGTGGAAGAAGATGGTGTTTTCTGGACTCAGTAGGGCTGTTGCATATAGGAACACTCAGTAAAGCTGACAGCATGCACAATATTTGTTCAAGCTCAAGCCAGAAGAAACAAACAAACAAACAAACGAACAAACAAAACACAGCATGGAGGGGGTAAAATAGGCAAAATAAAAAATAATAAAAAAAATCACCCAACTAGTTGAAGAGCCAGTAGCCTTTGATAGCTGCTAGGAGACGGGTGGCCAGTTTTCTTTAATGGTGTGGTAGATGGACCACACCACAGGACAGGCCTCGCACTCAGGGGTAGTTAGCCAACCTGAAGTAAGCTCAGTGCAGGAGGGATGTGTGTCAAGACTGGGTGAGTATAAAGGATAGAGTAGACAAAGTGGATATTGGAGGAGTCAGGGGTTGAATAGGATCAAAATACATTATATGGAATTTTCAAAGACTCAATAAAAATATTATTTTAAAAATTGATAGTTTTTCTTGATGAAATTCCAGTACTCCAAGATAAGGTTTGTTTTTATTTTTCTTTAGAAATGCCACCATGGCTACCCTCCCCACTGTCACACACATGCACAAACACACACACACACACACACACACACACACACACATTTTTCTTTTAACTTAAGAACCACTCCTTAAGACTGCAGGCCATGTAGCTAAACTGATATCTCCCAAATACTCTTAGTTAGGTGAAAGATTGCAGTAGGCATATGCCTGTCACAGACCGGCTGCAAAGATCTCCCATATCCTATGGGATTGTGGGTCTATCAGACAACAGAAGCCTGGATCCCCAAATCACTCCATGGAATAAACAGCAACAGCATCATACTGCTGATATTGGGTTAGGCCATTGAAATGTAGAGGTTAATTTCTTACTGTGTTTAATAGTCCCCAAGTTTACATGATCAAATACTCAAAAGCATTCTAAAAATATTATTGGGTTTTATTGTCATAATGCTTACAATTGTTCTCACTTACTTAAAGATCAATAGATAGTAACTGGTATGCTATTTTGTTCATGTAGGCATTCATTAATAAAAATAACCACAGAATAAAAATAACAATAGCTTAGCTTGCCAAGAAAGGCAAATTATTTGGTGTTCATGTTTTCTATTGAGGGAATAAAGATGGCACCATAAAAGGCATTTCTAAGGGGAAAACAAGGTTTGATAGCAGGCATCTAAAACTTACTAGCTACAGTGAGCATAAACTACATATAAATATGAAACAAAAAAGTTACATGGAAATATTCAAGTTTTCTTGGTATATAAAGATTAAACACAATGATTTTTAAATATCAATGATTGCTACAAGGCTACATTTTTAGTTTTTGAATTATTGATGATTAAGGCCTAGGAATACAATATTCTGTGTAGGTGCTATACACTTAGATTTCAAATTAAAATAAAGAAATACAAATTAGATTTTAAATACAGAACATAATAATACTAACATGGTCTATCTCTAACACTACAGAGTGATAGAAAACTATGGTTTTGCCTTTAATTATTCTTTATATAGCTCACTAGCAAATTGGCAAACAATTCTATAGTATTTTCCAATTCTGTTATAGTTTATGCAAATGAATATTTGTATCTGATATCTGCATAAATTATATCTTTGAGTATATGAAAAGTAGTTAACCCTGGGGAATTTGATACAAAAGAAAGGTTAAAAGGAGGAGAGCTTTTATTTTCTCCTTCTACAATGAAACATTATATAATCTTTGTAACTGTGTGAATGATTCATTCTTGTAAATGTTTTTCACAGAATAAATTGTTAGAGCTGAATGCCAGAATCTGGAATGACTTCATTTATATTTAGTGTCTAGAATAATGCTCTGCCCAAGGTACGCACTCAGTAAACAGTGGTTAAATGAATAAATCAAGTCATTACATTCAGAAAGTGTTAGTACATGAAATGAAGAAGGAGTTAGCATTGTTGGATTTCACCATGAAGATCTCAGTTGTGATAAAACTGACAGCTGACATTTGCTTTCCAGGGACACATCATGAAAAGACTTTGTTCATATTGTTCCTGAAAAGCTAATAATAAAATTAAATTAGCTACTACAAAAATAGGTTTAATTATATATTTAATCATTGGTAGAGGATTTTTTTAAGAAAAATACTAAAGCACTTACAGTTTTAAAATGGAGTCTATGCAATCCTATTTAGTTTGGGACACCATAGTTTTGAATGTACCACTTTCTTTTTCTTAGTATCTTTCAAATAAAATTTCGGAGAGAAGATAGTTTGCCATTAAATAAAATGGGCTTCTATAAATACCATCTGTTCAGTGATGAATCAGGTCTTATGTCAGATTGGAAATGTAAGCTGATTAAATCCATAACAATCTCAGAAAGAAAAGTATATTCAAGACATGTTAGGTGGAATTCTATTCAAGATAAAAAATGAAATCATGGAAAAGATTTAACAGTCACAAAACCAGCTCAAGGAATCCTGAAGTCAGCATCAGGAATGCCCACTCCTTGATGGTAGGAATGAAACACATGACAGCATTATACCAGTTTTGGCTTTGGCCAAAAGCCCATCCAGGAAAGTACTGGCAGTTGAAAACAAATAACCTTAAAGTCAAATGTCCATTTTAAACCTAATAAGAATGTGTTCACATCTTTAAACTAAACTTCATTGCACTAGACAATGTATGCCCTGAAAAAGACAATATGAAAAGGATATGAAAGTGGGACAGAGAAAAGAAAACAATAATGACAAAAATCCCCCACCCTTCTGTGTTCAAAATGCTCCTTTCTCTTCTTTCATTTATTTTACTTTTGAGACTTTCATATGTGAGTACGTGTTTACGTCATCTCCACCCCTCTCTCCCCCTTTTCCAGTTCTTTCCTTGTCTCATCCACTCCCTCTCCAGCTCACCACCTACCCTGTAATCATTAGTGTTACACACACAGGAGAGAAAGGGAGATCATGTTGAGTCCATTCTGTGTTGCTCATGTGAATCTGTGTTTAGAGCTGACCACTCGTGACTGAACTACATTGTGGATTCTTTTAAAAAATATCTTTAGATTGAAGACATTTATCCAGAATATGTAAATGACTCCTAGTAAAGTGGCCAAAATAGGAACTGGACATGTACCTATGTGGTAGACCACGTGTTTAGCATTCTCCTTGTCCCAACACTAACCTCAGCACAACCATAGAAGGAAAAAGAAGACAAGACACATAGGCAACTAACAAGCACATGAAAATATGCACAGCATACATTTCATTGCTGAATTGGAAAGCAAACACTAGCACACACCTATTAACATAGTGAGCATGAAACACTAAGGGCATATAATGCTGGGAAAAGTTTGACAAAGTCTCCAAACAGGAACTCCCATCTGTTGCTGATAGGAATTGAAAATGCAGGTGATAGCTTGAAAAAGTTTCATAGATTCCTAGAAACCTAAATAGGCCTTTACCATAAAATGCAACACTGATCTCCCCAGTTATTACAGAGGGGAAAACATTTTACCTTCACACAAAAACTTGAAGACCAATGTTAAGTAGGTTTGCTTGAAATTTCTAAAACTTAGAAACAACTATGTGTCTTTCATTATGTAAATATACCAGTCACTGGAGAAACAGAGATGGAGATAGAGGACCTACCAGTGAAAGGACACAGAGGAACTTAAATGTCTATGGCTAACTGGAAACTGAGAAAGCTTTGTATGGTGCCATTCCAACTGTATAACAGTCTGTGAATGGAAACAAATGAACTAGAAAGAGGTAAGTGTTTGCCAGGAGTAGAAAGGAAAGCTGGCAGGTAGAGAAACTGGAGGAAGGACAGTGAAAGTACTCTGATTATTTCAGTTTTAGACACATTTGATAAAGCCATAGAGCATACACAAGACTGAAACTTTATGTAAACCTTGGACTGTGGGTGATAACAAGTTACAAATGGAGATCTTAATGATACCAAATGTTCCTGTGGCTGGGGGGTCTGAATAGTGAGAGGCTATACATATTGTATACATGCATGTGTAGAATCAGACAGACATGTAGTCTATATTTAGTTCACTCTGGCTATGAACTTAAAACTTATTTAAAATATAATGTCTGTATGTTTAAAAGGAACTAGAAACCCATGGCCTAGGCTTTGTATCCAGACAGGGGCTACAGACTCAAAGCACTAACCTCACCCATCCCTGCAGCCTACTCTCCACTTGCACTCCAGGTAAGGACTCTAGACTCTGCTATTAACTCTGCCCAGCCTATGGCCCATGCCCTGGCCCTCTTCTCCAGATAAAGAGCCCATTCTCACTGACAGCTCCACCCTTTCCTGCTTTTTTGCCCCTGTTCCCAAATAGGGACCAAAGAACCCTACAACCAACTCATCTAGACTCCAAAATCAACCCAATCTTAGGACATAATGCAAGTTTAACAAGCATAGGAAAACGAAAATAACATTTTGCATCCTACCTGACCACCATAAATTAAAACTGGCTAAAACAAGCAATAGAAACTAGTGAAATAATACAAATTAATGGAAACTAAATAGCACATGGCTGAATGACAATCAGGTGAAGAAAGAAATCAAAAGGGACATTTTTAAACTTTTAGAATTGAATGCAAATGAAAACATAACACATTAAAAACCTACTGGGCAACCAATGGAGGCACTATGAAGAGGGAATCTACAGTATTTTGTGTCTATATAAAATAAATTGGGAGATTGCAAAGCCTTCAGGAAACAAGAACAAACTGCACTCAAGAAAACACACAAGAAGAGAGAGTCAAAATCAGGGATGTTTAAAGAAAAAGAAATCAAGAAGAACAACAAAAGAACAAAATAAGCATTTGATTCTTTTAAAGTATTAACAAGATTTACAAACATTTTAGTAAATTTACCCAAAAGAAAGAGGAAAACATCCAAATAAGAAAATTAGAGATGAAAAAGGTAACATTACAACAGAAACTCCAGAAATTCAGAGAATCACAATGGTATATTTGATAAATATATACTCAACCAAATTGAAAAACAACCAAAGAAATTTATGAAGATTTTATATATACATGAGTGTGCACATGCGCAGAAGCAAGCAGATCTCTGTGAGTTTGAGGTTAGCCTGGTCTACAAAGTGAGTCCAGGACAACCAAGGTTACACAGAGAAACCCTGTCTCAAAACACACACACACACACACACACACACACACACACACACACACAAACAAAAAACAACAACAATAAAAAAGACCAAAAAAATAAAGAAAGTAAATAATTTAAATAAGCCCATAACATCCAGTGAGATAAAAGCAGCAATTAAAAATCCCCCTCCCCTGCTTTCCCCTCTCCAAGTATGTTCAGAGCCAGATGGATTCAGTGCAAAATTCTACCAGACCTTTAAGAAAAACTGTCAATAATCCTCAAAATATGATGCAAAATGGGAAATGAAGTGGCATTTACATATTATTTTTTAAAAATCATTACTACCTTATACCAAACCAGACAAAGACCTATCGAAAAAGAAAAATTATAGGCCATCTCTTGTGAACAGAGATGGAAAAATTCTCATTAAACTATTTGCAAATTGAATTCAATGACATGATTATTCACCATGATCAGGTCAGCTTCATCTAAGAGATTTGGGGATGGTAAAACATACATAAATCAGTAAAGGCAATCATAGTCCAAAGGAAAGGAAGCCACATGGTCATCTCATTAGATGCAGAAAAGGCCTTTGACAAATTCCAACGTCTCTTCATGATAGAGGTCCTGTAGAGCCTAGGGATGTGAGGGATCTATCTTAACATAATAAAGGCAACGCGCAAGAAGGTAATAGCATTCTACATACTCAGCCCACCAAAAGCAATGTTCCGATTTAGTGTAATCCCCACAATACCACCACAGTTCTTCACAGAAATTAAAAACATAATCTTGAATTTTTTATGAACGCACCAAAGAACCAGAATAATAGAAATAATCCTGAGCAACAAAAAGAACAAGACCAATGTGGTGTTGCCATACCAGATTTCAAGTTACAACACATAGTTAAAAAAAAAAAAAAGCAACATGGCACTGGCATTAAAAATAGATCCAGTGGCCAGTGGAGTAGAATCGATGACTAATATAAATCCATACTTCTATAGCTACTCAAATTTTGAAAAAATAAATCCAACAATACTCACTGGAGAAAAGGTTCATCTTTAACAAATGGTGTTGATCAAACTGGAACACTGTGTCGTGGAAGAATGAAAAGTTGGCCCTTATGCCTCACCCTGCATAATACTCAAGTTCAGATAAATCCAGGACCTCAACATAACACCCAATACCCTGAAACTGACAGAGGAAAGGGTAGTGAACATGCCTGATCCTATAGGCACAGGAAAGGACTTTCTGAACATAATCACAGGAGTGTGGGCATTAATACCAACAATTGACAAATGGAACCACGTGGAATCGAATGGGTTCTTTACAGCTAAAGATACTATCACTGGAATAAAAAGGCAGTCTACAGAATGGGGAAAAATAGTTAACAGCTACAAATCTTACAATGGGCTATTATCTATAATGTACACAGAATTTAAAAAAAAAAAAGACATAAAAAAATCCAAATAACCAAATTTTAAAATGGTCATGAAACCAAATGAGTCCCCAAAAGATGAAATATGTGTTGCTGAGAAATAGTTGTTGCTGTTGTTTTAATGTTCAACATTCTTAGCCATCAGGGAAATGTAAATTAACACTCTTACCCCAGTCACGTTTTTTTCTTTACTTTTTAAGATTAATTTTCTTTAACGTGATGATAAATAGCTGAAGTGGATATGCAGAAAGGAGAACCCTTACTCACTGGTGGTGGGAGTGCAAACTAAAGCAGTAACTATGGAAACCAGTGTGGGGCTGTCTCAGAAAGTTAGAAATATGAGCTAGAGAGAAGGCTCCAGGTAAGAATCACTGACTGCTCTTCCAGAGGACCCAGGTTCAACTCCTACATGGTGCCTACATGGTGACTTGCAACTGTCTCTATCTCTAGTCCCTGGGACTCTGACAGCCACTTGTGGCCTCTTGCAGACACCAGGGATACACACTATGCACAGACACACATGCAGGAAAAAATATACAACTAAAAATAAATAAATTTTAGAATAAAAATTCAGCTAGAAATAGATCTCCCACCTGGTCTAGCTATGCTGCTCTTGA
>OU015743.1:9481071-9500698 GCA_907169655.1 Acomys percivali | reverse complement strand
TTTTTTTTTTTTTTTTTTTTTTTTTTTTCTGGTGTCTCCACAGAACTTTGCAGGAGATCCGGTTTTCCCACTTCCTGTGGACCTTCTCAGCCCTCCATTCTAACCCATCCCCACTGTTTTGTGTCAGCCTTCCACACTTAGAAGGGCTTTCTACCTGAGATTCCCAGCGGCCACACCAGACTGAGACCCTGTAGGCAGTTTACACTCTCCTTCCTAGCCTCCATTAACAGTCGCTCGCCTCCAGCCCAGTAATAGCAGGTACCTTGGCTCCTGCCCTACCTCCATCCCCTAGCAACTTCATAGAACCTTGCTATAAACCCAGCTTTCCTCCTCTGTGTGGACCCTCTCAGCTCTCTATTGCCCCACCACCACCACCACCACCACCTCTTTCTAACAGCCACCTACACCTAGAAACTCTTTCTACTTAGGACACCCAGCCCAGGGACATGGGTTGGCAATGTTCACTCTCTCCTTCCCACCTTCCATTCTGATCTCTCTAGCTTCATCCCCACCTCAGTAGCAGGCGGCAGATAGATGCCTCTCCTCGGACTCCACCTCCATTGCCACTGGGTGTCCCAAGTAGAAAGGGTTTCTAGGTATTGTGGCTAACACAAATGAGTAAGAATAGAGGGATGAGAGAATCCACACAAAGAAGGAAAGCTGTGCCTACAGAAAACCTCACCAACACTACAACAGATGGAAGAAACAATTTCAGGCACCGAAGATGTAAAAGAAGAAATTGATAACTTGGGTCAAACTTAGAAACATTAAATCTAAAAAAAAAAAAAAAAAAAACCTTACAAATAGCAGTAATAGAAAAATTAAAATATGTTCAGGACCCAGAAAATACTTTCAGCAAAATCTTAGAAGAAAACTTCCCAAACTTAAAGAAGGAGGCGCCTATCAAGGTACAAAAAGTACACAGAACTCCAAATAGGTGAGACAAGAAAAAAATTTCCATATGTCATGTAATCAAAACACTAAAACCTGCAAGACAACAAAAGAAAATTAAAAATCTATGAGGGAAAAAGACAAGACGCAGTAACATCTAAAAACAGACCCATTCGAATAACACCTGAAAATTAAAATAACACCCTGCATCCTATCTGACCACTGTGGATTAAAGCTACATATCAACAAAAACATAGTAAAAAATTTTGTGGAAACAACTTACTGACTGGTTCTGTGTCAACACGAGCTAGAGTCATCAGAGAGGAGGGAGCTTCAGTTGAGGGAATGCTTCCATGAGATCCAGCTGTAGTGCATTTTCTCAATTAGTGATCAATCCAGAAGAGCTCAGTCCACTGTGGCTGCTATGCCTGGGCTGGCAGTTCCGGGTTCAATAAGAAAGCAGGCTTATAAATTCAGTAAAAGAAAGCCCATTGTTTGCATCAGCTCCTGCTTCAGGGTTTCTGCCAGTGTTTGAGTTCCTCTCCTGACTTCCTTTGATGATGAGCACCAGTGTGGAAGTATAAGCCAAATAAACCCTTTCCTCTCCAACTTGCTTTTTTGGTCATGCTGTTTCCTTGCAGCAATAGAAATCCTAAGACAGCTAATAAGTTACTACTAATGAATGAAACATGGGTAAAGACAACTTAAGAAACAAATTTAAAACTTTTTTTTTGAAAGGAATGAAAATGAAAAAACACAAAATATTCACATCTGTAGGACACAAAGGAGAGTCCAAGAGACAAGTTCATACCATGGAGTCTACATAAAGGAAGAAAGAAAGATAGAGATTGCCTATTAGCAAGATAATGGCACACCTGAAAGCTCTAGAACAAAAAGGAGGAGTAACACTCAAAATGAGTAGACAGCAAAAGAAAAAAAAAAAAATCAAGGCTGAAATCAATAAAATAGAAGCACACAAAAAATACAAAGAATCAATGAAATGAAGTTAGTTGTTTGAGAAAAATCAATAAGATTGATAAACCTTTAGCTAAATTAACTAAAAGGTGGAGAGAGAAGATACAAATTATTAGCACTGAAGACAAATGGGGACATCACAACAGACACCAAGGAAACTCAGATATTCCTAAGGACATACTGTAAAAAATCAATATCCGCTGAACTGGAAAACCTAAAAAAATGGATAAATTTATTGATATTGACAACCTACTAAAGTTAACCCAAGATTAGATAAGCAACTTAAAAATACCCATATCTCCTAGTGAAATAGAAGCAGTACTTAAAAGTCTAGTAACCAAAAAAAGGCCTGGTCTGGATGATTTCAGCGCAGAAATCTACCAGAACATAAAGGAAGAATTAACACTAGTACTCCTCAAACTATCCTGCAGCACAGAAACAAAACAAGCAATGTCTATTTCTTTTTATGGGGCCACAGTTACCCTGAAACCTAAACCACACAAGGACCCAACAATGTAAGAGAATTACCAACCAATTTCTTTTATGATAATAGATACAAAAATTCTCAAAAAAAAAAAAAACATCAAATAAAAGCCAAGAACACATAGAAAAGATTGCCCACCATGATTAATAGGCTTCATCCCAGAGGCTCAGGTATGGTATACAAAAATCAATAAGCATACAAAACGTGGAAAACCATGTGAACATTTCATTAAATGCACAAAAAGCCTTTGGTAAAAATCCAGAAGCCCTTCATAATAACAGACTTAAAAAGCATAGGAATAGAAGGGGCATACCTCAACATAATAAAGGTAATATACAGCAAGCTGACAGAAACCTTCAACAGAGAAACTCAAGTATTTCCACTAAAACCAGGAACAGTACAAAAGTACCCGCTCTCTTCATATCTATTCAGTATAGAAATTGAAGTCGTAGCTAGAGCAATAAGACAACTGAAGATGATCAAAGGATACAAATAGGAAGGAGAGAAGTCTAAATGTCTTTATTTGTAGATGACATAATAGTATATATTTAAAAAGTTTTTTTAAAAAAAAGAAGAAACAAACTATGCCAGGAAATTCCTACAGCTCTTAAAAACTTTCAGCAAAGTAGTAGGTTACAAAATTAACATCCCAAATCATTAACCTTCCTATGTACAAATGACAAAGAGACCAAGAAAGAAAACAGAAAAACAGTATCTTTTCACAATAGTCTCAAGAAATAAAGTATTTGGGGTGCTCTTACTAAGCAAGTGAAAGACTTGTATTTAAAAAAAGCTTTAAGACACTAAAGAAAGAAGTTGTGAAGAAAACATTAGAAGACGGAATGATCTCCTATGCTCATAGATTGGTAGGATTAATATTGTTAAAATGGCCTCCTACCAAAAACAATATACACATTCAATAAAATACTCAGCAAAACTGAACATAAAACCACAAAAATTATAAAATGTTCAGTTTCATATGGAAACACAAAAATCAGTCATCAGGGAAACGCAAGTCAAAGGTACTTTGATATTTAATCTTACGCAAAGAAGAACAACCAAGGTTAATAAAAACAAAGGACAGCTCAAGTTGGTGAAGATGTAAGATAAGGGAGCACTCATACAGTGCTGGTGGGACTGCAAACTTATGCAGACACCATGGGAATTGCTGTAGTGATTCCTCCAGGAAGCTGAGAATAGAGCTCTCTCAAGATCCAGCTATACCACTCTTGGATATACCCAGAGACACTCACTCATCCATGTTTATCTGTGTTCTATTAATAATAGCCAGAAATTGGAAACAACCTATACATCCATCAACAGATGAGTACATGATAAAAATGTGATATATTTACATAATGGAATACTGTTCAGGTTTTAATTTTAAAAAATCATAAAATTAACAGGTAATAGAAGGAGCTAAAAATAAATCACCCCGAATGAGGTAACTTGGCCCCCAAACAACAAATATTGTATGTATTCTCTTATCTGTGGATGTTAGCTTTTAAGCCTTAATTGAATATGCTAATGTCTGAATGGCCACAGAGGTTAGGTAGAGAGTAAGGAACTAAGAAATGTGGGTGGGAAGATTTCATAAGGAGAAATAATATATAGTGGGAGATAAACGGGGGGGGCAGGTACTGGAAAGATGAGGTAAGGAAGGGAATATGGCCAAGGATTTCTAATAGGAAGGGCCGTTTTAGGGGCCATACAGAAACCTACAATTGTAGACGCTTATTACACTATCTATGTGAAGGAAATCTAAAATAATGAGGGAAACAAAATCCTTAGCAAACATATTTCACCACCAAGTGAAACCTCCAGTGCCAGGGATGGGCTACATCTAATTGAGTTTGACCAAAACAACCAAAATAATCCCACCCACCCAAGTGTGATACATGTGAACCAGGAGAACAGCCAGCCTGACAAGCTACGCTTAGGAGTGTGTGCTAGATATGGTTGTTACTGCTGGGATGAAACACCAATGAGCCAAACAAGATGGGGAAGAAAAGGTTTATTTGACTTACGCTTCCTTCTTACTGTCCATCACCAAAGGAAGTTGAGACAGGAACTCAAACAGGGTACGAACTTGGAGGCAGGAGCTGGTGCAGAGGTCATGGAGGAGTGCTGCCCCATTGGCTTGCTCCCTACAGCTTGCTCAGCTTGCTTCTTATAGAGCCCAGGACAATCAGCCCAGGCATGGCTCCGCCCACAATGGGCTGGCTCTCCCCTATCAACCACTAATTAAGAAAATACCCTTCAGCTGCGTCTTATGGAGGCATTTTTCTCAAATGAAGCTTGTTCCTTTCGGAAAACTCTAGCTCGTGTCAAGTTGGCATGAAACTAAACAGCACAGTAATAACTCCTAGTGGCAGTCTACCGTGTCCATAAGCCAGTGTCTGGCTCACTCATTATCAGAGAAGCTTCCTTTTGCAGTAGATGGTAACCACAGTTGGAAAACGGGCAGAGAGTGAGAGACTTCGGAACACTCATTCCTAATAGGATCTCGTCATCGAACTCCTGCCCTCAGGTCTTAGGGCACTTCGCAGAGGTGGAGGAAGAAAGATAGTAAGAGCCAATAAGGATGGTTGACATTAAGGAAGTAGTGTCTTCCAGACACAACAGGACTGGTGCACAAATGAATGGACTCAGAGAGCCTGGCCGGCTGGGTACAGGGCCTGCACAGGTTCAAGCCAAAGGAGGTCCCAGTGCTGATAGGAGAAAGTAGACGTATGCTCCCATCTCTAACAAGACTCTATCTCCAGTTCACAACTTCTTGCAAAGAAAAAATTAGTTCTCCCCCATTGGGCCTCACTGGGTATATTGGTTTATAAACCACATTTTAGGGTAGTGTCTGTCTAGTAGTAGATAGCGAATAGAAGAAAATTCAATGTTTATGTATGTGCAGGGGCATGTACTATATTTTGTTTGTTTGTTTGTTGGTTGGTTTGTTTGTTGAGACAGGGTTTCTCTGTGTAGCCTTAGCTGTCCTGGACTTGCTTGTAGACCAGACTGGCCTTGAACTTGTAAGGACCAGGCAAACTCCATTTTGAAAAAGAAACTCCATGTTAAACCTGGCCAAGGGCTGGACCCAAATTCCAAGAAAACCCACAAAGTAGTCTAAACAGAAAAATTCCCCTAGCAACACAATCAGCTCACCTTGGGAAAGCCCAAATTTACTCTTTGTCAGTCAAGCTGGCCAGCAGGTGGTCTGGCGCATAGCAACACTCAATTAGGAGAAACCAGGCCAAAGTTCCTAACGCCCCCATGACTGCTTCAAACCAATCTTTTCTATAGGTCAACTTGCCCCTACACCTATTACCCAACCACGAAATGCCAAGGCTTTTAACTCCCAGCTTGCAGCTTTTCTGCCCAAATGCCATCCAATCATATACTGTAAAACCCATTTCTTTGTCTAGACTCTATTAAAAAAAAAAAAACCTATCAATTGAACCTCATGGCCACTTCCTTGCATCTGCTGTGTCAGTGCATTGGAGGTGTGCCCCAGGTTCGAACCTGCAATAAAGTCCTTGCCATTGCATTTGGACTCAGCTCTTGGGTGATCTGTTCGGAGAGTCTCTCAAAATTTGGGCATAACAAGCTCACATCAATATGCCTGCCTCTGCCTCCTCCCGTGCTGGGATTACAGGCATGCTCTACCAAGCCAGGTGTTTCCTTTTGTTTCTTAATCTAACTGATCTTTTGCTTCTTTATTGTGAATTCAGATTTTGTGTTTTTATTGGGGGGAGAGGTGTCTGTGTGTCTGTTATTATGCTTTCTCCTTGTTGCTTTTTTCTTTTTAAATTCTAGTTGCTGGTTTTTTTTTGTTGTTGTTGTTGTTGTTGTTGTTCTAGTTAGTGGTGTGTTTTATTGCCTGTTCGTTTCCTAAATAGAGAGAGGGATAAAGGTGGAGCTGGATGGGTGAAGAGGTGGGGAGGATCTGGGAGGAGATGGAGGAGGGGAAACTCTGATCAGAATATATTGTATGAAAACTTTATTTTTAATAAAATACAATAACATTAATACATCACTCTAGAAGTAATACATGGACTAAATATATTAAAAGTATATATATATATATATATACATATATATGTATATATGCATTTAGGACAGTGTTATCCACATGCCAAGTGCAAAATGAATGTTCATTATTATACTATTTTTAATACTAAGCACTTTCCACAAATATACATCATCATTGTTCATCTTTCGATTTTAGCGTATTTGCTGAGTAATTAAGCACTTCACTATTGACACTTCTGACAGTATCTGTTTATATTTTGGCAATGTTCTTAAAGACTGAAATGACCTCTATGTGTGCACCCCCAAGGACACCTCTTATTCGTGTTACAATAACGCAGACCAAGTGTCATTCCTTTTGCTTTGCTGGGTCTTACAGTGTGCTTCATCTCTCAACTACCATGACCCTCAAAGCTGCTGTTAGCAAGTCCAGGGGCAACACTTGTCATGTTTCTGACGGGATGTCAACCCCCTCCGGTCTCCGTCTCTGGTAATATTAACATCAGCTAGACTGTGTCCTCAGGAGGAAACACAGAAGTAAGCGTTACCTGGTGCGTGAGCATGTTTGAGTAGAGATTTTTAACCTAGGGTATGTTCCTTTGGAATTTTTCCACATATCTTTGGAACGTTTTATTCCCCTCGTGGTCTGTTATTGATCTACGGCTCTTTCAACTACTTTTGTGATTTCGATTAGAAAGATCAGAAGAGACATATACACTTAATGGTTGGACTCATGGAGGAAGGCAGCCAAGAGGAGCCCTTGATGCCACACGGAGGCACTAAGACAACGGTCCCTTGCTCTTAAATTGCTGAGCAACATGGTGACAGAAGGTCTTCAAAACACTGAGGAGCAAACACTGCGCATGCGACTTTCAGGCCACTCCTGAGACAAACTGGAATGCCCAACATGATCATGCGCAGCTCTTCAGCACTTGCAATCTGAGGTCGTCAATTGTTTGGGCATCAGATTCCATGGAATTGAAACACACACACACACACACACACACACACACACACACCAGTGCAGCCTCCCAAACTATGCCTCATCCCGGGGACAAAGTTTGGTTTGTGTCCTGAGGCTTGAAAGAGATGCTTCTCTCAGAGGAAGGATAGCAGGCTACCAAGAAGAGACTTGATACCCTATAAGCATATACAGGGGGAAGAAGTCCCCCTCAGTCACAGTCATAGGGGAGGAGAGTAAGGGGAAAATGGGAGGGAGGGAGGAATGGGAGGATACAACGGATGGAATAACAATTGAATGTAATTTGAATAAATTAATAAAATATATTAAAAAATAAAAAGTATCTGTTATTCTCAAAAAAAGGAAAGAAGAAAAGAAAGAAAGAAAGAAAGAAAGAAAGAAAGAAAGAAAGAAAGAAAAAAAGAAAGAAGGAAAGAAAGAAAGAGGTGCTTCCTTTTCCTTCAAGCAGAAATATTTGGCTCCTTGGTTTGGAAATTCAGTCCCAGAGGCTGCCTGGAAATGGTGCATCTGCTTTAGCCAGTCCTGGCTGACTATGCTTTCTTTAATCTACTGCCCCCTGGTGGGTGGACCAGTGTTGCATTTAGTTTATTTCTGAGCATCAACGACTGAGTATTTTCTGTTCATTGATCCACAGATGTCAGTTCAAACTCTGAAGCTCAGTTACACTACATGGCATTTCCTGTTGCACTTGGATCTGTAAATGGCCTGAATGTCCGTAGATGTTCGCTTAACTGGTGGCATTTGCCTGCTCTGGGGCTATTTATCTTAGTTCCATTTCAGTGGCATTTCTAACCACTTTTACAGACCTTTAGTCCAGTTCCTGGCATAGTACCTCCTACTAATTCCTCAAGTTTCTAAGAGAGCTGGCTTCTACCTATGGGCTGGAAGCCGGCTTAATTCGCATCCCACAGTTGCAGCCAAGACCCTGAAGATTTTTTCTTGTCTACTGAGGAAAGGTAATGGCAACAAACTAACCCAAGCGTGGCTGTCACTGACCTCCACTGCTGTTCCAAGAGCGGCTCCAATTTCCTTGGCTCATGGACACCTACTGACTTTTTTTTTTAAATGTTCATCCTGTTGTTCACAAGGGAATTTTTAAGGCTTCCTTAGTTGACCCTCCACCATTCATCTCAAGCCAACCAACAGAGCACTGCAACAAACAGCCTGGTAGCCCTAGATCCACTCCAGAAGGAAATATTCCCTCACATGCCAGATGCGGCAACCATCTTCCCAGTCAAGAAATCCCATCCATCTTGGGAACAACATGTCATCGGCAGCCTTTGCTTTCAAAAGCAATATTTATTGAATTATAATCTAGCCAAGAATCAGAGATGCAGGAGAGATCTGACTTACGTAAAAGGTGAGGAAATTTTCTTCCTCTTCTCCCACCTTTCGCCCTGCAGTTTCTTCCTTGGCAGCTATCTCTCTAGCCCACTGACCTCAACTTCTAGGTGTTGGATATTCTTTACTTTCTTGTTTTCGTATTGATTTCTCATGGCCTTCTTATCAGAAGAGGCATGATCGCCTGAAGGTGTGATCTCATAAGTGATCAGAGATTGAGTCCGTTCAGTCAGATTTTATCTGGACACTTTTGAGCAATTCATACTCTAAAAATGTACTGTGAACTCCAAGTTCAGCCTAGATATCTTATGTGACTATTAACACTGGATGGTTCCCCCTGTTCTGTTGTCATTTTAAATCTCCATGGCTTCCCTCCTGATCCCTCCAATGTCTATTTTTCTCAGCTACATTTCCTACTTATGTGTATCTTAAAGGATGACACATACGTACACATTACAAGGAACATCCATATATATTCCTATTTTGTGAGACTATATTATGCAAAATGTCTGTTTCTTACACTGAAGTAGTGATAAAATACAATCCTCCTGTTATTCATTTCTGCATAATTACAAAGCATAGATGGTACTACTATACTAAGTAGTGACTTTTACCTTTGTTTAAGGTGTTGGAATTCAGAACTATGCTTCTCCTAATTATTAGTAGGAGGTATCCATGCACAATAGCTAAACAGAGATGAATCCCATTTGCAGTTTTCTTTGCTACACCATACTAATAAAAACAGTCTGAGCAAAGGATCCCTGATGCATTATGTAGATCTCGATTATGGATTACGCCACATGTTTGCACAAAGTTCTACAGGAATCATCCTAAAGGAATTGTTGGGCGTCTCCGCTGCCCCCAGGTTTTCCCTTCCCAAGTTAGTATTGCTCACTCTCCCAACTCCCTTCCTGCTTCTGGTCTCCCTTCATCATGGCAGGCAGAGCTAGAGCTCTCAGCTCGAGGTCCTCCACCATCTGCAGCAGCGCCACCCCACCCCCCAAAGTGCAGACTTTGTCCTTCTGTCCAGAATTCCTTTCAGCTGTCACTCAGGAATTCTACTGGCTACGAATATAAAGCTCACACCTTGTCAAGTCTTCACTTTATAAAGCATTCAATAATTTGCTTATCACTAATCATCAGAATTGTCCCACGAATATAAATTGGTTTTGGTCACTTCCTCTGGACAACAACTTTCTGATTTTAAGCTACATAATCAATTTAAGGTGATCCAAAAAGCAGAAGGAAGCATAAGAATCATTGGCCACAAATTTGCTATCTCAATGAGAACGCTTTTAAAAGTTGCTTTAGACCCATAAACCATATTGGACCAGGATGATTATATATCTCCTACTATGTTTGTGTTTTAACAATACAGAAACTTTCCTGCCCTATTGATATCTACAATAATGCTTGTTCACTGACAGTAGCACCTACAGGCGGTATTTAGGGATGTCTCTCCTGAGTACGGCATGGCTACTCTCAAGAGAATTTCATGGCCCGGAGGGTCAGTTTTCAAAAACCAATGCATCTTGTCAGAGTGGGCTGAGAGTAGGGTCTGAGAAGAATGCTAAAGACTTTGATGGATTATCACTGAAACTGAACTTTGCTGAAAAGTTATAAATCATCGACTTCCTTTAGGCTTAGATGGCACTGATTACTAGATAGATCATCAAAGTCACCAAGCTGCCCTAAGCCCTAAATGGTACATTTTTTAAAAGGCATCATCAAACAGAAATGTAAACAAGGCTGATGATACACATCCCAGGCATAAGAAGCTTGGGCAACACTCATCTCAGCGAAATGATAAACAAATAATGAGTTACATGGGAATCAAGAGTGTTGTCAAAACACTGCCCTTTTAATCCCAGATAAATGATGAAGTTTAGAGAAGGAGGTTCTTGAGGGTCATGTGGGATTGTTTAAACATACATGGAGAGTGGCTTAAGTGCTAATCCATTGCCGTTTGTGTACACTGCATTGCTATCGTCAGCCTTCGCTGCATAAAGTTGCCTCGTCTGTTTCATAAATCTGCAAGCCTAGTCAAAACTCATCCTTCCTGGGAACAAATTTTTCACATTAAGCTTGCAAGCTTTAAACTCTCTTTGACACACACATCCTGACACAGTCTTGAAACTCTGGGCTCAAGACGTGAAGAAGTTTAAAGCACGTCATAACTTTCCTGAGCGTGCCCCTCCATCCAGCACTCAAAGATCTAAAGGTACAGAACTGCTCCCCACATCGAGACGTGTCACAAGATGCTCTGTAAATGAATCTGGACGCCACTAAAAGCTGTTACACATCTGCTTCGCTTTTCCAGTGAAGAACACAATATGTTGATGGTCTTAGTCCAAACCCATTTTGCAAGCAAGAAGGAAATGCAGAATGTTCAGCTAATTGCTAAGAGGAAATCCATATGTGTTATTTGCTTTCCATGAAAGGATGGGTCCTCTCGCTGCTTAATTGATGAAATGCTGTACACAAAACTGACAGTGATTAATACCATTCTGAGATGCCATTTTAAGAGCCATGAGTGTAATACTTTAGAATATGTTCTTTGACATTTACATTGCTATTTGCTGGGTATAAAATCTAGTTCTTGCCTTAAGCATTTATATTGGGGGAAAATGTTAAGTAATTTTAAATGGCAACATCTTCCTAAGGAACCAGTCTTTAAGAAACCACTCACCGGTTGCTTTTTTGCCCCCAATTTCCTTGTTAAAAAACAAACAGTATGCTAAAAACTCACTTAGAAACATTTATCTAGCAGCCAGAAGTTATCTAATGTAATTTCCACTTCATGATATTTTCCTAAAGAGAGACTTGAAGCATGAGCTCCAAGCAAGCCCCAAAACCAAGGTACATACAGGCAAATGAATGAATCGTCCTCATGATTTTCCACACTTGCTGCTCACTGCACAGATGCAGCATGTAGCTAGGAAGTCTGTACTCCATTGAGTCCCAAGACAACACGCAATGGATGCCACATTTCCTTGTTTGATACAATCTCAGGAGGAGGTAGGGTTCAAGCCTAGGTTCCCCCTTGTAATTTCCAACATTCTTCAAAGAATTCACAGTTTATTATACTTAAGCTTCCCGTACTTTCCTGGCCTTAGCACAGTCCTGCCATCCTGAACCACTTATTTCTAAAAGAAATCGTTCTCTCTTACATCTGCTTTCAACATTACTCCTGATATCACAGATACCCAGGAACCAGACACACGTACACAGAGGGGGCGGGGAGATAATTTAAAATGGCCTTTGATAAGGATTGGTACTGCCTGTTTCTTCCTTGGAGATTAAGGCCAGCAACACACGTGCAAGTATTCTTTTTAGTGGACCAGAGATGACTGCAATGAAAAGAGAAAGCAAGATGGCATTGGGGAGCTTTAGGAAGGCAAAACTGCAAATATAGTAAGTGGCAGTTAGTGCTGGCCACAGTGTCACGGAGCCTGTATGAAGCTGCTCTATTTCAAAGGGCCAAAACTTACTATACTACAGACAAGAGTATAAGTCCAGAAGTCCAAGACTAAGGAGTTGGAAATCAATATTTGTATGTGACATTTCCCAACTTTTTAAGTGATCACAATTAAATCAAGTAAGGAAAAAAAATCTGCCCATTTAATTTCATACTAAACAATGACTCAAGTGACCCAGATCTAGGCTAAAGGCTGAGAAGTTGTATCCATGGTTTTGGCTAGACTTAAAAAATATGGGTTTAATTTTTCTAACTTTAGTTGGAGCACAAGATTCATTATTTTTTTAAATTAAAGTTTGCTGCAGTTTGGTTTATTTATTTTGTGTGTGTACATTTATTTAGTGTACACTCTCTCTCTCTCTCTCTCTCTCTCTCTCTCTCTCTCTCTCTCTCTCTTTCTCTCTCTCTCTGCCCCCCCCCCATGGGGCATGGGAGCCCAAAGGATAACTCTCTCAGAAGTCATTTCCCTCCTGTCACCTTGTGGAATCGAAGGATAAAAGCTAGGCCATCAGGTTCATAGGCAAGCACTTGTCTACCCACTGACCATCAGACAGATCTTATTGGCCCTAAACTGAGGTTTTGCTGCTAGGAGTTTTTAGGTAAAGAAATCTGGATTTCTGTTACAAATGTGCCTTGGTTTCTTGCCAAACTCTACACCAACCCAAAAGAAACTGATTCCCTTTGCACTGATCATTCATCTTGGTCAGAGAAGAATTGAGTCATGATACCCAGCAATAAATGCAAATAAGCAAACTGCAGCTCCGTTCCCCTGCACTCACTAATTGCTTCACCTATGCAGAAGTCCTTCAAGAGAGGTAACAACATCTAAAGAAAGAAGGAAAAAAAACAGCTCAACTTGTAATCATAGTAGAAATCAGGAAAGGTGGGACAATGGCCCATTAAGCTCTCTCAAACTGGAGGAGTAAAAGATTAATGTATGAGCAATAAAAAGCAGTGGCTTAACTGGGACTCAAGCAATTGACCAGCTACATAGGTTGATAGAACTCTGTGTTTTCATAGGCCACCAACCAACTGAAACCTCCTCCTCTTCCTGATGCCTGGGCACATATGACTGCGTAGGAGTCACAGTGTGCTTGTATTTCCTGCCATAATATCTCAGATGCCCCCAACACACACACACACACACACACACACACACACACACACACACACACACACACCCTCCACAGATTTCAAGTTCAATGAAGGAGCAATCTGCTTCATAAGAGCAAGGAAGAGTTCTCTGTGCTGGTAGCAGCTCTATTCTGAAGACGCTGACCAAGGGAAAAAGTCAAATCCTCCATTCAAAACCCTTTCCCTACTAATGGGATGGCCAAACTCTGCCAGTATTTTGTGGCAGCCCCTTCATGGTTTGTCTTTGGCAGAGCAGTATCAAACCAAATAGTTATAGTCCAACTCTTTTTTTTAAAGTAAAGACCAAGAGCTTCATGCCTGCTGGTGAAAACCTAAGCAGGCGTGTGGGTAACATGAGTGTGGCAAGCTGGCAGCCCACAGTCTTTTTGAACTGAGGAGCAAACACTCTGAGGATTTCTATAATGTAGGCTTTGTCCGGTAATGCCGCCAGAAGCTTTACCAATACAGCTGCTTCCAAAAGCTAAAACACATGGGAGCGAAAGCCTTGCAACTTAGAGCAAACAAGAGTCACAGCCAGGACCAGCACTCCCAACAGCTGAAGAGTAGACACGCTCTGCCACTAAAAATAAAGCCGCGGCTGGAGTCTGAATGCCTCCCAGACAGACCAAAGGTAAATGATGCTGGACAATGAATGACAAACTGTAAAAAGAACAACTGAAAACGCCATGATCAGCTACAGCCTTTCTGGGGGTGGGGGGGGCGGGGGGGGGGAGGGGGGGGGTCGGGATGGCAACTGGCAAAGAGATGCCAATCATGAATGTGATGCTTAAAATAAGTGAATAAAACATACAGATATTTCATGTGAAATATGTAGAGCCTATAATCCTCTCCTCCTTCTCCTGGCCACATACATGCCTCTCACATGTTCACACACATGAATAAGCTCATCAATCAAAGGTTAAAAGCTGTCTCCATTTTTTTTTTTACTGCTCTTCTTACAGTCTGTGTCCATCTAGGTCCCCTTGCAAGAATGCATTGCCCTAATCACACATCAGCGTTCAACCCAGTTGAGTTTGAACCTTCAGTAGCAACTATAGGCACCTTTTCATTTCCACTGAACAACAACAACAAAAATCTTTCTGTTTTAAGTCTAGATGACAGACTGTACAAATAGGTAAGTCAATACTTTCTTAAACAGCATCTTGTGACCTCACAAAGCCTACAGCTCTAGGGATCCTCTTAAACCAAGGAAGTGCTTTGAGTCCTCCTGGGATGTGAGCCAATGTTCTCTATCACTGAAAAGAGGGGAAAAAATCTCAGTTTGGAGTTTCCAGGGCTTGAAAAATCCCAGTCTACTGGGCACCTAAGTGACACATGTTAAAGGTTAGGTAGATGGGCGAGTTGGCGGGGGGTGGGGAGGGGTGCGTGAAGGGTCAATTCAGCCAGAAGTACATCCTTCAACCTGGGATGTAATTTGTGTTCCTACATCTATATGATAGATTCCCCATTACAGTAATTACTATGAATTATAGATAAGCACTCTGTGTATAATGCTCTGCTCTCCATTTCCTACAAATCAAATTACCGAGGCTTATATTGGATTGTGGACATATTTAGAAAATCCTTTTATAGTTGTTTGTTAATTTTCCTTCTGCCAAAGCCTCCGATCTCCTTTTGACCAGATGGCCCGTGAGGGAGAACTCAGAGAGGGATTGGTGCAGGGTGCAGTTCTGACGAAATTATAAAAATTGCCAACAAGGAAAATAATCAATGGCTAATAAATCCATCCTGACAGGGGAGTACTTAAGGTTCCCTGGATGTAAGCACGTGTCAGGTGCTCAGAAAAACAGAATGTCTACTCTGGGTTTTATTCCAAAGGGACAATAAGGAAAGTTCACATCTACCAAGCAGTGCTGCTAACCTGCATCTCATACCATGACTGCTTCTTGCCCCGGGGGGGGGGGGGTTGGTTAGGTATATGAATCTTGCCATTGTCAGTGGAGGAAGGCGTGGGCCAAAAATTATATCTACATACTTCTCCTAATTCATGGAGAATGAATTCTAATATGTTAATAATTCCACTTGCTCATCAAGCCTGATTCTGGGTACCTTGGCAGTCACAGGTCACCGTGGTAGCTTATGTTTCTAACTGAAGGTTGGAAGTGTGCCAATAGCATGTACTACTTCCAAGTAATCGGAGTTACAAAGACCAGAACTACAAAGGAAAAACCCGCAGGTTCCCACCCTGGCCTGCCTATAATTATCACACTGCAGAAATAATTTATTACCATCCAAATTTTTATCCTTTCCCCCAATATTATTTCATAAGGGACAGCTAGTTGTGACAGGAAATACATGTTACTGTGTTATTAGTGGCTAGTAAAAGATCCCTGTAATTTAAAAAATGATAACATTTGTTGAGTACTCACTGTGTGCTGGGGCATGTTGCATTTGATCACCCTAAGAATCTTATAAGGCTAGTAGTACTTGTCACTCCCATACGACAGTTATGAAAGTGTAGGGCCGAGATGCAGATGCTACTGAGAGAGTAAATCTGGATTACTAACTTGATTGGATTGAGACATGCCTAGTACCATAAAATATGGTCTTGAAACCATGTGAAGACCTATCTAGATGAGATTAACTACAGGGAGGAACCGAGCCCTAAGGTGGGCTGTTCAACCCAATAGGCTGGGAGGCAATGTGAATTAAAGGGGATGAAGAAGAAAACTCAAGTGCTAGCGTTCTTCCTCCCTCATCTGCCCGGCAGCTGAGAGGAGAGCACTGCCACCAATACCATAGCCATTTTCTTACATTTGCCCTTAAAAGTGACTCAAGCTCAGGGAAAATGGTTCTAGAGCCAGCACACTCAATCCCTTCATATAGCAGCCTATATGCTATACTGTATAAATAAACTTTATCCTCATTTTTCTCTAAATATCCTGTCCAGTGGCTCTCAATGATCAAATTTGTGCCTATTTAAGTTAGACACCTATGATTCCTTGCTCCTTTTTCAGTTAGAATACATCTGCTTCAGGCTTTTTGCATGCTGTATTCAGCCATAAATTTGCCTTTGCAGAATAACTCTGAATATTTAACTACTTTGAAATCCATTTATCTTTGAACATAGGTCATAAACTGCTGGTCCATGTCCCCTATGCAGCCTGAAAAAGTCACTGTTTGATCCCAAAGACCTGTTTTGCTTTGCTTTCATTTACATTCCACACCACTGACATTTAAAATTGAGGGTCTTTTGTATAAGTATTGGCTCCTTTTTGAAAGATTAGATATGTAGGAAATAAAAGACATCCCATAACAACCACTGGGCAACCAGATCCTTACATGGTCCATGCAGACAGCAGCTGGTCACAGCTTCCACCAGCTCCAGTCATTCAAAGCACTTGCTTGACTCCAACAAGTATCTGAATTTACAATCTTTAAACTATCTTTAACATTATTCTTCCTTTTCACCAGGTCACATCAGTGTATTTAGTGGGCACACAGATGAAAACTGTCCACTACATAACTGAGGTTTATAAGTGTTCTTTAGATTTGAAAATGGCTTTCTGTATTACACCACTCCCAAAAAATTTACATCTCGCTAAATACTTTTTTGTATATTTGTGTAAGTAGTATATGTGTGTATACATGTTTATGTGTATGTATATGCACAAGTGTGGGTGCACATGTGTGTGGATCCACACGCACATGTGAGCACAGGCATGCAGAAGCCAGGGGTCAATGTTACGGTCTTCCTCAATAGCTGTTCATCTTAGTGTTTTAGTTTATTTAAGAATTTCGTATACGTATATAATGCATTATTTAAACCCATCCCCCTTCTCCCTCTCCTCATATTTATCCCTTATCCTCCCACCACTATTGCTTCGCAATCTCACGTGCTCTTTCTTTACCAACTGAGTCTGTTCACTGCTGTATCTATAGGCCTGGACGGAGGACAGCCTCCTCTCAGGGGCTGCCTCCCAGAGGAGGATGGACTGACTCTTCTTCCCCAGCGGCCTTATTATTGAAGGATTTTATTTTTATTTATGTGTACATGTGTCTGTCTGCTTGACTGTGTGCTGCACGTGCATGGGTGTCTGCAGAGGATAGGAGAGGGTGTGAGATGTCCTGGAACTAGCTATAGGGACTTCTTAGCCACTGACTTAAGGGCTGGGAACCAGCCATAGGCCCTGTGGAGGAGCAAGAAGCACTCTTAGCTGCTGGGTAAGGGTTCTTTCTGCCCTACCTGTCTTATTTTTTGAGACAATGCCTCTCACTGAACCTGAAGCATTCCAATTCTGCTGAACTCCCTGGCCAGCAAGCTCCAGGGGTCCTCCTGTCTCCAGCGGTGTTGGGATTATGCCCCATTTTATTGAAGATGCTTGCACCTTGAATATCTTAATCTGATGGAATAGATTTCTAGTATTGGTTATCCAGTATGCCAGGTAGGCCTGTGAGAAATTCAGTGGTTTGTTGAAGGACTCTTTTAGTAGATAGTCATTTTAGTTACCTTAATTAGTTAGAGTTAGTTATGAGGCTGAAATGGGAATAGCATGGAACCGTCATGCATCCTAGAGTCTGGTGCATTGAGGAATAAGGAACATCCAATATGGTTCCTGTGACTCTAGCCTTATTGACCCAATACCACCAGGCCCAGTGTTGGTCTCCTGACTGAAACTCCAGTCTTCTGGCTGCAGTTATTTCTCTCACTCGTACTAATTAGCCACAGACCATCTTTCCCCCAACATTTCTCTCAGTTCTGCTTATTCATAAGTTCTATTTACGTACTCCATCAGTGTATCCATCTTTCTTGCTGCCACAGGGCCTCTTCTTGTGGTTCTTTTCGGCTTATGCTCCCTCCCAAAACCAGCTAATTGGCTGCTTCCCCAGATGCCCTAGTTCAAATTCCTGAGTGAGGACATCTGAGCGAACTAATCACCATTTTGCCTGGTTGGGCAGTTTTTATGCCAAACCATCACATAGGACACTGGCCAGGCCAGGGATTGGTTAAGGATAGGACCACCCTGGACCAGTCAGATATGTCTGGAAGAAGGGGACCCACAGCCACCCAGAGTGGCTGCCACAGCCCACTTGTGGGTAAGATCCTTCCATCAGATGAAAGCCATTGGGATGTCTAGCACCGCAGTGAACCTGCCCAATAGAATCTTTAGACTTCCATTCAAATCATGACAGTGTCTCCACTTCTGAGCGTGGTTTCCATCTGGAAGAGGAACAAAAGCTACCACGGCATTGCTCTAACATTCCTGCTGCTGTGGGCTTCTTAGAAGGCGACATCAGAGGACCTCTGTGGTTCTCTCATACTCTTTGATGACAATTCACTCTAACTCAATAAGCAATCCCTCACATACATGGGCCTCAATTGTTTGAGGGGGTGGGGCTACAGAGGCAAACTCTTTTCATGCATTATTATCTAGGCTTAAATTCCAGTATGTTATACCAGTCACCAAATATCTTCATCCATACCATTTGCGTGGCTTACAAAGGCATCGATGTGACAGTCACTGTAGTTCCGACTTTGCCCAGCTCTTTCATCTAAGTTCCCTGTCTATGTTACCCATTTCCACATAAATATTCCATACTAATTTCATACTTCCTCAACACCACTAAAATTTATCACATCTCAATTAATTTCACCCGTCATCTCTCCAGTGCACTGACTCTTTGTCAATTACCTACTTGCTCGCTAACAAATTCAGCTGTCACCCTCATGTTTACCTCTCCTGGTTCTACACCCCATAGATCTCTGCCATTTCTGCTGAATATTACTTTCAAAGTACCTTGGACCCTTGCCTCCTCAGCATCGCTGCTGCTAGTGTGATGAGGTCTTCTCAATTCCACAGAGGCAGTGCTCTTTGACACCTCTAGTGCCTTGTACAGCAAAGTTATTTCTCCTGACAACATTTTTGGACACATGCAAGTCCAACATTCATTTTGTCCTTTTCCTACCCATTAATCAAGACTCAGGTAAGGGTCATTTCCTCAAGGAAGCTGTTCTGGTAGGCAGAAAACCTTCCTCCATCTGTGTGTTCTTTCCCACATGGTGTTTGGAGTTATCCATTCCTCTGTGTTCCCACCTAAAGAGTTCTCTGTCTCTGAGAGTAGAAGCCCACTCACCTTTTTGTACCTCATTTTCCCAGGGCCAGCACAGGAAATGGCTTAAAGTGAGTCCTCAGTGAACTCTTGTAAGCCACCCCTGTTATCCACGCTCCAGGGATTCGGAGGCAGGAGCATCACAATGTCAAAACAAGCGTGAGCTACATGCACAGAATATCTCAAAAAAGGTAGAACAGAAGCAACCAAGATTTGTTATAATAAGTGTTTACTCAGCAAGACCTCT